>SJYT01050505.1:50501-72409 GCA_006410635.1 Cephalophus harveyi | reverse complement strand
AGGAAAGGGCCTGGAATAGTAGTCTTTTCAAAAAAGACAATTGTTTTATGATGTGATTTGTTTTCCAGAAAAATTACAAAGAATGAATATAAATAGTTACAGCTTTCCTCAAAGCAAAGTAATAAGTTATAATCTTCTGAAGTTAGTGTATTTCCAGCAAGATATACTCAACTCTGGAAACGCATGTAGATAGCTACTTTGACAAAATAACAAAACCCATTAGCTAATTTCTCAGTAGAATAATATTTCTAGCCATAGCAGAATATTCATAGTCCATCAAATTCAGTTTGACAGTACATCCCGGGGATTCCATAAGGACACAAATTAATTCTCAAGAGTAATCTATTTCACAAGGAACTTCAAATTATGTATTTCCTAACATATAGTTATTTTTTTTATGGAGACACAGATAGAAATATTTTCTAATGAAACAGTACACAGTGGCTTGACTTCAGATTTCCTCTTTTCAGAATAAGAATTATGGGAAACATGGAAATTTTTATCCCTGGAATTGTTGATCAAATGAAAAATTAAACATTAAGTGACTTCAAGTAAAATGAATTCACTAGGAAGGGCTGAGTATAAAGTGCCAGACAACTAGCTGAAATGTGAAAACAAAATCAGGAGAATTCATGAGTGTGTTGTTTTTATTGGCTGGTGTTATTCTGTTAAGGACCACATTCAATCAACCAAATCAACTGTTGATTTTGTTTCCATCAAGATGTCTCTACGTGCTGTCTGATTGGCTGAGGACCAGCTCAGGGGAAAGCTGCCCTACTCCTAGGCTTGTATGGCTCAGTTTTCCTTTCTAATGATGGAAAGCAGATGGAGTCATTATACTTTTGCAAAATCCCCCTATTCCCCGTTTTCCCACTAGGCCTTCCTGCTAAAACTGGCAAGAAGAGAGAAGCAAATTGAAGATAGCCATACTTAGATTGAATCAACCCCAAAGCCTTCTATTTCCACTCCACTTTAGCTGAGGGTTCCCATGGTCACAGCCTAGTTTGTAGAGAATTTAACACTCAAACCATCTACTTCGGAATCACTGATAGAGAACTTGTGTAAAATGTGGATTCCTCATGCACCCCACCCCAGTGATTCTGACTCAGTAGGTCTAAGGTGGAACCCATAATATACAATTTGATAAAGCCCTCTGTGATTTTTTTTTGAGGAATACTTAAATATATGTATATATGTGTATATATTTGGCTGTGCAGGGTCTCAGTTGTGGCACTCGGGATCTTCAGTTTTTGTTGCAACATGAGAACTCCTAATTGGGGCATGTGGGATCCAGTTCCCCAACCAGGGATTGAAGCTGGGCCCCTTGCAGTAGAAGCCTGGAGTCTTAGGCACTGGACTATCAAGAAGTCCCCACTCTGTGATTCCTATGCAAGTGAATTGCTGACCACACTTTGAGGAACACAGCTATGAACAGCTGTGTATCATAGTGTGGGATGGTTGAGAGAACTCTCCTTTGAAGTCCTCTGTTTTCCTTGTAAATAGGTGAGTTTGCCTTCTTTCTGGACTCTCCTCCCATCAGTTCAGTTCAGTTCAGTCCCTCAGTCGTGTCCAACTCTTTGCGACCCCATGAACTGCAGCACACCAGGCTTGCTTCCCTGTCAATCACCAACTCCCAGAGCTTATTCAAACTCGTGCCCATCAAGTCAATGATGCCATCCAGCCATCTCATCCTCTATCGTCCCCTTCTCCTCCTGCCTTCAGTCTTTCCCAGCATCAGGGGCTTTCCCAATGAGTCAGTTCTTTGCATCAGGTGGCCAAAGTATTGGAGCTTCAGGTTCAGTATCAGTCCTTCCAGTGAATATTCAGGACTGATTTCCTTTAGGATGAACTGGTTGGATCTCCTTGCTGTCCAGGGGACTCTCAAGAGTCTTCTCCAGCTCATCCCGTTGGCACACTTCTATACATCCATCAGTATCCAAACCAAAGTAAAACTCTGTAAATTCTCCCTACCCAGTTGATCAATCTTGAGTCACTAGGGTATCCCATGCATGTCTTGATTGTGGTACTTATGGTAACAACTGCTTCTGTTTCCTTAAATCTTGGTGTTTCTTGGGTTTTGTTGTTTTTCTTCCTCTTTCCTTACTCTTTACACCTTCCCTGGGCAGCACTTGCATCCACGTTCATGGATGCAGCTATAACCCATTAATTGGATGATTTTCAAATCAGTGACTCTAGCTTACATATCTCTCTGAATCTCTAGATCCATACTTCCTTTGGTCTACTGAGCATCTTTACCTGACTGTTTATAGATATCCCATATCTCAGTGTCAAAAACTGAATTTATTTTCTTTCTGTGCTCTCAATGTCTTTCCCAAACCTGCTCCTCCTCTTCTGTTTTTCTGAAAGGCACCAACATGTACTCAATTTTTGAAAGCAGAAATTAAGCAATCATTCTCATTCCTTCCTCCCTCCTCCCTTCATTCAATATTATCAGACCTTCTTCTGAGATATTTCTCAAATTTCTATTCTCCATTCCTCCACTGCTACTGCTGCTGCTGCAAAGTCACTTCAGTCGTGTCCGACTCTGTGTGACCCCACAGGCGGCAGCCCATCAGACTCCCCCGTCCCTGGGATTCTCCAGGCAAGAACACTGGAGGGGGTTGTCATGTTCTTCTCCAATGCATGAAAGTGAAAAGTGAAAGTGAAGTCGCTCAGTTGTATCCGACCCTCAGCGACCCCATGGACTGCAGCCCACTAGGCTCCTCTGTCCATGGGATTTTCCAGGCAAGAGTGCTGGAGTGGGGTGCCATTGCCTTCTCCGTCCACTGCTACTACATTGGATAAAATCCAGTTTATTATAGCATTTGGTAGTTTGAATAGAGCCAAGAATAAATAAAGATATTACTTGGGAAAAAAGTAAATAAGTATACATTGATTCTTCAGGAAATAAGTCTTCCATGTTTATTCCATTTCTAAAGATATTGAAAAGATAATTAGAGAGAGGGAAGTATAGAATAATATGCTAGCCAAATCCTTGTCTTTCACAGCACAGAGAAAATAAATAATGTTTAAGATTAATAAGCTGGGGCTTCCCCAGTGGCTCAGCAGTGAAGAATCCACCTGTGGTGCAGGAGACACAAGTTCGACCCCTGGGTTGGGAAGATCCCCTGGAGGAGGGCATGGCAGCCCACTTCAGTTCTTGCCTGGAGAATCCCATGGAGTTCTGGTGGGCTACAGTCCCTGGGGTCACACAGCCAAAGTGACTGAGCATTCACACATGCAAGATCAGTAAATTAAAAAATGGCAGAGCAATATATTTAAAATACCACAAGGATACAATGAGCCAAACCCAGAATGTGGGGAATTCCTTGGCACAAGGGACCTGGATTATTTTTAAAAATGAGTATTAATGATTAATATTAGTATTAATAATCCAAGAGTCCCTTGGACAGCAAAGAGATCAAACCAGTCAATCCTAAAGGAAATCAACCCTGAATACTCATTGGGAGGACTGATGCTGAAGCTGAAGCTCCAATATTTTGGCCACTTGATGCAAACAACCGACTCATTGGAAAAGCCCCTGCTGCTGGGAAAGACTGAAGACCGAAGGAGAAGAGAGCAACAGAGGATGAGATGGTTGGATGGCATCACCGATTCAATGGGCATGAACCTGAGCAAAGTCTGAGAGATGGTGAGGGACAGAGGTCTCTGGCATGCTGCAGTCCATGGGATCTCAAATAGTCAGACATGACTTAGTGACTGAACAACAACAGGGGAAAATCTTTAAGGGATCTATTATAGATTTTAGAGATTTAAGAAACGTGTCAGCATAGTGCAACATGCTGATTTTGTTTAGATATTAATTTAAATAGAAGGTATTTGGGGGACAGTTGGGGAGATTTGAACTGAATGTTATTAAGTGATTATGATAAAGTTATTGGAATTATGTTTGTAAAAATTCTCCTCAATCTTGTGAAAATACATACCAAAGTATTTATGAGTAAAAAGATATTATGTCAGAGATTTGCTTTAAAATACCCCTGGTCAAGCCATATACAAAAATTAACTCTAAATGAATCATAGAGTTAAATATGAAAACCTAAAACTATAAAAATGCTAGAAGAAAACATAGGAAATATATTTTAAATCTTGACTTTGCCAAGGATTTCTTAGCTATAATACTCAAACACAGTACATAAAGCAACAAACTGATAACTGGACTTCATCAACATTAAAAATTCATACTATCTATATGATACTGTTAGGAGGATAAAAGGACAAACCAAGGACTTGGAGAAAATCTTTGCAAAACATACGTTTGATAAATGATTAGATATAGACTAGGTCTTCCCCGGTGGCTCAGTTGTTAAAGAGTCTGCCTGCAATGTGGGAGACCCAGGTTCAGTCCCTGGGTTGGGAAGATCCCCTGGAGAAGGAAATGGAAACCCACCTCAGTATTCTTGCCTGGAAAATTCCATGGACAGAAGAGCCTGGTGGGCTACAGTCCATGAGGTCATAAAGAGTCAGACATGACTGAGTGACTAACACTTGCACTTTCATATATAGAGTATATAAAGAACTTCTAAATTTCAATAATAAGTAAACATAATAAAATGAGTATGATTAAAGAGCATAGCAGGTCTTGTTGCTCACATGTCACACATCTCCAAGAGAACTGAGAGTCATTACTGAGTTTTGGACACCCTCTGAATGGTTTTTTATGTTAACAATTGAGAATTTTATTGTGTATGCCTGGAACAATGGATCTTGTCCGGATTGGTTTGCACTAACATCAAGTTGATCATGCGCATGTGACTTCATTGTTGGGGTCCTGAGTTCTGGTTGCCATAGCTGGTGGCATAGTAGTATGTGTCCACATGCCCAGCTCTCCATAAAAGCCTTGAACTTTGAGTCTTTAATGGGCTTCCCTGCACAGAGAGCTTTCACAGATGTCCCTGTAGTTCACAGCCAGGACTCCAGATGGAAAAGAACTTAGAAAGCCTGTACCTAGTCACTCTGGACTCCACCCAGTAGATAATCTTGTTCCTGTTGCTCATGCTGTATAAACTCTTTCTGTGACAGATGTTAGCCATGTGTAAAACCTATTGCTGAGTCCTGTGAGTTCTAGTAAACTAGCAAATGTGAGGGTGCTCTCAAGACATTTGAGATGATAGGAAAATAATTTGAACACAAACTTCACCAAAGAAGATATAAGAGTGGCTAGTAAGTACATTCAGAGCTGCATAATGATATTAGTGATCTGGGAAATGCAAAATAAACCACAATGAGATACTATTTTGTACCTTTTGGAATGGTTAAAACTAAAAAGATTGATCATAACCAGTACAGGGGGACATTGAAACTCTCATACACTGAATGTGTAAATATGAAATGGTACAGCCATTGTGGGAAGACAGTTTGGCAGTTTCTTGAAGTTCTACACAATTCAACCATCCCACTCCTATATATATATATTTACCCAAGGGAAAATAAAGCATGTGTTCATACAAGGACTTATATATGAATGTTCATTACAGCTTTATTTGTTATATGTCAAAACTGGAAACAGTCCAAATGTCCTTCAGGAAGTGAATGGATAAACTAACAGTTGTATATTCATCTGTTCAATAGATAGCTATTCAAAGCAACCAAGATAAAAGAACTATGGATCCCCACAATATGAATAAATCTCAAAATAATTACACTTCATGGAAGAAATCAGATAAAAAGAGTACATACCATATGACTCCATTTATTTAGAACTCTAGAAAATATCAACTATAGTGTCAAAAACTGATTACTGGTTTCCAGTTTGGGAAAGGGGTATGGGAAGAGGCAGGTTTCCCAGGTGGCTCAGTGGTAAAGAATCTGTTGCCAATGCAAGAGATACTGGAGACAGGGGTTCTTCCCTAGGTCGGGAAGATCCCCTGGAGGGAGAAATGATAACCCACTCCAGAATTCTTGCCTGGCCTATCCCATGGACAGAGAGGCCTGGCAGGCTATAGTCCGTGGGGTTGCAAACAGTTTGACATGACTGAGATGCAGAGGATATGAGAAAACATTTTTGGGTAAGGGATGTGTTCATTACATTGACTGTGGGATGATTTCATAGGTGTATATATATTGTGAAACTTGGCAAATTGTACACTTTGAAATATGTGCAATTCATTGTATGCCAATTATGTAAAAAATATAAAGCTAATAAATGCCATTTAGGAAAATAGTGGCCCAACGCTACAGTTTCTACCTTATCACCTTGTGTTCCCAGCAATCTAAAGGCACAGTCTCCAGGCGCTGACCGAGGCGCAGAGGAGCTGTGTACTGCAGCCGGAAGTTGCACTTGACCCCTGCCCCACCGACTGGTTAGCTAAGGAGATAACACCTGAAGTTATAAGAAGCTCTAGGGAAAAGGCAGAAAGAAAAGTCCTGGGTGAAGCACCTTTGGCAAAATGTTCATAATTTGTGTAGCTGAATAATGGGTATATGGGACTTTTTTAAACAAAATGTGTCATTAATTTTGAGTTAACAGAAGAACAGTTATGAGTTAACAGAACTAAAGCCCCAAACATTCAGAATTGGTTGCCTATTGGTAATGGAACCGAGGGGAAAGGGGGCAGTCATTTTGATTAAATTTGTACGTAGTTTGTGTATTGCTTTGTTAAAAATAAAAACAATTTTGCAAAAACTCAACATCAGACCTGTGGAAAAAAAAGTTTTCTTCTTCCCTTATGTGAAGTCACTAAGTTGTTTAACTCAGTTAATGATTCATGCAGTAAATTTAGCCATTTTGATGATTACTTGATTTTTGGAAGCTGAAAATTTTTTTCAAGTTCTGATTTATTCTTATTTGTACAGTTTTGGTAGACGAAAAGGATTCTAAATTTGGAGGTTATAAATACTCAGATATTTGAACGCTGTTAGGTTTTATTTAAGAATATATAATTTTGGCAAGGCTTTATGAGATGAGAAGAATTATTGACATGCTGCATATATATATATATATATATATATATATATATGTAATTCTTGTACTTCCAGTTGAGAGGTATTTTAATTATATTCTATATCACTATTGTCCTTTGCATGATGGGAAGAAAAATTTCAGGATCAGGGAGAATTCATGAAGAATACTTCATGTTTCCTCTCATCACTTGACTTTGGGGGAATATTTGGCCACCATAAAGGGGAATTTTGAAAGATATGTATTTTTTACATATTTTATAGTATGTTTTAAAAATCTATACATTTGAGAAATTTGGGGTTATGAGAATTCAGAAAAAGGGTTTTGAATTCATAGTGAATTTAAAATAATTGCTCCTAATGGTACCCTAATTGACTAAAGGAATTAGCTATTGATAAACCTCAGAAATTTAGAACACAGGAAATGCCTTATTAGGTCAAATCAGTGACTCTCCAAGATATCAGAGGATATTTTGGTGGAATCACCTTGCACTTTCATTACAAAGCAATAACCTCAAAATATTTTTTTGAAACACCCTGAATACCCTAAAACGTCCTTTCATATGTTACTAGGGATCTACAGTCAGTGAACTTCCTAAACCTTCCCTTCACCTACTTATACTAGAGTCTGTGCAGCAGAGTTAAGGGTACGAACTGCAGTCAAACCAACCTAGGCTGGAATCTTAGATCTTGCACAAGTAATTTTCTCTGAGCCACATTCTCATCATCTGTAAAATGGAGGTAACTAAAGCACCTACTTCACAAGTTTATTGTGAGTATGCAATGAGAAAATTCATGTAAATCTTTGAGCTTAGGGCCTGACAATCAATACATATTAAGTCCTGTTACTTTGTATTTCCAGCCTGCACGTTTTCTTGGTGTTAGTAATCAGGTTCATTCTATTTATTAAAAGAGAAATCAGGACTTCTGGTGGTCCAGTGGCTAAGACTTTGTCCTGGCAGTGCAGGGGGTGCAGGCTTGATACCTGATCAGGGAACTAAGATCCCACATGCTGTGTGGTGCAATCAAAAGATTAAAAAAAGAGAGAGAAATTCATTTTTACAATAAAGGCTGGGCTTTGAAAAGGTGAAATAGCCAGTCATCTACATGGTTTGATTTTAAGAGTATCAGGAAGATTCCAACCTCTTCATTTCCCCTCCCTGTACATAAATACAGCATACTCTGTCAAGAAAGCTCCATTTCCTTATTGACCATGATGAACATTCAGATGTCACCAGGATGTACATTCAAACCATAGATTGAAGACAGGTGAAATTTTAAAAATTAAAACACAACACAAAACCAGATATCCACAAAAGGAATGATTACATGAAGAATCTAAGGGTTTTGACTTTCTGGGGAGAGACAAGGACAGGCACTGAATGGAGGACAGTGGGGCGAGAGGTGTTAGGAACTACTAGAGAAATGAAACTCTCCAGAACGTTCTGGTTAGGGAAACTGTTTAGCGGAGTGCATTTTTTCCCAAGATAAGAATCACCTGGCTCATTTGTTAGACAAAGGGACTCAGAGGCCCTTGCCCTGGAATTTGGTAAATGTAGGGTGGGGTTAAGGAATCTGAAGGGTTAATGAACACTCAGGGGATTCTTAAGACCTGACAAGTTTGAGAAAACCTGGAGAGCTTAGGAGCCCAGGCTTTGAAATTAGACAACACTTGGGCTCAAATCCTAGCTCCTCTCCTTACCCCACTCCAGTACTCTTGCCTAGAAAATCCCATGGACGGAGGAGCCTGGTGGGCTGCAGTCCATGGAATTGCTAGGAGTTGGACACAACTGAGCGACTTCATTTTCACTTTTCACTTTATGCATTGGAGAAGGTAATGGCAACCCACTCCAGTGTTCTTGCCTGGAGAATCCCAGGGATGGGGGAGCCTAGTGAGCTGCCATCTATGGGGTCGCACAGAGTCAGACACGACTGAAGTGACTTAGCAGCTCCTTACGGATGAATGATCATGAAGTTAGTTAACCACCTTCAACCTTAGTTTCCATCTCCATAAAATGTTTGGGGATTAAATAAATTAATGTGTACAAGAGATTATTCTCACAGTAGACACTGAAAAAAAATAATTGGCATTTTTATTTTCAAGTGTCTTTCATTTGGGTTCACTTATTCTTATATATGAATCCTTAGAGTCTCCTGGGCAAAGTACCACAGTGGTCAATGATTTTCTAGAACTTTTTGTTTGCTTTCTAACGTGCCCTTATCTTTGAAGCCAGAGTTGGAGAAATTAGCATTGTTATTGTGATCAGCTGTTGTGGGTCACATTTTATATCTGTATGCCTTATCATGTAAATTAGGCATTCAGAATGTCTGAAAATTTTTATTCAAACCCTTTTCCATAGACACTGATGTCACCTGTCCCTGGCAAGTTGATTTGCCTCAGAGTTACAAGGTTTTCAGACTTTAGCCTTCTCTCTGAGTTCCAACTTGAAAAAACCCAATAACACTTGACTTTGAGTTACAGTTTAAGCAAGGCTTTGAAAGCTCTTCAGACACTGACTTCCAGTTTAGAAGGGGCAGCGTGTCAGAGGAACAGAAATGAAGAGACAGAGGAAGAAAATGCAGGGAAAACGGTAAACACATATCAACAGTAAAAAGGGAAAGACCGTGAAAAAAGCGACAGAAAGACAGGCTGACAGTGCCAGACAGAGGAAGGGGAAGGGTGAGGAGACCCAGAGAGAAACAAAGATGGAGAAAGCAGCATGTACAGAGCTAGAGAAAGAGATCAAGACATGGGCTGGGAGGAAAGCTCTATTATTAATAAACGTAGCTTTCTATGGAAATTTCCCTAGAAGTTGAAAAAGGAAAAATCCATGTAACACAATTTTAAAGTAATTACTATGGGAAAGGCACTACTTGGAAATTGTGGTGGATACACAAGCTTTTCAATTCCTGGGTTGGAGAAGGGTGTGTGCGGCAGAAGTGTTGCAGGAAGGAGGACCCCTTCCAGGGCCCGAAACTGGGCTCTTGTCTAACACTCGGAAATGAATGGTCCGAGGAGACACATGTGCTGACAAAGCAAGAGATTTTATCGGGAAAGGGCACCCGGGTGGAGAGCAGTAGGGTAAGGGAACCCAGGAGAACTGCTCTGCCGTGGCTTGCAGTCTCAGGCTTTATGGTGATGGGATTAGTTTCCGGGTGGTCTTTGGCCAATCATTCTAATTCAGAGTCTTTCCTGGTGGTGCACACATCACTCAGCCAAGATGCATGCTGCAAGAGGGATTCTGGGAAGTGGACGGGCACACAGTGTCTCCTTTAGACCTTTCCCGAACTCTTCCTGTTGGTGGTGGCTTATTAGTTCTGTATTCCTTACCAGGATCTCCTGTCATAAAACAACTCATGCACATGGTTACTATGGTGCCTGGCCAGGGTGGCCGGTTTCAGTCAGTGTGCTTCCCCTAACAGAAGGTGATAAGCAACATTAAGAAAAAAATGTTTCTTAGTTCAGAGAGGGCTTCCCTGGTGGCTCAGAGGTTAAAGTGTCTTCCTGGAGTTCCGGAGACCTGGGTTCGATCCCTGGGTTGGGAAGATCTGTGGAGAGAGAAGGAAAGAATGGTTTCAATTAGGGGCTGGAGGAGGTAGCCTTGGAGCTGGACCCTGATGTCTGAATAAGGGTTTAACAGGTGAAGGGGAAATCAATTTTCAAACAATAGGAAGGGCACTGGTAAAAACTTTGAGCAAGGTAAGCAAGAGATGTGTTCAGGAAAAAAGGAATGGTATGATTTGGACTTCCCTGGTGGCTCAGACGGTAAAGCGTCTGTCTACAATGCAGGAGACCCGGGTTCGATCCCTGGGTCAGGAAGATCCGCTGGAGAAGGAAATGGCAATCCACTCCAGAACTATTGCCTGGAAAATCCCATGGACAGAGGAGCCTGATAGGCTACAGTCCATGGGGTTGCAAAGAGTCAGACACAACTGAGCGACGTTCCTGTATGATTTGGCTAAAGTTCAAGTTACAAGTAGAGGAGTACTGGGAGAAAACTAAAAAAGCATTTTTTATTGCAGGAAGAGGGGTGAAGATAAGATTGATGAGCACTGAGGGTTTCTGGGACAGGGGAGTAACAAGTTTGTAGTGGGAAGCATTAGGAGAACAGGAACTGGAAGCCAGGTAGTGAAGATATGAAGGATACTGTTGCTATTGTGCGTTCCAAGGCTTGAGGCCTTTCAGCTATCTCCTGAACATCCCTTCCTCTCTCTTTTGCAGTGTCCTAGTTATTACTGCTTGGATCAGTAATGGTCCAAAGTCTTGACTGAAGGAAGAAAATAAAGTCAAGGGAGAAACTGAAGGCAACCTGTCAGTTTCTAATTGAGAGAATGATAGTGTTATTACTAAGTCCAAGCTCACTGTGCTCACCACATGCCAGGCCAGTGAATCTGAGGGATGAGATGCTGAGGCAAGGAATACAACTTTATTCAGAAAGCCAGCTAACTGAGAAGGTGGCAGACTAATGTCTCAAAGAAACCATCTTGTTCGGGTCTGAATGCCAAGTTATTTTATAAACCCAGAGAGAAAGAAGCAAAGAAGAACTAAAGAAGAACTAAAGTCAAAAGGCAGAAGAGAGAGAGAGGCAGTGAGGAAGTAAAGTGAAAAAGGTCTTCAGTCTTGCCAAACATCTCTAGGAAGGGCCAGTGTTTGGAAGGAGTGTGTTAATCTTTTCTTTTTTGTAGCCATTCACAGGTGGGCAGGGTCATATTATCTCTCTGTGAGCTGAACAAAGGCACTTTAACAGGCAGAGGAGCAGGGTCCTTTGAGGCAGGCCATTATGTATGATTATAGTAAGAATAGCAACAAAAACCAAGTCAAAGAAACATTTCCATCAGGAAGTCAGAATTGGTTCTTCTCTGCAACATTACCAGAAATTGGTTTGGAGGAGATGGGTTTAGTTTTTGGTTTGCAGTGTTAACGTGGATGAAAAATGTCACTGCCAGATCAGTAAACAAAGGGTGTTGCCATCATCAAGCCACCAGTCACTGCAGCAGCCGGCTGTGCACCCAGAGGGGGTTCAGGCTAGAGAAGAGTAGGATACTGGCCCTTGATAGTGAAGGTGCATATGAAAGGAATGATTTCAATGAACCCAGACTCTTGCATCTTCCCATACCTAGAAACCTGCTAAATTCATTCACAAGATGTCTGGTTTTCTTTAATTCACAGTAATCTTTTGATGTCCTGACTACCTGGTTTTTCTTGCCTAACTCCTCTATGTCCTGACTCCTCCCTTACCTTGTTGGAGCAGTGACTCAGAGATATCTGAGAGTCTGTCTTCTGGGCCTAAGTTCTCAGAAAATCTGCCCAATAACATAATTCTCAACTTTTAGGTTGTGCATTTTTTTCAGTTGACATTACAGATGCTAGTGTGATTTTTATATGATGTCCAGGAGGTGATGTGGACATTTGAAAAGAGTTTGCTGCTCTGAATCCTGGAAATAGAGTATGATGTATTCCAGGAAGTGGAGTTAAATAGTCTCTGTGGGAAGAGTTCTTACATGTTTCTTTTTAGCCCTGAGATCCTTTTCAGTTAGACTCTAGGACCCTGTGTTAAGGGATCGTGACTCTCAGTAGTAGATTGAAATTAGTTTCACTCTTCTATATGATTGTCTTCTACCCCTAAGATACCCTTCCAGACCCAGAGGAAAAAGAGAGGGGGAACTAATAGACAGTCATATGCTATAGGAAGTAGGATGGAATGAAGTATTCTCTTTTTCCAGGTGAGCATGGCACCTGCCTGCCTAGGTGGGTTACTCCAGCTGACGAGCACAGAGTAACAGCAGATGGTATGAGAATACAGGTGGCAAAATGAGCTGGCTCTGTGTTGATTCATGGTGTCCTATTTTGCTCTCCAGCTAGGGAGAGGATATTCTGCTGCTTTTTACAGAACTGACAGGACTAGCTCAAATAGCTGAGGACAGAACCCTACTGTCTCCATGTGGGTACTTGCTTCTTCCTTAAGAATGCCTTAGACCTCAGCCCTCAGTGATGTGGGGTGGGAGGGTGATTTGCTGTGAATAGAAAGGGGGTGAGGTCAGATGCAGAAAACACTTCTCTATCTCAGGACCTGTCATCACCTGCCTCTCATTGTGATATCTTTTAGTTCCCTGCTTTCTTTCATAGTATTGCAAAAGCTTGCCTCCCTCCATCCCCAAAGCCCACAGTGCTCACTGCAACCACATCTAGAGTAAAATATCCCTTAAGCATTTAAAAAAATATGTGTAGCTTTGTCCTTAAAACATGTAGATTCGAATAATGAGGAAAGGGTGCCTGGGTTTTCTGTGTATGCATGTATGCTAAATCGCTTCAGTCGTGTCTGACTTGACAGCCCCATGGACTGTAGCCTGCCAGGCTCCTCTATCCATGGGATTTCCCAGACAAGAATACTGGACTGGGTTGTCATGCCCTCCTCCAGGAGATCTTCCTTACCCAGGGATCAAACCCATGTCTCTTGCACTGGCAGGCATGTTGTTTACCACTAGCGCCACCTGGAAGATCCCCTTGGTCTTCTGTAAGTAACCCCTTTCACTCTGCTAGCTGCTGTATACCTTGAAGCAATTGATCTAGTGCAGTGAATCTCACTGACAAAATACATCTGAATAACCTAGTTCAGTTCAGTTCAGTCGCTCAGTTGTGTCTGACTCTTTGCAACCCCATGGACTGCAGCACGCCAGGCCTCCCTGTCCATCGCGAACTCCTGGAGTTTACTCAAACTCATGTCCATTGAGTCAGTGATGCCATCCAACCATCTCATCCTCTGTCATCCCTTTCTCCCACCTTCAGTCTTTCCCAGCATCAGGGTCTTTTCTAAGGAGTCAGTTCTTTGCATGAGGTGGCCAAAGTATTGGAGTTTAAGCTTCAACATCAGTCCTTCCAATGAACATCCAGGACTGATCTCCTTTACGATGGACTGGTTGGATCTCCTTGCAGTCCAAGGGACTCTCAAGAGTCTTCTCCAACACCACAGTTCAAAAGCATCAATTCTTCGGCGCTCAGCTTTCTTTATAGTCCAACTCTCACATCCATACAGGACTACTGGGAAAACCATAGCCTTGACTAAACGGACCTTTGTTGGCAAAGTAATGGCTCTGCTTTTTAATATGCTATCTAGTTCTGCAGTTGCAGTTCAGTCGCTCAGTCGTGTCCGACTCTTTGCGACCCCATGAATCGCAGCACGCCAGGCCTCCCTGTTCATCACCATCTCTCGGAGATCACTCAGACTCACATCCATCGAGTCAGTGATGCCATCCAGCCATCTCATCCTCGGTCGTCCCCTTCTCCTCCCGCCCCCAATCACTCCCAGCATCAGAGTCTTTTCCAATGAGTCAACTCTTCGCATGAGGTGGCCAAAGTACTGGAGTATAATCAATCTGATTTCGGTGTTGACCATCTGGTGATGTCCACGTGTAGAGTCTTCTCTTGTGTTGTTGGAAGAGGGTGTTTGCTATGACCAGTGCATTTTCTTGGCAAAACTCTATTAGTCTTTGCCCTGCTTCATTCCGCATTCCAAGGCCAAATTTGCCTGTGACTCCAGGTGTTTCTTGACTTCCTACTTTAGCATTCCAGTCCCCTATGTCTAGGTTGGTCATTAACTTTTCTTCCAAGGAGTAAGCGTCTTTTAATTTCATGGCTGCAATCACCATCTGCAGTGATTTTGGAGCCAAAAAAAAAAAAAAAAGTCAGCCGCTGTTTCCCCATCAAGTGATGGGACCAGATGCCATGATCTTAGTTTTCTGAATGTGGAGCTTTAAGCCAACTTTTTCACTCTCGTCTTTCACTTTCATCAAGAGGCTCTTTAGTTTTTCACTTTCTGCCATAACGGTGGTGTCATCTGCATATCTGAAGATATTTCTTCCAGCAATCTTGATTCCAGCTTGTGCTTCATCCAGCCCAGTGTTTCTCATGATGTACTCTGCACATAAGTTAAATAAGCAGGGTGATAATAAACAGCCTTGACATACTCCTTTCCCTATTTCAAACCAGGGAATAACCTAGGGGAGCTCTTTAAGCATACAGATGCCCAGGCCCATCTGGTGGTTATAGTTCCTTTGGCTTGGGAGGTAGGACCCAGAGCTATGTATGTTTTACAAGCTTCCTGAGTGATCTTCATTTACATGAAATGTGTTATCAGAAAATTAAATTATTTCCATCTTGGCCTTTGACAACACCAGTGGGGCCTACCGGCTTCATGCCCCATTCCCTAGCTGTATTAGCATCATCAGTTTAGTGAGCACAAGTTTCACAAAGGGAAAGATATTAAAATGCGTATTCTCAACCCCCATCCTATAACTACTTAATCAAAATCTCTGAGAACAGGATGCTAGAATTGGCAATTTTACAAACACCACAGTTACATATAGTGCACTAGTCTGCAAATCACACTTTGAGAAATACTGATCTGAGCCTGGGAAGTTAAAGTTGGCAGGAGCGATGTGGTTTGGGGCACAGTGGAAAGAGGCAGATCGCATCAGCTGTCAAGTCACTGCAGCTCAGCGGACCAAAACGATCTTGGTTGGAGTCTCCACTTCAGTCATGTACTGAGCTGTGGTTACAGCCTAGGCAAATGAGGCCAGATGATAGTTAGAGAAGACCGCTAATTAATTAAGCTTGCCCTAAGGTCAGGCCGCCAACTGGCAGACACAAGTTCTTTAAGTAGGAGAATTTTAAGTTGGATGAGAAGGATAGGAGAGATCTGAAATATGAGAACTTTTCCTCTGGCTTCCCAAACCNAGGCAAATGAGGCCAGATGATAGTTAGAGAAGACCGCTAATTAATTAAGCTTGCCCTAAGGTCAGGCCGCCAACTGGCAGACACAAGTTCTTTAAGTAGGAGAATTTTAAGTTGGATGAGAAGGATAGGAGAGATCTGAAATATGAGAACTTTTCCTCTGGCTTCCCAAACCCCTTTTCTTGTTTATTTCTCTCAGGGCTTAAGTAGTTTCCTCTGTAACAGTATCAGGATTGACTCACAAATTATTATTCATTGTTAAATTATGTTAGGAATGCTTTCAAAATTCAAGAACAGGGTGTACAGTGTAGACACTACTTGAAAAGGCACTTAGCTATTTTTTCTTTAAGTGAGGGAGGAATATTTTTTCTGTGATATTTGCAAAGTGAAGGAAGTGTTTGCATTTGTCATATGGTATATTTCACAAAACCTTCTCCTGGTTTCCTATTGAGTGTCCTTCTTCTGTGAAAGGCCATGTAAGGTAAGACTGGTTGCTTTTCTGTTAATGAGAGGGTGCAGAGTGTATAGCTCTTACTACTGGTGGTTAAACTGAGTTTGAGATTTCACATATACTATGGCTTTCTGCTGTGATTTAAGCCTTCTACTGCTACATATTACTCAGAGTATTGTCTCCTCTTCCAGTCAACTAGATGTTAAGTTTCCACGCATCTTGTCTCAGACTTCTTTATAATCCTCTATCCAGCCCAGGACCATGCTCACAGCAGGCTCTCCATAAAGACTGAACTATTTATTATGGCTGAGTAGTATTCCAGTGTGTGTGTGTGTCTGTGTGTGTGTGTCTGTGTGTGTGTGTCTGTGTGTATCACATCTTCTTTAGCCATTTATCTGTTGATGGATATTTAGGTTGTTGTTGACATTTGCAACAACATGGATGACCTTGGAGGGCATTATGCTAAGTGAAATTAGAAAAAGACAAATACTGTTTGATATCACTTATATGTGGAATCTAAGATTCATGTTGATGTATGGCAAAGCCAATACAGTATTGTAAAGTAAAATAAAAAATAAAAATAAATAAAAAAATTAAAAATGCAACAAACTAGTGAATATAACAAAAAAAAAAAGAATCAGACTCACAGATATAGGGAATAAACTAGTTGTTACCAGTGGGGGTGGATGGGTGGAGGGGAGATATAGAGGTGGGGGATTAAGAAGATCATAAATTAGGCATAAAATAAGCTATAAGGATATACTGTATAATATATCCTTATATTTTACAATAATTATACATGGAGTATAACCTTTAAAAATTGTGAATCATATAATTGTACATCTGTAACTTACATAATATTGTCCATCAAGTATACTTCAATTACAAAAGATTGAACTTATATGAAAGTCATGATACGGGACGGAGAAGGCAATGGCATCCCACTCCAGTACTCTTGCCTGGAAACTCCCATGGACGGAGGAGCCTGGTGGGCTGCAGTCCATGGGGTCGCTGAGTCAGACACGACTGAGCGACTTCACTTTCACTTTTCACTTTCACGCTTGGAGAAGGAAATGGCAACCCCCTCCAGTGTTCTTGCCTGGAGAATCCCAGGGATGGGGGAGCCCAATGGGCTGCCATCTGTGGGGTCGCACAGAGTCGGACACGACTGAAGGGACTTAGCAGCAGCAGCAGCAGCAGCATGATACGGGAATGTCAGGAGTGTAAACATCCACTCCATTTGTGTTTAGTTGTAGTTCTAAGACACTGAGCAGCAAGAGATGAGGGATGTTACGATTTGGGCAATCTACCCCAGCATTTGCTATGTATACTATGCCCCCTTAAACTGTGATATTTACAGTTGATGATAGCTGAACCATTCTTAGCAAAATGGGTACAAGACTCATCACAAGAGTTGAAGAGAAGGAGTCATCCTTCTGCTTTGTAGTAATAACACTAGTGACTCGAGGCCCTGAGATATGAGTCATAGAAACTTTAATGAATCTGCCCGCTTCCATAGTGTTTGTGTAGACATGAATCATCTGCTTCCCACCTCTGTACATAGTATTTCAGGTGAACCTGTGTGTGAGTATACTGGGAGTGAGGAGGAAGTGCCCCCTGTGAAGACAATGGGCAGAGAGGTAGAGCCATTCTTTGAAAAGGAGAAGATTTGATCTCACATACAGTGATGCTTCATAAAAAGAGGATCTGCTAGTGTCTTTTCTGCCTTCTTACTGACACTTCTACTTAACTACTAACTGCCATGAGCGCAAACAAGATAACTCTGTTGTGTAAAACACTGAAGTTTTACTGTCCTGCAGGTACAGTCATAAATCTGTAAAAGAAATGTTGATGGTAATACCACTTATGTGAAAAAGAAAAGTGTAGCTGACTTCCTAAGACTTTAAAACAATTTTTTATTGGTATATAGTTGCTTTACAATGTTGTGTTCGTTTCTGCTGTATAGCAAAGTGAATTGGTTAAACATGTACATGTATCCCTTCTTTTTATGGATTCCCTACCCATCTAGGTCACCGCAGAGTAGAGTTCCCTGGGCAATACAGTAGGTTTTCATTCGTTATCTATTTTATCCATAGTAGTATATATACGTCAATCCCAGTCTCCCAATTTGCCCCACCCCTGCTTCTCCCCTTGGTAACCATATGTTTGTTTCCTACACCTGTGACTCTATTTCTGCTTTGCAAGTAAGTTTAGCTGTACCATTTTTTCTAGATGCCACATATAAGTGATATTCCTAAGACAGTTTAGAAATAGAAAATATTGTGCAGATTAGTTGAGACAATTAGGTATTTAATAAAGGGTCTGGTTTCATTCAACTATCTGAATAGGTCTCAGAATTCTTATCAAATATCTGCTTCCCTCTTGGATTCCAGATCTTCTCTGATAAAGTGCTTCTTAGGTAAACCTTGCCCCACTACCAAAATCAGAACCAGACTTTGGTTGAACTAACAGAATGGGCCAGAGAGGGGAAGGATGGGGCTGAGAACCTAGATCTACTTACATATGTCAAGCAGGCAGGGAGGCAGGCAATCTGGAATGTTCCAAGCTGCAGGCATTAGGAAAAGGTCCAGACAGCTAAACGAAGCCCAGGATACACTGAGATCCAGACAGGCCAATAACTGATATGAGAGGCCTTAGAACAGATGGCCAGGAACAGGTCATGAAGATAAGGGTTAATGAACACAGAATCCAGCCACAAACAAAGACACATTCTAGACAGGGATTCTAGGTCAGGTATGAAGCTAAGATTGGTTATAATAAGGCAGGAGGTCAGAATGAGGTCTAAAATGAAGATGGCAGTACTGGTCATTGAGATTATGGTTCCAGAATTAGAGATGAAGTTGAACCCATGGGCAGAAAGAGAATGGCTTCAGCTACTGGCCTAGTTAGCTGCTGGGTTCTAAGCTAAATATGAAGACAAGTATATTCCTATGATAATTTTATTTAGATAGACCCCTGCTGCCATTTCCCAACTCAAAGGAAAATTTAATTTTTATATCCTTCTGAAGAGTGCACTTGCTTATAAAATCTCATCTTAAAATGTCTTCTGTTATGTATTCATTCCAAAAAATTAATTCAATTACTGTCTTTCAGATACTGTCGAATACTGAGGTGAATAAAACATAGCCATTGGCCTTAGAAAACTTACAGATTCTTGAAGAAGCAAGCATCTAAAGTAATTGCATCTGTTCAGTCACTCAATCATGTCCAACTATGTGACACTATGGACTGTAACCTGCCAGACTCCTCTGCTCAAGGGATTTTTCAGGCAAGAATACTGGATTGGGTTGCGATTTTCTCCTCAATGATTACAATACAGCATGCTGAAAGCACAAGGAATAGAGTAACTCCATTAAGTCATTCGATTGACTGAAGGCATGGAGTGTCTTCTGTTTTACAGCACTGCTCTGGAAACGCAGGATAATCCTGAGTCCAGACTTTCACTGTCATAGAAACCTTCCAAGAGAAGGTGAAAGTTGATCTGAATTTTGTAAGAGGTAGCCAGGTAAAAGCATGTGGCAGACATTATTCATTCTCCCCTTCCTGCATACAAATAGAAATCTGAATTTTTGGAGGCAGCATTGTATTAAAAGCTGCCCGCCCATTCATACACCATTCTAGGTATGAGTGACCATGTAAGTGAAAAAAACCCTGTTGAACTGGGCTTTGTTGGAAATCAGGTTTTCCCCAATGAAAATGAACTTGACTGACAGGTTCTTCCCTCTTCCTTTTGTTCATGATTTGAATGCAGATATGAAACCTCGAGATGGAATCATCATCTCTCAGCCATAAGTTCAGTTCAGTTCAGTCGCTCAGTCATGTCCGACTCTTTGCAACTCCATGAATCGCAGCACGCCAGGCCTCCCTGTCCATCACCATCTCCCGGAGTTCACTCAGACTCACATCCATCGAGTCAGTGATGCCATCCAGCCATCTCATCCTCGGTCGTCCCCTTCTCCTCCTGCCCCCAATCCCTCCCAGCATCAGAGTCTTTTCCAATGAGTCAACTCTTCACATCAGGTGGCCAAACTACTGGAGTTTCAAAAACCTCCTTAAAATGAGGGTAAAATAAAAAGATAGTAGGAGTCTTGGTCCCTGATGAAACCATACAACTTATATTTCCTTTGGAGTTTTATTTAAGCCATTGTAGTCACTTTTTTATTATTTACTGTTAAATACAGACCTAAGTAATAAGAAGAGTACTGGAGTTTGGTGGTAGACAGTTCAAGAGAAACTTCCCAAGCATAGGAAACAGTGAGATTCACAAAGAAGTGGAGTGAGAAGCTCAATATGAAGAAACTGTAAGGAAACCAACTGATTGGAGTTATGAAGAGAAGGAGACCAGAGATGAAGCTGTAGAGGTGAGTAAAGGCCAGTTCCTTGTAACCCATATTAAGGAGTGTGAACTTTGTTGTAAAAGTAGTAGAGATCCTCTTGTGGATTTTTTCATGACTAAACATTTGTATTTTAGAGAGAACATTTTATTAGAATATTTAGAAACATTTGGGAGAGAGTGATGGCAGGCAGATTAGATAGGAGATTTATATCATCCAGGTGATTAAAAACCAAAACTAAGTTAGTAGAAATGGGAATTTTTAGACCAGATTGGAGTTACTAATTATAGGTCTCTAGAAGAGATTCAAAATATATCAAGGAGGTAGAATCAACATAGATTGGATGTGTAAATTTGAAACAAAGAACATCTCAAGGATGATCCTCACGCTTCTGTCTTGGGCAACCAGACGATTCACCAAGATTGGTACTACAGGAGGAAATGATAGTTAAGTAATGATCCAAACTCTGATCTCTCTGAAAACCAGAGAAAATTTAAGTATATTTTGCCAATTGTAAAAGTACCTCTCAGGAACAGCGATAATACAGCCTCAACTGTTAAAAATGACATGTATATCAACTTAGTATTTTCAGAAAATTCCTAAGTAGATTGAGGTAGAGATAATAGTGTTTTATTTTCATGCAAAGCAATGTTTATGCTGCTCTTTAATATTTCTTAGAATGTGGTTAGAAACAAAAACAAAAGATAAAAACAAAGATAACAACGCCAAAACAGCTATACTACAGTAACCACAGTAGTGGTTTTTGTTTCTTTCTTTGTTTCCTCTTTCAGCCCAGTTCAACTGTGTAAAGAGAAAATGATGAATGGGGAAGAATAAGAGGGAAAGAAATGTGCCATAAGAGACATCTAGCAGACAGTTTTTTCATGCGTCTGACATAGCTTTCCATAGTTTCACACCTTCATGAATTTATTGCTATAATGGTGGCAGGAAGATACAGGTTCCAGGCACCGCTAAGTAATGAGACAGTTTTGAGTTTTGCTTGATACTTCCAATAAAATCTTTTCACAGTATCTGTGCTCCTTCAATCCAGAGTAAAGGGTGCTCACATAAAAAGCCCTAGCAGTGGCAAAAGGAGTAAAACTCCCTGCATTCTTTTCCTTCTAGATGTCCTCTCTTTGGTTTGGTCAAGTCAAGATGAAGGGCAGAATAGGTTGGCACTTGTTATCAGCTCATATAACCACCTCACAGTGAAAACAGTGATGTGCAAAGTTTAGTAACCATGACTGGAAAGGGCTGGTTGTGCCTGAACTTCTGTACTTGATTGCATAAACCAGTAGCTTATATTTGGACAAAGTAATGAGAGAAAACTGTAATTATTCATTTCATCTTGGTAGGATTTGGCTTGTTGCTCCTGCCTTCTGAATTAAATGGATTTAAAAGAGACTGAAAGACTTAGAAAAGCTTCTCTTGCTACAGATGTTCTGCTCTC
>SJYT01050505.1:36951-48662 GCA_006410635.1 Cephalophus harveyi | reverse complement strand
GGGGGCAGGGATGTTTATCCTATTTTAAAGAAACAGAATCAATAAGTAATTTATTCAACAAGCACTTATTGAATACCTTCCATGTGTCATTTGGTGATGGGCTACATACTAGACGTGTTAAAAATGAGAAGCAGGCAGGATACATTTCAATCCAGGAGAGGAAGAAGGTGATCCCATGACAGAATAGCAGGTGAGATTTTAGGTCAAATGTAGCCTGTAAGCATCTCTCATATTCTACCAGGTAGGTGACTATTAATACTTACATAAAGGCCAGCC
Source organism: Cephalophus harveyi (assembly GCA_006410635.1). Lineage (NCBI taxonomy): Eukaryota > Metazoa > Chordata > Mammalia > Artiodactyla > Bovidae > Cephalophus > Cephalophus harveyi. Next base: position 48,386 of record SJYT01050505.1, on the reverse strand, counting down.
CTGCCCGACACAGGAGGAAAGAGAGGCCCTGAAATACAGTCCTAATTTTCCTCCGATTCCTAGATAATGAAGACAATGAAAAGATAATTTTAATTGAAAAGTTGATGGGAATGAGTAAAAGCTTGCATGCTTCTAAAAATGTCTGCAGGTCTTGGCCTTTCCATATTCTTATGATAAAGCCCACAGGGGTCACTTCCTTAGTATATCCCCCAATGAGGAGCCATTAGCTTTTACTTTACTTTTTTAAAATAGACTATTTTTTAGAGCAGTTTTAGGTTCACAGCAAAACTGAGGAGAAAGTATGGGGAGTTCCCATAAACATACTAACCCCACACATGCACAGCCTTGCCTACTATCAACATCCTCCACCAGGGTGGTATATTTATTACAAATGAGGAACCTACATCAACACATCATGATCACCCAAAGACCATCATTTATGTTAGCTTCGCTCTTGGTGCCGTACACCCCATAGTGTCAGTCACTCAATCGTGTCCAACTCTTTGTGACCCCATGGACTGTAGCCCGCCAGGCTCCTCTGTCCATCGGATTTTCCAGGCAAGAATACTGGAGTGGGTGGCCATTCCCTTCTCCAAGGGATCTTCCTGACTCACGGATCGAACTTGAATCTCGTGCATTCCAGGCAGATTCTTTACCCTCTGAGTCACCAGGGAAGCTATATTCAGGGAAGCTATACCAGGGAAACTACAATAGGGAAGTATGGTTTTGTGAGTTTTGACAAATGCATAATAACATGGATCCACCATTATAGTTCAAGCAGAATAGTTTTGCTGCCCTAAACATCTTCTCTGCTCTGCCGATTCATCCCTCCCTCCACCCTAACACCTGGCACCACTGATCTTTTTGCCATCTACAAAGTTTTGCCTTTTCTAGAATGTCACAGAGTTGGAATCAAACTGTATGTATTCTTTTCAGATTGGTTTCCTTTTTCTCAGTAATATCCCTGATAGCTTAAGTGGTAATGAACCCACCTGCAATGCAGGAGACACAGGTTTGATCCCTGAGTCAGGAAGATCCCCTGGAGAAGGAAATGGCAACCCACTCCAGTAATCTTGCCTGGAAAAGCCAATGGACAGAGGAGCCTGGCAGGCGAAAGTCCATAGGGTAGCAAAGAGTTGGAGACAGCTAAGCATGCGCGCGCTGTGCATTTAGGGCTCTTCCGGTTTTTCGTGGCTTAATGGCTCATTTCTTCTTAGCACTAAATAACACAATCGCACGCATCGCACACGCTAGTGATGCTCAAAATCCTCCAAGCCAGGCTTCAGCAGTATGTGAACCGTGAACTTCCTGATGTTCAAGCTGGCTTTAGAAAAGGCAGAGGAACCAGAGATCAAATTGCCAACATCTGCTGGATCATGGAAAAAGCAAGAGTGTTCCAGAAAAATATCTACTTCTGCTGTATTGACTATGCCAAAGCCTTTGACAGTGTGGCTCACAACAAACTTGTGGAAAATTTTTCAAGAGATGGGAATACCAGACCACCTGACCTGCCTCCTGAGAAATCTGTATGCATGTCAAGAAACAACAGTTAGAACCAGACATGGAACACCAGACTGGTTCCAAATCGGGAAAGGACTACATCAGGGCTGTATATTGTCACCCTGCTTATTTAGCTTATATGCAGATTACATCATGCAAAATGCCGGGCTGGATGAAGCAAAACCTGGAATCAAGATTGCTGGAAGAAATAGGGATAACCTCAGATATCCATCCTTATGGATGACACCATCCTTATGGCAGAAAGCAAAAGAGGAACTAAAGAGCCTCTTCATGAAAGTTAAATACAGTGAAAAAGCTGGCTTAAAACTCAGCATTCACAAAACGAAGATCATGGCATCAGGTCCCATCACTTCATGACAAACAGATGGGGAAACAATGGAAACAGTGACAGACTTTGTTTTCTGGGGCTCCAAAATCACTGCAGATGGTGACTGCAGCCATGAAATCAAACGACAAAGATGCTTGCTCCTTGGAAGAAAAGCTCTGACTAACGTAGACAGCATATTAAAAAGGGGAGACATTGCTTTGCTGACAAAGGTCCGTCTAGTCAAAGCCATGGTTTTTCCAGGAGTCATGTATGGATGTGAGAGTTGGACCATCAATAGAGTTGGGCCTCTCAGCTTTAGCTGAGTGCCGAAGAATTGATGCTTTTGAAGTGTGGTGTTGGAGAAGACTCTTGAGAGTCCCTTGGAAAGCAAAGAGATCAAACCATTGAATCCGAAAGGAAATCAGTCCTGAATATTCGTTGGAGGGACTCATGCTGAAGCTGAAGCTCCAATATTTTGGCCACCTGAGGTGAAGAACCGACTCATTAGAAAAGACCCTGATGCTGAGAAAGATTCAAGGCAGGATGAGAAGAGGACGACAGAGGATGAGATGGTTGAATGGCATCACTGACTTGATGGACATGAGTTTGAGGAAGCTCTGGGGGTTGGCGATGGACAGGAAGGCCTGGCGTGTTGTAGTCCATGGGGTCACAAAGAGTCGGATGTGACCCAGTGACTGAAATCAACTGAACTGAAAGCAAAAGTTAACGAGTTATTGAGAATATTCAAGTGACTTAAACAATTCACATTATATAGAACTAGTTCACTTGCCCTTTCACTCACAATATGGGCAAAGGGACACACTATCATAGGAAAGCATCAAGAAAGGACAGTTGATACTAAAATGATTAAAACTCTCATTTACTCAAAACAAGTCTTATAAATGGAGATTACTCTCACAATTGCTCTAGAAAACATAATAAATATTCATGTGCAGTTACAGTTTTATTTACAAATATCAGATAGTTTATAGTGTACTTTTTTTCCAACTACTGCCAGAAATGGAAATCGTTTTGCTACCACCACAAAGAGCTACATTCATAATCATATGTAGCTATAGTTGAGAAGCTCTGAATATTAGTGAATGTATCAAGTAATTTGTCCTAAAGTACAGCCTTATGAAAGAAAATTACTTTCATAACTATTTGAGAGCTTAATTGCTAATCAAACATAGATAGAGTTTTAGTTACAAATATTAGAGTTTATGTGTAATACTTGAAAATAACTGCACTCTGGAAACATTTATTTTCAACAATTCTTGAAAACCAAATGCTTACCATAAACCACAAAATGTTCACCACAACAGTACTTTCCAAAGGCTGTTTACTAAAGCATGAATTTGAGGAATAATAAAAACAACAGGATGTGGATACCAGCGATGCTTATATGTCTCCCAGAAAGGCATGGGAGAGAGTCAATCACACTCCCATTGGTCCAGAAGAAGGGCTGTCGCCAGAGTCCTGACTCGGAAGCGGTCTGTCGGCCATAGTGAGCAGAGGGGCCCGCGGTGGATTAGCTGTGCTCTGACAGTGAATGGCCTATCGCTGCTGTCCGGGAAAATCGCTGCAGTATAGAGAATTTCTAAGACTATACCATAAAACGGGAGAAGGCACTGGCACCCCACTCCAGTACTCTTGCCTGGAAAATCCCAGGGACGGAGGAGCCTGGTGGGCTGCAGTCCATGGGGTCGCTAAGAGTCGGACACGACTGAGCGACTTCACTTGCATTTCTCACTTTCATGCATTGGAGGAGGAAACGGCAACCCACTCCAGTACTCTTGCCTGGAGAATCCCAGGCACGGGGAGCTTGGTGGGCTGCCGTCTATGGGGTCGCACAGAGTCGGACACGATTGAAGCGACTTAGCAGCAGCAGTAGCATAGCATAAATCATGTTAGCCAAGATAGACGCTGCATACATGAAAACCCTTAATATGAAGATCTGTTTTCATGACATGTATCTTTGTGGAATTTAGTTAGTGAAAGTGAAGTCGCTCAGTCGTGTCCGACTCTTTGCGACCCGTGGACTGCATGGCTACGGTGGGCTCCTCCGTCCAAGGGATTCTCCAGGGAAGAATGCTGGAGTGGGTTGCCATTTCCTTCGCCAGAGGATCTTCCCAACCCAGGGATCGAACCCGGGTCTCCCGCATTGCAGGCAGACGCTTTAACCTCTGAGCCACCTAATTAATAGCTGATCCTCACTGTAGTCAACTCACCCATTTTGAGGCTGATTATCCAGTTTCTGGTGTTATCCATGTCTTGCTTTTGCTCCTCCCACTCCCTTTGGCTGACAGCCTTTTGACCACCTCACTGTTCATTAGCACCTGCAAAGGATAACTGAAAGCAGATGAACTCAAACCACTCAATTAAGCTTCTCATCAGCAGCTCTACTGAAGGGTTCTGTCCAGGAGGTGGTTGTAACTATTTGGTAAAATTAGGTTTCTGGATTATCAGTGGATTTCAATTATCCACGTTGCTTCTGCCCCTGATCACCCAGCATAATCTACCTTGGCCATTTCTGCATTATTTGCCTGGCCAGATGGAGAAAAAGGTGAAAAAATAAAAGATACTGGCTATCTGCCCTCTCATTTCTATTGGGAGTTTCCTTCCAAATCTACCGCCCCCCACCACCACACACACACACTGTGCTTTTTTTTTGTTATTTTTTTTTTTGTATAGCTAATGAAAAAGCACACAAGGTTCTCTGAGAATGCATGCTAATTGTTATTTGCTTAAATAATTACTTTAATTGCTGAAACACCGAAAGTCATCTTATGAACTTTAGCCACGTTTCTCACATTGGAAGGGCTTTTCGTGAGAGCCCTGAATTTGGTGACTCATGATTTATACTAATGTCAATCAGAAATTGGAGAAGGCAGTGGCACCGCACTCCAGCACTCTTGCCTGGAAAATCCCATGGATGGAGGAGCCTAGTAGGCTGCAGTCCAGGGAGTCCCGAAGAGTCGGACACGACTGAGCGACTTCCCTTTCACTTTTCACTTTCATGCATTGGAGAAGGACATGGCAACCCACTCCGGTGTTCTTGCCTGGAGAATCCCAGGGATGGGGGAGCCTGGTGGGCTGCCGTCTATGGGGTCGCACAGAGTCAGACACGACTGAAGCGACTTAGCAGCAGCAGCAGCAGCAGCAGCAGCAACAGCAATCACAAATACTGTAGCCATGGAGTGCCAGTAATAATATGCTGTTAAAGGTTTATCCTGTGATGCATGAACAAGGCTGTGTCTCCAGGGAAAACAAGACTTGTGTACCTTTTTAAAGCATGAAATATCTCTGTCTAATATAATCACTGTTGTTCCATGCATTTGTATATTTTTATTATAAATGCAGTACAGATTTTAGTAAATAGAGATAATCATAGAAACTGTCCATAATCCCCCCAGTTACCATTTTGTGGTATCTGCTTGCAGAATTTTTCTGTTCAAAATAGATTAACTGCACAAGTCTTCAAATGGGTCAGATGTAATTTTGTTTTCTAACTTGTTTTTTTCACTCAATATGTCAGGCAGGTTTTTGTGTACTAATACATGCACTTTGACAATATTCTTTGAACTGGCTGTATAGTACTCCACTGAATGAATGGGCATCATTTATTCAAATACTCTATATTTAGCTGTTTAAGTGGTCTCCAACTTTTATTACAACAAAAGCCCTGAGAAACAGTCTGGGAGGTAAATCTTTGTGCGTGTTCTGAATATCACCTCAGGAGAAATTAGTAGAAGTGGAGTTCTGGATCAAAGGAGATGACTGTGTCCCTAACTTTTTTTTCTTAACAAATGCCATAATATTAACCATACCGAGTTTGTACAGATTTTCCACAAAAGAGAAATCAGTAACAGACTCCTTAAGATTTCACTGGCAGAAAGCAGTGTAACTTCAGAGTTATGTGCCTGTAGCGTTCTCAGTTTACCATAGTGTGGCTTCTTGTCGCTCTGATCTTGTTTCTGCTAGTGGTTTCCACCTTGTGTGCATACATATACTTAATTTACAGTTTACTGATATCAGTAAATTTAAGATGACCAATAGCACCAAAACTACTTCATTTCCTTTGGTGAATTTCATAGAAAAACACTGAACGAACTCATCTTAATGTGCTCATTAATCTGCTATAACAAAATCTATTCCTTCCTTGATAGATACTCTGAATATTGCTTGTACTGGATCATATTTAATCTCGAGTAAAAACAAAAATCAACCCCTCACAACCCTACTCACAGCTTTGTTGACTTACACAATCAACACTGAAATGAGTGAAGGAAGAAACATGATCTGAAAATGCATTAAAATCCCCAAAGTATTTTTTTCAACATCCTCAATCATTCAACAACCAAGTTTTTCCTGTCTCAATAAAATGATATTTCCCTTCTTCCATTTGCTCAGGGCAAAAACACTATCATCTTCCTTGATTCATTCTCCTTCTATCAAACACCATATCCAATCCATCAGGGAATCCCATTGGCTATACCTTCAAAAGATACCCTCAGTCTGACCAGTTCTCAAAACCTCTGGTGCTACCACTCAGTTCCAAGCCATCATCGTCTGTGTTTTGGATTTTTGTAGTAGTCTCTTCACTGGTCTTCCAGCTTTGGCCTTTTTACCCCTCTAGTTTATTTTTCACACAGCATCTCAAGAGATTCTGTTCAGATATATGTCAGATCAATCACTCTACTCCTCAAAACTTTCCAATGGCATCCCACCTCGCTTGGACTCAAAGCCAAAGTCCTTACAATGGACAACAGGGCCCTACAGAACACATCATCCCCTCACCCTTCAGTATCCTCTGAACCCCTTTCCTGGTGCTCTCCCCTTCCCTCAGCTCACCTTGATGGGTCTCTGTTCCATTTGTCTAAAAAGCAGCAGACAGAGAGAACTTGCACTTTTTTTTTTTCCCCCTCTTTTGGCCATGCCAAGCAGCATGCAGAGAGTTTCCCCACCAGGGACCGAACCCTGTGCCCCCTGCAGGGGAAGCGAGGAGTCTTCACCACTGGACTGCCAGGGAAGTCCCAAGAACCTATACTTGAAAGTAGAGTCCACATGACTATAGAAACAGCAGTTGATAAATAATGCATCATATTGAGCTCAGGGTGTTTTGACCCTTCACTAAGGCACTCTGGAACGAGTTCCCATACTCATTTCCTAAAAATCACTTAGTCAGCAAACAGTTCTTGAGAGCCTATCATATTCCAGACACTGTTGTATACGCATACATCAATAAACAAAACATACAAACCTGTCTACCTCAGAGCCTTCCATTCTGTAGGGAGCGAGAAAGAGAACATGGTTAATTGTGAAGCATGTTAGAAAGTGATAATGAAATGGAAAAATATAGAACAGCCATGTGGGGCTAGAAGTGTGTGCATGTGCGAGTAAGTGCTGTGTGTGGGGGTCGTTGTGCTGTTGATCTATGCCACAATGTCCCAGGTGAGTTTGACATGTTTCTTGGGTTGAGTTTCAATAGACTATATCTACTTGCAGTATCCTGGCTTCTGACACGATTCCCACATGAATATGCTATTCCAATTCTTCCCGTACTTCCAGCATGACCTGTTCCGTGTATTTATTCTTACTCATCCCATTGTTTTAACAGATTTATCTCCCTGCTCTCTGGGCCATTGGTTGAAATTATGGCTGACATCTTATGAATTTGTTGGTGAGCTTCTACCACAACCACTTCTTCCCTTCAATTTGGTCTTCGCTCTTGTTAATGCCTCAGGCCCGCCAGTAGCAGTCAGTGACACCCACGTGGATTCCCTCACCCCAAAATTTGACGAAACTGCCCTAGTCAGAAATGAATTATTGACCTGCGCGGAATTAGACATGCTGATGTAACTGCTGAATTTGTTACCAATATGTCCGATTCTAGTTAAAACCGGTGTATTTCATTTTATACTAGTCCATCACTGACCCTGAATATGTACAGATATCCAGGATAGTTCTGGGCTTCCTTGATTTCTCAATTCTGAGATTTGTTTCACTGTGGCATAAGACTTTAGGTTATTCCTAAGGGTTTCAGGCAAAACTGAATTTTTTTAATCTACAGAACAGCCTGACTGTTCAGATCAGCAGAATTTGATTGACACCTATTTAGGAGATTGTGCCTGGAGATGAGTTATGGAAAAATACAGCTCCACTAAGTGGCAGCCCACTCCCATCTTCTTGCCTGGAAAGTCCTGTGGACCGTGGCGCCTGAAGGGCTGCTGTCCGTGGGGTCGCGCAGAGTCGGATACAGCGGAAGTGACTCAGCATGCATGAAAGCATGGAGAAGGAAATGGCAGCCCACGCCAATCTTCTCGCCTGGAGGATCCCAGGGTCGGGGGAGCCGGGTGGGCTGCCATCTGTGGGGTCGCGCAGAGTTGGACACGGCCGAAGCGATGCAGCCGCAGCAGCCGCAGCTTTTCACGTTTCTCTCTTCCAGCTCTGATTTTCTCCTAGTCCAGCCATGCTCACAGAGGTCTTAAGCGGATTGATCAGTGCTTGGAAAGCACCTTCATACAGGAAAAGTCGCTAAGTACTAATTTAAGCTTGTAAACTCTGGATTTTTCCTCTTGCAGTTCTAATTTCACGCGTTTTCCATAATGTCACCAGATGGTAGACAGTGACTGGGGCTGGAACTGCTGTGTGACCCAACCGGCAACCTAGCCCCGGGCGGGGAGCGCGGGGGTTGCAGGACGCGCTGCGCCTTTAAAGCGCCCGGGGGGCCCCGCGGGCCGGGCGCGGCGCAGCGCCTCCGCGCGGAGGCCGGCCTGCAGGGCGGCGTCGGGCGAGCGCGCGGGCTCCGGGACGCGCTGGCGGCCCTGGGCGGCGGCGGAGCGCGGGAGCCCGGCCCCAGGCCCCGCGCCCCCCAGACATGCCTGGCGCCGCCGCGCCCGGCAGCGGCCTGGCGAGGCTCCTGCAGCGGCCGGCGCGCGCGAGGCACGTGCTGCCTCCCGGCACCCAGTGCCGGGGTGGGCACCTCGTGTGTGGCGCCTGTCGCCCACAGCTCGCACGGTGCCCCGCGTGCCGGGGCCCGCTGACCGCCGTCCGCAGCCTGGCCATGGAGAAAGTGGCCGGCTTAGCCCTCTTCCCCTGCAGACACGCCTCTTCTGGCTGCGGAGCAGCCGTGCCGCCCGCAGAAAAAGCAGAGCATGAGGAACACTGTGAGTTCAGGCCCTGCTCTTGCCCTTGCCCGGGGACTGCCTGTGCGTGGCAAGGCTCCATGGATGCTGTCGTGCCACATCTGAGGCAGCACTATAACAACTCCACTTTAACCCTGCAGGGAGAGGTGGTAGTTTTCCTTGCGGTCAACATTAATCTGGCTGGTACCCTTGACTGGGTGATGGTGCAGTCCTGTTTCGGGTTTCAGTTCATACTAGTTTTGGAGAAACTGGAAATCCACGAAGGTCACCAGAAATTCTCTGCAGCTGTCCAGCTGATAGGAACACGCGAGCAAGCTGACCAGTTTACTTATCGACTTGAGCTCAATGGTAATAGGCGGCGATTGATGTGGGAAGCCAGGCCTCTATCGATTCATGAGCGAATTGAAACGGCCTTTATGAACAGTGACTGCCTAGTCTTCTACCCTGGAGTTGCGGAACTTTTCGCAGAAGATGGCGATTTAAGCATCGATGTAACTATTTCCGTGAGTTGAAATGGTGGTCAAACATTTTCTGACGAGTGTTTAAAACCAATGCATTCAGTTTCACAGAGAATAAGGCACCTGTCTTCCTACCAACCAGAAACTCTTGGTAGGTTGAAGCTAGAGACATTAAGCCACATAAAATGAAAGGGTGTTAAATACAGGAAATAGTTGCATGTAAGAACACTAGTAGATTTAAAATAAGCCAACAGTAAAGCACTAGAAAATACAGGTATATTTATACCTGAGATGGGCATCTTTGGAATTAAAAAAAGAACCTTTGAAAACTAATTCTGAATTTCTGTTTATGGTAGATTGAATGTACTGTTGAGAAATACTGGGTTCCTTTTTGTGTGCCTGTGCTGTGTGAGTGAGTGTGTGTGTGTGTGTATGTGTGTGTGTGCACGCGCGCATGCACGCACATGCTTGGATTTCTTCTCCTGTAACTGACAAGCCATATTGGGTGGTCTTGGGCCACTCCATTTCCGCTCTGTGAGTCAAAACCTAGTGCTCTTGTGTGTGTATTTTTGAGTGTGTTTGTGCATTTGCTAATTTTTAATTCTAGTGTTTAATTAAATAAATTAGACTTTCTTTTCTGTAAAAGAAACTAAAACGACTCTTATGTATTTGATGTCACCACAAAGAGTTTTTCAGGGATTTGGAAATGAGAGCATTTTGTATTTGGTGTAGAGCAAAAAAAGCTGTTCATGCAAGGGGCTTTCCTGATAGCTCCACTGGTGAAGAATCTGGCTGCAATGCAGGAGAGCATGGTTCGATTGCTGAGTGGGGGAAAAATCCGCTGGAGAAGGGATAGGCTACCCACTCCAGTATTCTTGGCCTTTCCGTGTGGCTCAGCAGCTACATAACTGCCTGAACTGTGGGGGATTTGGGTTCGATCCTGGGGTTGGGAAGAATCTCTGGAGAAGGGAAAGGCTACCCACTCCAGTATTCTTGGGCTTCCCTTGTGGCTCAGCTGGTAAAGAATTGGCTTGGAATGTGGGGGATCTGGGTTGGATATCTGGGTTGGGAAGATGCCTGGAGAAGGGATGGCTACCCACTCCAGTATTCTGGCCTGGACAAGTCCATGGAATGTATACTCAGTGTGGTCGCAAAGAGTGGGATAAGGGATAGGCTATCCGCTCTGGTATTCTTGGACTTACCTTGGGGCCCATCGAGTAAAGAATCTGCCTGCACTGTGGGCAACCTGGGTTCACTCCCTGGGTTGGGAAGATCCCCTGGAGAAGGGAAAGGCTACCCACTCCAGTATTCTAGCTTGGAGAATTCCATGGATTTTAGATCCACTGGAGAAGGGAAAGGCTACCCGCTCCAGTATTCTGGCCTGGTGAATTCCATGGACTGTATCATCCATGCGGTCGCAAAGTGTGGGAGAAGGGATTGGATACCCACTTCTCTATTCTTGGGCTTCCTTTGTGGCTCAGCTGGTAAAGAATCAGGCTGCAAAGTGGGAGATCTCAGTTTGATCCCCGATTGGGAAGATCCCCTGGAGAATGGAAAGGCTACGCACTCTAGGATTCTGGCCTGCAGAATTCCACGGACTGTAGATCCCCTGGAGAAGGGAACGATTACCCACTCCAGTATTCTGGCCTGGAGAATCCCGTGGACTATACGGTCCATGGGTTCACAAGAGTCAGACAGGCCTGAGAGACTTTCACTTTCACTTTCTTTCATTGCAGATTAGCTAAAATGCCATGGAAATTTTGTTTCAAAACTCAGACTTGGAATTTGAGTTCATCAATAGACTAGACACATTTTCATGAGAATCTTGGTATTGTACGTCTCTTCCTTTTTCCTTAAACATTTCATTACAATTTTCACAAATAGCTCTTAACAGGTTGTGATGAGATATTTCTCTTCCAGGACTGATTAAAAGATTCATTTGGATTTATAACCCAATGTCTATGAGAAAAACAAGTCGGATTTGACTCCTACAGGCAATGC
>SJYT01050505.1:7345-26300 GCA_006410635.1 Cephalophus harveyi | reverse complement strand
GTATGTAGCATACCTAGGTAACTATTCTCTTATTGTTGGGCATTTGGCTTTTCTCTATCATAAACAATATTGAGAAGAACATTAAAAGTTATATTTTGGAGCACACACTTTATTATTTCCATAGGATAAGTCTCTAGAAGTGGAAGGGTTATTACTTGGTTGGGGCCACACCAAGTAAGCCTCAGTCCTCTCCAGTTCTTTGGACCCTGGCAGGGGTGTGATAGCCGTTCCCTGTATGAGTTAGTGCCAGAGCTTGGCTCCTCCCCTCCCCCACCGGGATCTTGGACCCGCCTATTCCCCTTTAGCCTCCCCCTGACCGTGGATCCACAAAAATAAGGATCAGCAAACTCAGTGGTGGAAGCCACGAAGGTTATGAGGTTATGATACCACCAGATGATAGTCCCTAAAACTTAGAGAGACTTTATAGAACACTGAAGGTAATTTTGTTTCAAATCCTAAAATTTCCACTGCAGGCATGGATGTGTCAACTTTCAAGCTGACTGTAAAAGTCTCCAGCTCCATCTTTAGCTTCCTGCAGAACAAAATGAGATTTAGAAACTGCTCCTTGACCTTCACCTTCCAGAATGCGTGACTTCCCTTTCACTTCATTTTTACCAGACCTCAACCTTCCTTAGCCCTAGTCTCCTGGCTGACTTCCTAGCTCTGGTTCATAAGCAGTACCTTAACTAGGATTTTTTTTTTTTAATCTGTGGTTAAGGCAATGGCACCCCACTCCAGGACTCTTGCCTGGAAAATCCCATGGACAGAGGAGCCTGGTAGGCTGCAGTCCATGGGGTCACTAAGAGTCAGACATGACTGACCGACTTCCCTTTCACTTTTCACTTTCATGCATTAGAGAAGGAAATGGCAACCCCCTCCAGTGTTCTTGCCTGGAGAATCCCAGGGACGGGGGAGCCTGGTAGGCTGCCGTCTATGGGGTCGCACAGAGTCGAACACGACTGAAGCGACTTAGCAGCAGCAGCAGCAACAAGTGATTAACCGAGGTACTTTCCAAGTATCAATGAATAGGATAGTACAGCATTCCTCTTTTTTCTCTTTACTCACTACCACCTTATTGATCAAAATGTGCAGAATTGCTGATTCAGAACATTTCAATACACTTGTATTTGTTTGCTCCCAAAGCTCCAAGAAATGACTGGGAAATGGTGTACAGATTACAGAATATAATAATTAGTCAGTTTAGCTATTTATTGGTGGTTTTTTAAAGAACAAACAACATAATATTTAAGGAGGTCAAGCTAATGATTAAAATGGTTTGAGGGCAAAGTTTGTGTTTCTTTTGTCCCTGACTGCTTTCTTTTGAATCACAAATGATTACAAATTACCTTTAAATAAACTATTTTATGTTTCAGAGTTTGAGTAACTGTAACTTAGACTTTTGGGGAACTAGCAGTAACTAGCAGTCTAGTTAGTTTGCATACAAGTCAACTGACATGAAATAAAATGACTGGTCAAGTGAAAATATGTAATTATTAGTTGGATTTTAAACATAGAGACCTTGGGAGTTCCCTGTTGGTCCAGTGGTTAGGACTTCACACTTTCATTGCTGAGGGCCTGAGTTCAATCCCTAGACGGGGAAGTTAGACTTAATTGCACAGACTAGTTCATTTTCATCAACTCCACCTTAAGAACTAGAGTTTATGAAGTTACACCAAAAATGCAAGATCTTCCAGGCACAGGAGCTTCAGAACTCTGGAGGATATATGTCTACCTTAGAAAAACAATCACTTTTTAAAATATAAATTTCAGTAGATGATGCTATCATTTTCTTTTTCTGCTTTGAATTAAATACACAAAGCTACCCATTTCAATTGGTCTTCTCAAGGTGATAATAGGCAAATTGGAAGCCACACAGCCGCTCATGGATGTGGCTTCCCTACTGTTTGTGTATCTTCTCCCATCATTACTGCTTTCATCATATGATATTCTTCAAAGGAGACCATGCTGTGCACTACAAGTTCACATTTTCACTTTCAACCTCCCAGACTGAGAACAAAAGTTACTAGTTCATGAGTTATCTTGTGTGCATCTTTCATTATTTTCCTACTTTCATGGATCTACAAAGGAAATAAACAACTTTAGTAAGGATTTAAGATTTACCTTACCTGGAAAACAATATACTGCACAGCATGAGCAAACTCAGTAGGTATAACAGATCTTTCTAGAGATGATAAGTGGTGTTTTCCCACCTATAAATCATAGGTCACACTATTCAATCTCCTCTGTTCCTAGAATGATGGATTTCACAGGGTGTTGTCCATCATATAATCTATATACCATTATTTCTTTCACTTTTACCTGAAAATGGAGCTGGCAAGACCATCTAAATTTGGTATTGAGAAAAGTGGACATGGAAAATACACTGAGAAAATCAAGTTGCTGCATTCACATTAGCTGGGAAGCATTTTAGAATCGCCTTAAGTGATTGTTTCATATTCACTTCAATCTTGATCAGATGTGACAGATTTCCACTGAAGCCAAGACAGATCAAACTGGGGTTGACCAAAGATCAAGAGACAAGAATGATTCAGGAGGAGATAACAGAGATCCAAACAGCAAGCCAAAGAAGGCAGTGCAGAGAGATGGACCGGTGATGTCAGGAGGAACCCGTGGGTGATGATAGATAAGAGCCTTGAAAGCATGGGAAGTATGACATTAGGAATGTATGAATCAGGAATTATATTCTGCTATTAGTACTAGAGACTTAAAAACATATTGGTTTTCATGAGCTTTATTCCTTTTATGCAATTAAAAATCTGGAGATTTTTATAGCAGGACTTGTATGGCGGCTTCCAATGATATCAGAGAACCAGTCTCCATTATTTTCTTCATTTGTCATCCCTAGGATGTGTGACACTTATTGTCATGGTTAGATAATGGCTGCTGCAACTCCATCCATTATATCTGCTTTAATATAGAAATAAAAGACAAAAGTAGGGGAGGACATATCAAACTCTTTAAAGGAGACTTCCAAGAAGTTCTGACTACTTCTGCTTATATGTCTGCTTATAGCAATCCCATCTTTAAAGAATACCATGATACATTTTTATCTTGACACATTGACATCCTTGAGTGTACAGAAATTCCATTTGTAGGTATGAAGGAAATAATAGACACTGAGAAGCAATGAGCAATCTCCACAACAGTCTAAGGAAATATTCAGCGGGTGACCTTGCCTTCAGTGACTCATTTCAACACATGACTTTGTGGTTACCACAGAGGGGATGAGATAGGATAGAGATGGCATTGCTACTGGGGAACAGAAAATAAGATCCCCGCCACAGACACAGGTTCAAAGAGTAAGATACTTCTCCATGAAAAAAGCTAGAGGAGTGTTTTCTCATCTTGGCTGCAAATTAGAATTATTAGACACATTAGAGCTTTTAATAAGTATGATCATCCAAGCCTAAGCCAAATGGAATAAGAATGGGCCTAAGTACTTTTTCATATCTTCTCCAGTAATTCTAGTGTTCAACCAGAGTTGAGAATCGTGTTCTTAGAAGGATATAGCTGGAACTCAAACCCAGGAGTACTGAATGCTAGACAAAGATGAAACACACTGAGTTAATTCATCTCATACAAAAATTCATGGAACTATACAGCAAAACAAACTTGATTCTTAATTTTGAGAACCTGAGCCTTGGTCTGCTTAGCTTTACCCTTTAATGTCTGAGGTGAAGTGTAAAGGTGTTAGTCACTCGGTAGTATCCAACTCTTTGCGACCCCATGAACTGTAGCCTGCAGGCTTCTTTGTGTCATGGAATTCTCTAGGCAAGAATACTGGAGTGGGTTGCCGTTTCCTTCTCCAGGGGATCTTCCCTACCCAAAGGATTGAACCCGGTCCACTTGCATTGCAGGCAGATTCTTTACTGTCTGAGCCACTAGGGAAGCCTACTATTTATCCCTTATGTAGCATGTGTAAGCTAAACTGACTAATTATTATATTGTTTAATCTGTACACCATTTCCCAGTCATTTTTTTGGAACTTTGGGGGCAAACAACTACTCACTGTTTTGAGATGTTCTGAATCAACAATTCTGCACAATTTTGTTTGAGATGAGGCTAATATAATTAGCGGTTATACATCCCAGCAGTGAAGTTTAGAGGACTCACAGCCAGGGAGCCCATCACACCATTTGAAAAAAAATCAACCTCCCAGAATCTTGGGAATATATGCTGCTTATTAGTGTGTCTCAGTGGCTGGAACAGAGCCTGGCATAGAGCCAGTTGGCAGCAAGTATTTTTTGAATTAATAAACTAGTGTTTAGGGAGATGATTCTACATATTCAGAATGGTGATTTAACTTTTTTGTTTGTATCAGTTCAGTTCAGTTCAGTCCCTCAGTCATGTCTGACTCTGTGACCCCATGGACTGCGGCACGCCAGGCCTCCCTGTCCATCACCAACTCCCAGAGTTTACTCAAACTCATGTCCATTGAGTCGGTGATGCCATCCAACCATCTCATCCTCTGTCATCCCCTCCTCCTCCTGCCTTTAATCTTTCCCAGCATCAGGGTCTTTTCCAATGAGTCAGTTCTTCACATCAGGTGGCCAAAGTATTGGAGTTTCAGCTTCAGCATCAGTCCCTCTAATGACTATTCTGGACTAATTTCCTTTAGGATTGACTGGTTTGATCTCCTTGATGTCCAAGGGACTCTCAAGAGTCTTCTCCAACACCACAGTTCAAAAGCATCAATTCTTTGGAGCTCAGCTTTCATTATGATCCAAATCTCACATCCATACAGGACTACTGGAAAAACCAAAGCTTTGACTAGATGGGTCTTTGTCAGCAAAGTAATGTCTATGCTTTTTAATATGCTGTGTATGTTGGTCATAGCTTTTCTTCCAAGGAGCAAGCATCTTTTAATTGCATGTCTGCAGTCACCATCTGCAGTGATTTTGGAGCCCAAGAAAATAAAGTCTCTCACTGTTTCCACTGTTTCTCCATCTATTTGCCATGAAGTGATGCCATGGGGACCAGATGCCATGATCTTAGTTTTTGAATGTTGAGTTTTAAACCAGGTTTTTCACTTCCCTCTTTCACTTTCATCAAGAGGCCCTTCAGTTCCTCTTCACTTTCTGCCATAAGGGTGGTGTCATCTGCATATCTGAAGTTATTGATATTTTTTTGTATGCTGCTGCTGCTGCTGCTAAGTTGCTTCAGTTGTGCCTGACTCTGTGCGACCCCATAGACAGCAGCCTACCAGGCTTCCCCGTCCTTGGGATTCTCCAGGCAAGAACACTAGAAGAGTATAAATATGATGAAAGAAAGCGAAAGTGTTAGTCACTCAGTTGTGTCTGATTCTTTGCGGCCCCCTGGACTGTAACCCACCAGGCTCCTCTGTCCATGGGATTCTCCAGGCAAGAGTACTAGAGTGGGTAGCCATTCCCTTCTGCAATGGATCTTCTCATCCCAGGGATGAAACCCAAGTCTCCTGCATTGCAGGCAGATTCTTAACTGTCTGAGCCACTAGGGATGGAGTGAAAGTGAAAGTTGCTCAGTCGTGTCCAACTCTTTGTGATCCCATGGATTATACAGTCCATGCAATTCTCCAGGCCAGAATACTGAAGTGGGTAGCCTTTCCCTTCTCCAGGGGAATCTTCCCAACCCAGGGATCAAACCCAGGTCTCCCACATTGCAGATGGATTCCTTACTAGCTGAACCACTAGGGAAACCCAAGAATACTGGAGTGGGTAGCTTATCCCTTCTCTAGCAGATCTTCCTGACCCAGGAATCAAACCAGGGTCTCCTGCATTGCAGGCAAATTCTTTACCAACTTAGCTATCAAGGAAGCCCCCACCACTAGGGATAATTTCCCTCATATAATGAGAAAGAAAGAGAGAAATAATAGGAGCAAGTCAAGATTTAACATATAGAGTTACAGAAATCAGACAAGTGGGTGCCTGCTGCTAGCAGATGAACTGAGCATAAGGAAATTTGGGACATTAATGTCTCATGTCTTAATTGTGGCTGTGGGCTCATTTTTGACACTCACAAACTATAAACTTCAAACGGGCACATCTTAGTGTGTGTGAAGCTTATCTTTGGGCTTCCAGGTAGCTCAGTGGTAAAGAATCCAGCTGCCAATGCAGGTGATGCAGGTTTGATCCCTGGGTCAGGAAGATTGCCCTGGAGAAGGAAATGGCAAAAAGCTCTAGTAGTCTTGCCTGGGAATCCCACGGACAGAGGAGCCTGGTGGGCTACAGTCCAGGGGGTCACAAAGAGTTGGACATGACTGAATGACTAAACAAAGTATATTCTGTATTAGTCCTCAAATGCTGCATAACAAATTACCCCAAAGTGAGCAGCTTAAAACAACACTCATTTATTAGTTCACAGTTTTGTAGGTCATAAATCTGGACACTACACTGAGTGAGTTCTCTGCACAGATTCTCCTCAAGCTAAAATCAAGGTGTCAACTGCTCTGTGTTCTCATCTGGGTTAGGATCCTCTTCCAGGTTCACACGGTTGGGGCATCACTGGGTTCCTTGTGACTGTATGACCGAAGTCCCAGTTTCCTTGCCTGCTGTAAATCAGGGGATACTATAGAGCTCATGTCATTTACTGCATGGAATCCTCCATCTTTAAATCCAGTGATGGATGAATGTCTCTTGCATGGAATCCCTGTCATGCTTCAAATCACTTTTTTGAGGAAGCGTCCAGTTCCTTTGAAAGGTCCCTGTAATTATTCAATTACATCCACAAAATCTCTTTTGCTAGAAATTATGACAATCACAGGATTGATGTCTCACACATTCACAGGTTCCACACACAGACTTAAGAGAGAAGATTGTAAGAGTCATTGGGATCATCTCAGAATTCTGCCTACCACATATACCAATAATATTTATTAAAAAAGTACATTAACACATAGGAAATTAGGGAGACTTGAATGTTGACATCTAACCACTCACTCCCATGGCTGCCTCTTGGAGCTGATCATCATCCAGAATTGCTCCACTTTTGAACTCTTACTCAACTTCTGAGATATAAAATGCAGATAGATATAATACTTGTCAATAGAAATGGAGCAACAACACAATTGGCAGAGCCAGGTAAGAGAAAGGCTGAGCTACTCCTTGAAGCGTTAATTTTACTGTCATTACAGTTGACACCTTTGCATCTTTTTCATTCTACTGGGATCACATTCCACTTGTCAGAAGAGTGTGCATGGGAGGTGGGATTACCAGCACTCCTTAGCTGCTTCTTATTCCTGACACCAGTAACTGTTCACCAGTGAATTCCTTTCAGTTGTCAAGAAACTCTCTTCATGTGGATTTACGCAGGGGCTTCCCTGGTAGCTCAGCTGGTAAAGAATTCGCCTGCAAAGCAGGAGACATGGGTTCAACCCCTGGGTTGGGAAGATCCCCCTGGAGGAGGGCATGGCAGCTCACTCCAGTATTCTTGCCTGGAGAATCCCCATGGACAGAGGAGCCTGGTGGGCTACAGTTCACGGGGTCACAAAGAGTTGGACATGACTGAGCAACTAAGCACAGCACAGCACAGCTAATGCAGGTCCCACTTATTTGAGCAGGGAAAAATAAACAGTATATAATATTTATTGCATATATTCACAGATTTGAAAAATCAACATTTGGGAAAATTTTCTATCACTGTGCTTATCACTCAGCTACTTTTAACTTATGCTTAAAAGACCTTATATAAAAGAACATACTATATTATTTCATGCATGATATCAGGGAAGTTATCAGGATGCAGGAGATCTGGATCACACAGTGTGTGGCATAAGCCCTCTTGGAGGAGGTCACCATTAACCCCACCATAGAGCTAGCGGAAGATGACCCACAAACTTCAGAACAATTATACCAAATAAATTCTCACATGTTAAGAAATTTTTGGACCCACAACAGAGCAAGACCCAGTTTCCCCCACAGTCAGTCTCTCCCATCAGGAAGCTTCCATCAGCCCTTCATCTTTATTAATCAGAGGGCAGACAGAATGAAAACCAAAATCAGAGAAAACTAGCCAAACTGATCCCATGGATCACAGCTTGTCTAACTCAATGAAACTATGAGCCATGCTGTCTAGGGCCACCCAAGATGGACGGGTCATGGTGGACAGTTCTGACAAAACATGGTCCACTGGAGAAGGGAATACAAATGACTTCAGTATTCTTGCCTTGAGAATCCCATTAATAGCATGAAAAAGCAAAAAGATATAACACTGAAAGATGAACTCCCCAGGTCGGTAGGTGCTCAATATGCTACTGGAGACAAGGGGAGAAAAAACTCCATAAACAATGAGGAGATAGAGCCAAAGCAAAAACAACAGCCAGTTGTGAATGTGACTGGGGATGGAAGTAAAGTCCAATGCTGTACAGAAAAATATTGCATAGGAACCTGGAATGTTAGCTCCATGAATCAAGGTAAATTTGAAGTGGTTAAACAGGAGACGTTAAGAGTGAACAATGGCATTTTAGGAATCAGTAAACTGAAATAGACTGGAACGGGTGAATGTAATTCAGGTGACCATTATATTTATTAATGTGGGTAAAATCCCTTAGAAGAAATGGAGTAGCCCTCATAGTCAACAAAGCAGTCTGAAATGCACTACATGGGTGCAATCTCAAAAATGACAAAATGATCTCTATTTGTTTCCAAGGCAAACTATTCACTATCACAGTAATCCAAGTCGATGCCACAACCACTAATGCTGAAGAAGGTGAAGTTGAATGGTTCTATGATGACCTACAAGACTTTCTAGAACTAACACCAAAAAAAAAAAAAATGTCCTTTTCATCAAAGGGGAATGGAATGCAAAAGTAAGAAGTCAAGAGATACCTGGAGTAACAAGCAAGTTTGGCCTTGGAGTACAAAATGAAGCAGGGCAAAGGCTANTTGAATGGTTCTATGATGACCTACAAGACTTTCTAGAACTAACACCAAAAAAAAAAAAAATGTCCTTTTCATCAAAGGGGAATGGAATGCAAAAGTAAGAAGTCAAGAGATACCTGGAGTAACAAGCAAGTTTGGCCTTGGAGTACAAAATGAAGCAGGGCAAAGGCTAACAGAGTTTTCCCAAGAGAACATACTAGTCATAACAAATACTCTCTTCCAAAAACACAAGAGATGACTACATATGGACATCACTAGATGTTCAACATTGAAATCAGATTGATTATATTCTTTGCAGCCAAAGATGGATAAGCTCTATACACTCAGCAAAAATAAGACCAGGAGCTGACTGTGGCTCAGATCATGAACTCCTTATTACCAAATTCAGACTGATGGTGACTGCAGCCATGAAATTAGAAGACGCTTACTCCTTGGAAGAAAAGTTATGACCAACCTAGAGAGCATTTTCAAAAGCAGAGACATTACTTTGCCGACTAAGGTCCGTCTAGTCAAGGCTATGGTTTTTCCTCTGGTCATGTATGGATGTGAGAGTTGGACTGTGAAGAAGGCTGAGCGCCGAAGAATTGATGCTTTTGAACTGTGGTGTTGGAGAAGACTCTTGAGAGTCCCTTGGACAGCAAGGAGATCAAACCAGTCAATTGTAAAGGAAATCAGTCTTGAATATTCATTGGAAGGACTGATGCTGAAGCTGAAGCACTAATACTTTGGCCACCTAATGTAAGAACTGACTCATTGGAAAAGACCCTGATCCTGGGAAAGATTGAAGGCAGGTGGAGAGGGGATGACGGAGGATGAGATGGTTGAATGGCATCACCAACTCAATGGACATGAGTTTGAGCAAGCTCAAGGAGTTGCAAATGGACAGGGAAGCCTGGTGTACTGCAGTCCATGGGATCGCAGAGTTGGCCACAGCTGAGCGACTGAACTCAAACTGGATCAAGGAGCATGTGTTATGGATCTCTGTTCACACTGGGTGTCTATTTTAGGAAAATGATTCACTTTTATATTTATATCCATGAAAGATTAATTGCTTTTCAGTATTTTTATTGGAAAGAGTGACAAAACATAAGTATACTTAAATTTTCACAACTGAAAAACTCCAAAATCATCACTAAGTGTATTTAAATCTTTAGGAATAGTTTTCCTCAAAATACATGATGATGAGCTAATTCCAAATATTTTAGGTTAAATTACTCTAGTATTTTTATTTAGTAAATTACATTGCCGCTTGTAGATGCTATCATACTTTAAGAAATAAATCTTGGTAAATGATTTATGCTTCTTATCTTTTATTAAATATAATTAGACTGCATCCAAATATGAATATGATGTTAAGACTTAGGCTAAGTGATATGCCTTTCTCACTAGCATATTATTCAAATGATATAGGGCTTAGTGCTTTTCAGGTCAGAATGATAGTTAATAACTTTGTACAAGTTAATTTGAACCTGGATCCTTAATTTTCATTCATTTAATTACAAAGCAGCATTATAAAATCCCTGCCAAAATAGTTCACATAGCAGTCTGCAATGAGGAAGCTTTTATGTGAAAGCACATTGTATAACATTGGTCAAACCTGGAAATGGTAGGATTTTGCTGAGCAAGTCATGGCATTATCAGAGGGTGCTAGCATATATAGAAATGCAGATCAGAAAATGAAATGGAGGATATAAAGAAACCAATAAAGATGGTGTATTAAAAAAGTTGAATGTGGCTTATTAGAATACATGTTTAATAGTTCAGTGTGAGTAAAGACCTGAGGAAATGACCTTTCATTTCAGCATAAATGAAATGTAATTATAATTTATTTCAACTGTGGTCTTTTACAATAATATAGGATCATTTAGACTTGCCCATGAAAATAGTTTTACTGATAGGCTGGTGCTAATGATAAATACCAATGTATTGCCTAGTAGAGAACTTATAGAAATGAAGAGAAGACTCTGAAGAAGTGCTGTGTCTTTCAGGAGAATAAAATAATGAGGAACCTATTTCAGTGAAAACAATCCAGCTTTTTATGATGATATTTGTATTACTGCAAAACTCAGGCTTTGTAACAGAAATAGCATGCAGTCAAATTTTCTTTTAAAAGATAAAAAGAATCTTACAAACAACTTGTTTGTTGAGGTGGGAGGGAGATTCAGGATTGGGAGCTCATATACACCCGTGGTGGATTCATGTCAATGTATGGCAAAACCAATATGGTATTGTAAAGTAAAATAAAGTAAAAATAAAATTAAAAAAAAATAAAATAATGATATTATTTCATTTTTACAAAGAATTAATCTATTGAGATGTTATAATCAGATACTTTGAATGAAACAGGCTTCCTCCCTACATAACTGAATACACAATAGGTCACACATGTTAGTCATCAGCACTGATGGAAAGAGAAATGGCTGGGGTCCCAAATCATGCTCAGTGAAATAAGTCAGACAGAGAAAGACAAATATGATATGATATCGCTTATGAGTAGAATCCAAAAAGTACAACTAGTGAATATAAGAAAAAAAAGAAGTAGATCTAGATATAGAGAACAAACTAGTAGGTGCCAGTGAGGAGAAGGGAAAGGGGCAATATCGGTGTGGGAAGCGGGAGGTACAGACTATTGGGTGTGAGATAGGTTCAATGATGTATTGTACAACATGAGGGAATATAGCCAATATTTTGTAATAACTGTATAAATGGACAGTAACTTTTAAAACTTGTATAATTTTTTTTACATTAAAATTTTAAAAAGCCTTCTGCCTCCATCATGCTGCCTACTCTCCATGAGATGCCTGAGGAGCACATAGAGCATAGAGGAGACACTGGAAAAACACACACTTCATTCTGTCTAGAGCTGTGGCCTCAAATCTTTATATGGCCCCAGATTAAACTGGGCTGGACCATACGTGAATGAAGATGACTCTTTATGTACCTGACCTTCATCCTAGCCTAGGGCCCAGAAGAGTATTGAGAAGCGCCATTGGTCTTGACTGCTCCCTTTTCACCAACCTCAGGTCTTAAACTCTGATAGTGAGGGGACTGATAAAGAGAAACTCTTCTGTGCTCTGGACGCTAATCCTATGCTCATTTGGCTTTACAGGAAAAGGAATGGCAAGGAGCATCCTGAGATGGAGATGGCTTGTCTTACCACAATTTTCACATGTGAGCACATCTGAAGCTTGAAATTGCTCTTCATTGTTTCCAGCACCCAAAACTCAGGTTATGTGTCCTTTACCCTTCTTAGAGTTGTTTCTTCTAGAAGATGGAATTGTTGAGGGGAATATTCAACCTTTCCCAATGGTTAGAGTGTGCCACTAATAATAATTAGGAATAAAAGTGAAGAATAATTAGACACATCTTGTTTTAGTTACTCTTCTTAATTCAGGGACATAAATCCTATCTAACTCTTCACTGACCTGGAACATATAAAGTAGCAGCAATTGAAAATTTCAAGCTCTATCTTCATTTTCATCACCTAGTTGTTTCTATAAAATCATTAATTAATTTTTTGGATATAGAAAAATATACCACAAAATGATACATATTTGGAAAAATGTCAATTTGTTAATTATCTTGTCTAGCTTTGGAAGATCTAGTTCTGCAGCCAACTTAGAATTCAAAATAAACACATTATATAACTGCTTATAAATAAGAAAGACTATGATAAATATTGTAAGCGATGTAGAGAGGATATGAAATACATGTTTGAAAGAGGAGCTACTATTCTGAGAGAAGTAATTGCTACATGAAAAAGGTAGGATTTAAAGAGAGCGTTGAAATATATGTAATCTCTCAACAGTTGAATTTCACAAATACAGTCTAATCCAGTGAGTATCAATATGTGACTTGAGGACCAATAATATCAGCATCACTTGAGAAACTGTTAGAAATACAAATTATCAAACCCTACCCTAGATGTGATGAATTGTGAACTCTAGTGATAGGACCATGAAATCTGTAATTTATCAACTCTCCATGTGACTCTGATGCCTGCTAGAGTTTGAAGACCACTGAATTAATGAATCAATAAGCTTAAATCTATCAATTGGCTTAAGGTGCTAAATAGACACTTGAGGAATAGAAGTAATTGTAAGGTATAGTTCTTATTATAAAACATTCCAATAGAATCAGAATAGTCATTTTAGTAGGCAACTATTAAAATAAAAGAAACCTAACAACACAAAGTCATTGATAGGGCCCAGAGGATTCAGAGTGACAGACAGAGATAACAGAGACATGGCCACAGGGGAATTGTAGTAATAAACATCTCTTCAGCTTTGTCAACATGGACATTATCATTTCCTTGGTCCAGATGGCAATCAGTTGTGAGAAATCAGGAAAGATACTATATCAAGAAAACAGAAATAAGGAAAAATAAAGTTAAAAATCAGAATACAATCCAGTTTATAAACCAAGATTCAGGACATCATAAAACAGGCACAAATGGCCACTTCATTATTTTCCTCTGAGTTTTTAAGCTTCTTGGATAAATTTATAGTTTTCATTAATTTTGGAAAACTTTAGCCATTGTTTCTTCAAACATTTTTTTCTCTTCCATCTTCCTCTTAGGACTCCAATTACAAATATGCTGCTGCTGCTGCTGCTGCTGCTAAGTTGCTTCAGTCGTGTCCGACTCTGTGCGACCCCATAGACGGCAGCCCACCAGGCGCCGCCATCCCTGGGATTCTCCAGGCAAGAACATTGGAGTGGGTTGCCATTTCCTTCTCCAATGCAGGAAAGTTTAAAGTGAAAGGGAAGTTGCTCAGTCGTGTCCGACACTTAGCAACCCCACGAACTGCAGCCCACCAGGCTCCTCCGTCCATGGGAGTTTCCAGGCAAGAATACTGGAGTGGGTTGCCAGTGCCTTCTCCACAAATATGCTAGACTGCTTGAAATTGTTAATGCTTGATATGGTCACTGAGCTCTCTTTTGCTTTTCTTAGTCTTTTTCTTTCTCTTGTGCTTCAGTTTGCATAGTTTCTATTACTATGTCTTCAAGTTCATTGATCTTTTCTTCTGCAATATCTACTTCTATTAATTCCATCCAATGAAATTTTCATTTCAGATATTGTATATTCATGTGTGGAACTTCCATTTGGTCTTTTTTACCTCTTCCATTTCTCTTCTCATTATGTTTTCCTCTTTAAATATATAAACCTGTATATTAAAGATGTTTAAATATCCTTGTTTGCAAATTCTATCACCTTTCATTTCAGCATCTGTGCTTTCCTTCTGCTTATGAGTCCCATTTTCCCACTTCTTAAGTCTAGTAATTATTTTACTGAATGCCTAGCATTGTTAATTTTATGTTGTTGAGGACTAAATTTTATTTATATAAATTTATATAAATTTTATTACAGGAAAGGAATACTTTCCTTTAAAGAGCATAGAACTTTACTCTAGCAGGCAGTTAAATAACATGAAGATCATTTTAATGCTTTTGAGGCTTGTTTTTAAGCTTCTTTTAGTTCCACTACTTGTCTCTTGAGAAACCTGTATGCAGGTCAGGAAGCTACAGTTAAAACTGGACATGGAATAACAGACTGGTTCCAAACAGGAAAAGGAGTATGTCAAGGCTGTATATTGTCACCCTGCTTATTTAACTCATATGCAGAGTACATCATGAGAAATGCTGGGCTGGAAGAAGCACAAGCTGGAATCAAGATTGCCAGGAGAAATATCAATAACCTCAGATATGCAGATGACACCACCCTTACGGCAGAAAGTGAAGAGGAACTAAAAAGCCTCTTGATGAAAGTAAAAGAAGAGAGTGAAAAAGTTGGCTTAAAGCTCAACATTCAGAAAACGAAGATCATGGCATCTGGTCCCATCACTTCATGGGAAATAGATGGAAAAACAGTGGAAACAATGTCAGACTTTATTTTTGGGGGATCCAAAATCACTGCAGATGGTGATTGCAGCCATGAAATTAAAAGACGGGCTGGTGCACTGAGACAACCCAGAGGGATGGTATGAGGAGGGAGTGGGGAGGGGGGTTCAGCATGGGGAACACGTGTATACCTGTGGCAGATTCATGCTGATGTATGGCAAAACCAATACAATATTATAAAGTAGTTAACCTCCACTTAAAATAAATAAATTTATATTTAAAAAAAATTTTTTTAAAAAGATGCTTACTCCTTGGAAGGAAAGTTATGACCAACCTAGACAGCATATTCAAAAGCAGAGACCTGACTTTGCCAACAAAGGTCCGTCTAGTCAAGGCTATGGTTTTTCCAATGGTCATGTATGGATGTGAGAGTTGGACTGTGAAGAAAGCTGAGCACTGAAGAATTGATGCTTTTGAACTGTGGTGTTGGAGAAGAGATTTGGGAGAATGGCACTGAAACGTATAATATCATATAAGAAACGAATCACCAGTCTAGGTTCAATACAGGATACAGGATGCTTGGGGCTGGTGCACTGGGATGACCCAGAGAGATGGTATGGGGAGGGAGGCGGAGGGGGGTTCAGGATTGGGAACACATGTCCACTCATGGCAGATTCATGTTGATGTATGGCAAAACCAATACAGTACTGTAAAGTAAAATAAAGTAAAATTTAAAAAAAAAAAGAGAGAGAGAGTCCCTTGGATTGCAAGGAGATCCAACCAATCCATCCTAAAGATCAGTCCTGGGTGTTCATTGGAAGGACTGATGTTGAAGCTGAAACTCCAATACTTTGGCCACCTCATGCGAAGAGCTGACTCATTGGAAGAGACCCTGATGCTGGGAGGGATTGGGGGCAGGAGGAGAAGGCTGAATGGCATCACCGACTCAATGGATATGAGTTTGGGTAAACTCCGGGAGTTGTTGATGGACAGGGATGCCTGGCGTGCTGCAGTTCATGGGGTCGCAAAGTGTCGGACACGACTGAGCGACTGAATTGAACTGAAATGAACTGAACTGCTGCTGCTGCTGCTGCTAAGTCGCTTCAGTCGTGTCCAACTCTGTGCAACCCCATAGACGACAGCCCACCAGGCTCCCCCGTCCCTGGGATTCTCCAGGCAAGAACACTGGAGTGGGTTGCCATTTCCTTCTCTAATGCATGAAAGTGAAAAGTGAAAGTGAAGTCGCTCAGTCATGTCCAACTCTTAGCGACCCCATGGACTGAACTGAACTATGGTATTATCTTATGAGATCACTACTAAATGCCTTGAATATTCAACAATGCCTTCCTTTCTGGCCAGTTGTAACCAAAATGATTTCCAGCTCTGCATAAACTCTTGAAACTGACTTACAGCTTCTTGATAATTCTTCTTTTCCTAACAATTTTTCTTTTCCCAACCTGGTGGAGTTTCATGCTACATATGCACAGACTGCTTTAGCCAGACTTGAGACTCCTGTGTAGATTTATGGAGCCATTTCACTGTGTAGCTCACCTTCCAGTAAGCTACTTCATAAATTCTAGTTGCATTGGCCTCCCTAAATTCTGATCTCCTCCACTCAGTGAAATTCTGTCTCCTTGTGCAACTGTTTGGAAAGTGTCTCCACCAGAAAGTCAAGATGGTTATAAGGCTCACCTCATTTATTTCCCATCTTTCAAGAACTAAAATACTGCACAGCCTATTGTCCAAGTTCTGAAAATAATTCCTTCATACATTTTGTGCATCTTTCTAGTTGTCTATGGCAGGTAGGCAAGTCCCACAAAAAATATCCTTCATGGGTGGAAGCGGAAGTTCACAAAATGCCTACTGTAGAACCATAAGAAAAATATAGCCACAGACAAAAGGGTCTTAAGGACAAGGATGAGAGAGTTGTGTTGAAGTATATTTGGTAACATCTTTTGGAGTAGATAAATTGTTTCCCACTGAACCCTGGTTGGTTTTAAAGCTGTCCTGACCCCAAGTGACTGGGCATTCCATATATACTGACAATAATAAATAATTGCTGTAGACATTAAGTGCTTCTGAAGGAATGCCTAATTTATTTTCCTTATCAACAAGTCAGATAAAATGCAGTGTTTGCATTATCTAGTAGATATTTTCTATTCTTTTTGAGAGTGGCCTTTTTATTATATGAGTAATATATCAATAACCTCAGATACGCAGATGACACAACCCTTATGGCAGAAAGTGAAGAGAAACTAAAAAGGCTCTTGATGAAAGTGAAAGAGGAGAGTGAAAAAGTTGGCTTAAAGCTAAACATTCAGAAAATGAAGATCATGGCATCAGGTCCCATCATTTCATGGGAAATAGATGGGGAAACAGTGGAAACAGTGTCAAACTTTATTTGGGGGAGCTCCAAAATCACTGCAGATGGTGATTGCAGTCATGAAATTAAAAGACGCTTACTCCTTGGAAGGAAAGTTATGACCAACCTAGATAGCATATTAAAAAGCAGAGACATTACTTTGCCAACAAAGGTCCGTCTAGTCAAGGCTATGGTTTTTCCAGTAGTCATGTATGGATGTGAGAGTTGGACTGTGAAGAAGGCTGAGCACTGAAGAACTGATGCTTTTGAACTGTGGTGTTGGAGAAGACTCTTGAGAGCCCCTTGGACTGCAAGGAGATCCAACCAGTCTATTCTAAAGGCAATCAGTCCTGGGTGTTCATTGGAAGGACTGATGCTAAAGCTGAAACTCCAATACTTTGGCCACCTCATGTGAAGAGTTGACTCATGGGAAAAGACTCTGATGCTGGGAGGGATTGGGGGCAGGAGAAGAAGGGGACGACTGAGGATGAGATGGCTGGATGGCATCACCGACTCGATGGACATGAGTTTGGGTAAACTCCGGGAGTTGGTGATGAACAGGGAGGCCTGGCGTGCTGCGATTCATGGGGTCACAAAGAGTCAGACACAACTGAGTGACTGAACTGAACTGAATATATGCTTTATTATTAAAAATTCAAACAATTCAGATATATACTGAGCAGAGTAAAAAGAAAATCTCTTCACTTTACCTCATCTACTGTTCACAGTTTGGTGTTTATATCTCCATATCATAAAAATAGATTTCTCTATCACTTTCCAGTCCCTCTGAAGTACCAGTGACAGGACTTTTCCTGCTATAACACCATTGCCTCTCTGTTTTGGAGGACTTACCAGAGTCTTGGGCTATTGTCAAAAAAATCCACAAGGTGTAGTTAGGATGGGATCCAGAAAAGCTCAGTCTACTGCTACAAGAGCAGCAGCGAGCACCACAGGCAGATCTTAAAGGAAAGTTTTGGCTCACGATGAAGAGCTGACATGGTTCCTTAGCAGAGTTATATATTCACTTTTCTAGTGACAGATGTTTGCTAGAACAGATTCAGCTTTTATTTGGCCCCCTGACAGTTACCATCAATAGAATACTTTGTGCCCCTCAATGCTGATTCCCTGATATCACCCATATACCCTGAGGTCCTGCTTTTTGTTTCTAGATAATGATCACTTCCAAGGGCTTTTCTATACTCCCACAAGCACACTCCCTCCTATTCTAATCTTTCCAAACTGGGTAGACAGTGTCCTTTCTTCTAGTTGCTTTGTAAGCTTTGTGCCGTCACCAACTCTGCTTTCCAAAGGGACTTTCCTTTTGTCTCTCCACAGACAGTTTAGAAGTAAAAACAAAAGGAGATAAAACAGTAAAAGTATATATTAATATTTTCCCTTTTAATTCTTGCTATAACTATGCTAACTTACCTCTCTAAGCCATACAGGTGACTGTGACAAGAGAAAGGGCCAGGAAGTTCAGGAAATGAAAGCAAGGAAGGAATAGTACAAAGATAAAGCTCAAGGTCATATTCTGCATCCTTACAGGCCACTACATATAGAAATGCTTCATAATATTAATGTATTATACTCTGTATATTAACATAAGATAGTAAACCAGTCTCTTCTTTTTCATATAGGAAAACCTTTATTTGATAAATATAATTTTTTGAACCAGGCTCTTATTGATGCACACAATTAAAGAAAAACACCTTGTATCTGCTCACATTTTGAAAGAATTTATTTCTGTAGGAAAATTCCTGCAAGTAGGAAATCTGGATCAAAGCATATGCAATATTTAAATTTAAAATATAATATTGAATTGCCTTTCAGAAAGATTTCCCAATCTACATGTTTAGAAACATTTATGAGATTGTCAGCA
>SJYT01050504.1:0-31084 GCA_006410635.1 Cephalophus harveyi | reverse complement strand
TCTCCTCCCGGGCCACCACTGACCTCGGACGCGGGGTAGCTCCACTTGGTCGCCTCCCCGACCTCAGCACAGGGTAGCTCCTCTCAGCCGTTCCTGCGCCGTCACAGCCTGGCACTCTAGGCTGCTGCCCCCGACCTCGGACGTGGGGCAGCTCCTCCCGGCCGCGCCGGCCCAGCTCTCGCAGCGGACCACACGTAGTGCGCCGGCCAGGCTCCTGCCAGAAAGTTTAAGAAATCTTCTGAGGCTCACGAACAAGCTTGCTGTGTCTCAGCACAGAGCAAAACATCATCTACATAAAACATCATCTACATATTGTAACACCACCGCTTCAGAGCTATTGAAGTTTTGTAGATCTAGGATTTATGGACCTTCAATTTTATTTTACTTTTTTTTTCTGAAAATAACCTAGCATTATGTTTGGGCCCAACTTACCATGTTAAATCAGATTCTTAAGAAACAATGTAGCTTAAGGAGACCAAATTAATCATACAGAGTTGAAGTTTTTATTCTGGGGCGAATAAAAAGGCTTCAGAGAATCCATAATCATCGCTCAGAAATAAAACATAAAAATTTTGTGTTCAGGGGTACTTGTGCTTATTCACTCAGTCGTCTCTGACTCTTTGCGACCTCATGGACTGTAACCCACCAGGCTCCTCTGTCCATGGGGATTCTCCAGGCAAGAATATTGGAGTGGGTTGCCATGCCCTCCTCCAGGGGGTCTTCCCAGGTAGCAAACCCAAGTCTTCAGTATTGTAGGTAGATTCTTTACCATCTGAATCACCAGGGAAGCCCATGTTCAGGGGTAATGGGCTTTACTTACCAATAGAGTCTTATTTCCGGAGAAGGCAATGGCAACCCACTACAGTACTCTTGCCTGGAAAATCCCACAGACAGAAGAGCCTGGTAGGCTGCAGTCCATGGGATCGCTAAGAGTCAGACACGACTGAGTGACTTTACTTTCACTTTTCACTTTCATGCACTGGAAAAGGAAATGGCAACCCGCTCCAGTGTTCTTGCCTGGAGAATCCCAGGGAAGGGGGAGCCTGGTGGGCTGCCGTCGTTGGGATCGCACAGAGTCAGACAAGACTAAAGCAACTTAACAGCAGCAGCAGCAGATTCTTATTTTGGAGAAAGCAATGGCACCCCACTCCAGTACTCTTGGCTGGAAAATCCCATGGATGGAGGAGCATAGTAGGCTGCAGTCCATGAGGTCGCCAAGAGTCAGACACGACTGAGTGACTTCACTTTCACTTTTCACTTTCATGCATTGAAGAAGGAAATGGCAACCCACTCCAGTGTTCTTGCCTGGAGAATCCCAGGCACGGGGGAGCCTGGTGGGCTGCTGTCTATGGGGTCACACAGAGTCGGACGCGACTGAAGCGACTTAGCAGCCGCAGAAGCAGAGTATTTCTGAATTTGAGAACACAATACTAATTTAAAATCACACATAGAACTATGCTTACATAAACTGAGTTCCAAATTATGTTTTACTCTCATTGGTCCACATGAAGTCTGGGGCAACTATACTGTGGAGTTTTTCCTGGTTTACACGAGGCTGGATGGATGTCTGGTAAATGTAGATTCTGGTCTAGGCTCAGAGATTCATTGACCTTTTGACCTAGCAGATAGTTTAACAAATTCTTCTTCTTTTTTTTTTTTTTTTTTTTTTGTTACTATGAAAATACTAATCATCTACTAGAAAGTTCAGAGTACATAATGGATTAGCAAACACATGATGAAATGATGAAGTGCTATACAAATGTAAGAAATTACTGTGACTGCATTGCTTGAGACTTTGGTATGAAAACGTACAGTCTACAGAAAATTGCACAAAGCAGTCTGCCATGTAAAGATCAAAGTGAACTCTTTTAGAAAGCGCTTTTTAAATTCCATGCTCTCTGATTTTCAAATTTATCATACCTATGAGCTTTAAACTTTGCTGAATGCATTTTAACATTTTTTTAAACTTTTTGAAATCAGCAATAACATTCCTAGAGCTGTAAAAACATGATGTTCCAACTGCATTTTTTTATAAGCTTTGTACCCTTTTCTTGGTTTTATTGCCAAAACAACCCATGGAAACAAAAGATGCAGAAAAGATATGAAAGGAAGTAACTACTGCTGAGCAGTTATCCTGTAGATGAATAATAGACAAGTACATAAACAGATGCAAGCCTAACACGGATGCAAAATGAATGAGAGGAAACTAACAGAACAAGCAGTTACAAAGTTAGGCTTTGGGAGTGGGCATTCATCTATCTCCCTTGGAAGATGTTCTATTGCTGACAGAACAAAATCTGTCTTTACTGTAATATAATCATTGCTTTATATGCCTTTATCTCCTTTTGACAAGTTAAAAGAAAAAAAAAAAAAAACATTAAGACCTAAGACAAAGCATTCTATCTCTCTTAGGCGATATTCCTATAATACTTCAACAAGCATTGGAAAGTTAATCATCATTTATACATAGATATAGTATGTAGTGAATCGACTAATATTTTCCTCAAATATTAGTTTGAAGAAATATATGTCAAATCAGATACAGCTTTGACTTAAGTTTTTTACTAGGAATTGTTGCTGTTCAGTCACTAAGTCGTGTCTTAACTCTTTTGCAACCCCATGGACTATAGCCCTCCAGGCTCCTCTGTTCATGGGATTTCCCAGGCTAGAATACTGGAGTGGGTTGCCATTTCCTGGATCTTCTCAACCCAGGGACTGAATCCACATCTCCTGCATTGCAGACAATTCTTTACTGCTGATTTACTAGGAAATACCTGTTTGGATTAACTGAATTCACCTTTTCTATGGTGGTGGTTGTTCTTCAGTTGCTCAGTTGTGTCCAACTCTTTGTGACCCCATGGACTGCAGCACATCAGGCTTCCCTGTCCTTCACCATCTCCCTGAGCTTGCTCAAACTCATGTCTATTGAGTTAGTGATGTCATCCAACCATCTCGTCCTCTGTCATCCCCTGCTCCTCCTGCCTTCACTCATTCCCATCATCAGGGTCTTTTCTAATGAGTTGGCTCTTTGCATCAGGTGGCCCAAGTATTGAAGCTTCAGCTTCTGCATCTGTTCTTCCAATGAATATTCAGGGTTGATTTACTTAGGATTGACTTGTTTGATCTCCTTGCAGTCCAGGGGACTCTCAAGAGTCTTTTCTCTTCTCCAACACCACAGTGCAGAAGTGTCAGTTCTTCAATGCTCAGCCTTCTTTGTGGTTCAACTCTCACATCCATACACGGCTCCTGGAAAAACCATAGCTTTGACTAGATGGACCTTTGTAGGCATAGTAATGTCTCTACTTTTTAATATGTGGTCTATGTTTGTCATAGCTTTTCTTCCAAGGAACAAGTGTCTTTTAATTTCATGGCTGCAGTCACCATCTGCAGTGATTTTTGGAGCCCAAGAAAATAAAGTCTGTCACATTTCCATGGTTTTCCCACCTATTTGCCATGAAGTGATGGGGCTGGGTGCCATGATCTTAGGTTTTTGAATGTTGAGTTTTAGGCCAACTCTTTCACTCTCCTCTTTCACTTTTATCAAGAAGCGCTTTAGGTCCTCTTCACTTTATTATGACAATTTAGGTGGTTATGTAAATTACACAATTCTTGTAAAATGACATAATTATGAAATGTTGGGGCAGAAACAGAAAAGGATTACATTGCTTTAAAGTGAATACTTCTATGATCTAAGACTAGATCCATCACCTTTTCTAATTCCTTTGGAATTTTACAGTTGCCAGTGGAAAAGTATCAATAAGGAAGTAATGTCCCAAGAGTGTAAGTATTGAAAAAATCTGGATAGGGTGGTATACTATAATGAGGCTATTTAAAACTGAATTTTATTGTTTTGATTCAGATTTTTCAATGTCTGCATAAACAATTCATCTACATGAAACTGTTTTCAAAAATATTATCTTTATTTCTAGCTATTAATTTGGCATTTAGAGCATTTGTAAATATTTGTAAAAATATTTATAGCAGGTGTTTCTCTTAGCATTGTATTTTTCACATTTTCAAGAAGAAGAATATTTTATTGGGGAGATATTGCTAAGATAGTCCCAAATAGTCTAAGAACCATAAAAATACATATGTGTGTTTGCATATTTGTAGAAACCACATTTACTTTTGGAGAGTAGTATATGAAATATATTTTCTTTTTAAATCTGTGGTTAATACCTTATCCTTAATTCCCCAGTTACTTAGCAATGACAAGTATATATGTAACTGTGTTTGTGAGAAGGAATAGAAGACTTTTTTTCCCTTCACGGTTCTGTAGTGTGTTGAATTTCAAAGTCCATCACGAAGTGCCTTATTTTTCCTCCAGGCTGGAAAATTTCACCCCAAAGAAAGGTAGAAGAATGAGCATGCAGGCAGAGGTTTATAGCTCTCAAGAGCTGTTACTTGCCAGGCAGGGAGTATTTTGAAGAGACCATGCCTTCTAGGCAACTTGGTTTCCCTTCTTTGAACCCAGACTAGGTGTACTTCCTCCTCTGAGCATCACAGTTAAAATCGCCCTTGCCAGGCCTTTCCTCTGGCTAAGGCAGTTGTGATATTGTTTAGTCGCTCAGTCGTGTTTGACTCTGTGTGACCCCATGTACTGTAGCCTGCCAGACTCCTCTGTCTATGGGATTTCCCAGGCAAGAATACTGGAGTGGAGTGCCATTTCTTTCCCCAGAGGATATTCCTGACCCAGGGATCAAACCCGCATCTCCTGCATTGCAGGCAGATTCTTTACCATCTGAGCCACCAGGGAAGCCCCTTGTTATCTAAGATCATCATTATCTAAGAATATTAAGAATATTCATTATCTAAGAATATTAAGTTATGTGGAGCTGGGAGGGGGGCAGGTAGTCCCAGAAGAACATTATCTATATTAAGAACATTAAGAAACAGGAAGCAGAGCAGAGGGAGTGGGTGAGGTGCATGTCTCCGTAGATGGAGGGAAGAGAGCCTCCTACCTCTGTCCCTGCGATCTCTACTCCTACCCCCAGAAAGGGAAAGAAGCAGGAAATACAGCTTCCATTTGTCACTCTGCACGTCACAGCTGAGCTTCCCCAGTGGCTCAGTGGTAAAGAATCTGCCTGCCAGTGTAGGAGATGCAAGAGATGCAGGTTTAATCCCTGGGTCTGGAAGATCCCTTGGAGAAGGATATAGCGACCCACTCCAATATTCTTGTCCGGACAATCCCATGGACAGGAGCCTGGCAGACTGTAGACCTGTCTCTTATACACATCTAGATGTGTATAAGAGACAGCAGCTTATTTTCATTAAAACTTTTTTCCAGTTAGTTTTGATTTTTGAAATATAGTCATCCTATTAGTATTTCTGGTGGAAAAACTGAATTGATTTAAGTCTGTTGACTTGAGTTGATAAATGTTTTGCTAGCAACTATGTCAGAAAAGAGAAATCTGGGATTAAATTATTTCTCATAAATAATTCAGAGTTGGGAAAAGTTTAATTGCTTTGATTTTTAGAAAATTCTATGAACATTGTTTTTTTCAGATAAAGATTTCCCACTATTTCTAAAATTATTTAAATCAGAGGACTGTGTTACATTCATCAGCTGTGTGAAATTTGATTCTTAATTTGATGTTCATTGAAAACTCAAAATTGTCCTTTTATCAAATATATATTTTTTATTTTTTACCTTTTTTCTTCTTCAGTGACATTATGATAAATTATATATTCTGGAACAATAGTGATTTGTTCAAAGGATCTCTGGTTCCTTAGCTTGGCAGAAATAATAATTTATCATTACTTTTCTTCCTTAATTGTACTGAATAAACTTCACTTTTCTAGGAAAACTGCTGTGCCATCCCTACTTATTTGGGAAATGATAAGCTGCCTTTTTTGTTGATAGTTACTTGTTCTGATGCTTGGTTAAATTGTAACAATTATAATTCATTTTAAATGATGATTATGAAGTATTATTGGTTCTTCAAATGGTATCTGTAGTTTGAAAAGTCTGTAACTGCAAAACAGTTACATCACTCTTTGAATTCTATTTTAAAATCAAGATTAAAATGCATATTTTGCAGTAACTTTTGATAAAAATTATCAAATAAGTACATGAGCTCATTTTTATTTATTTTATTTCAAAAGTCAGCCTGACTTAGCAGTATCATAAACTAACTGTGGATGTGTGTTGTGTGGCTGCATGTGTTCATACATGTGTGCGTGTGCATGGGGGCAGAAGCACTGGAAAAATATGGTTGCTATTTATGCACATTATTGCCATAAAATTTTATAGATTTACATAACATCCAAATTAGCTTCAAGAAGCTAAACATTAACTCATTGTTTTTCAATATGTAAGGATAGTTTAGCTTTTCAGAGGAGAGGTTGAAGCAGAGTTAAAGAGAATTAGTTGGCATTTTGAAATACATTTAACTATCTATTGGTACCTTACTTCACATGTTGCCTGATTACACTTTTAGCAAGTACCATATACAATATGCTTCAATGATGTTAAATTATAAAATTTTATTTATGAAATTACAAACCACTAATTTTCCAGAGAGTAGTGATCAAATATTGGCATTGTGCTTCACTGATGGTGACAAAAACCCCTGATAAAATTGATATTCACTCCCGCATCCTGAAATAGGGTCCCATTTTTGAAGCCCTTCTCTGCTGTACAGAATGACAGTTTAGTTTCTTAATATCAAATTCCTTTGCCTGTTCCAAGCAAAACAGATGGTTAAGATAATTATAATGGAAATGGCATGCTGAGAAAACTGTGGAGAAACCATTCCCTTCTTTTATCCTTCCTTTTTCCTCTTTCTAAATGCAATGGATAAAGGTATGGAGCAGTAAACAGAATATGCAAGTCAAAAAAAAAAAGTGAGTTCTAACTTTAACCCATGGAGGTGACCTGGGAGAGTCAGATGGAATCAGCCAACCTCTGCAGGTCTCAGTTTCCTTGTCTGTAAAATCCAGATGAGAGACTTATTTACCTCGGTGGAACCTCTATATCCACCTGGCAAAGGCTCCCTGAAGGAAGAGGAGGAGGAGCCTGCTTGAGCAGAAGAGATGGTTCCTTCAAAATCAAACCCAAGTTACTTTTTTGTTGACCAAAAGAATTTTTATGCAAAAGGCATTTCAAATGCATTTAAAACAGAAAGCAGAAATGAATCTGAAATGCCTAACGTATGCTTTTTCAGCACTTTCTAGCAATTATGACAATTTAGGTGGTTATGTAAATTACACAATTCTTGTAAAATGACATAATTATGAAATGTTGGGGCAGAAACAGAAAAGGATTACATTGCTTTAAAGTGAATACTTCTATGATCTAAGACTAGATCCATCACCTTTTCTAATTCCTTTGGAATTTTACAGTTGCCAGTGGAAAAGTATCAATAAGGAAGTAATGTCCCAAGAGTGTAAGTATTGAAAAAATCTGGATAGGGTGGTATACTATAATGAGGCTATTTAAAACTGAATTTTATTGTTTTGATTCAGATTTTTCAATGTCTGCATAAACAATTCATCTACATGAAACTGTTTTCAAAAATATTATCTTTATTTCTAGCTATTAATTTGGCATTTAGAGCATTTGTAAATATTTGTAAAAATATTTATAGCAGGTGTTTCTCTTAGCATTGTATTTTTCACATTTTCAAGAAGAAGAATATTTTATTGGGGAGATATTGCTAAGATAGTCCCAAATAGTCTAAGAACCATAAAAATACATATGTGTGTTTGCATATTTGTAGAAACCACATTTACTTTTGGAGAGTAGTATATGAAATATATTTTCTTTTTAAATCTGTGGTTAATACCTTATCCTTAATTCCCCAGTTACTTAGCAATGACAAGTATATATGTAACTGTGTTTGTGAGAAGGAATAGAAGACTTTTTTTCCCTTCACGGTTCTGTAGTGTGTTGAATTTCAAAGTCCATCACGAAGTGCCTTATTTTTCCTCCAGGCTGGAAAATTTCACCCCAAAGAAAGGTAGAAGAATGAGCATGCAGGCAGAGGTTTATAGCTCTCAAGAGCTGTTACTTGCCAGGCAGGGAGTATTTTGAAGAGACCATGCCTTCTAGGCAACTTGGTTTCCCTTCTTTGAACCCAGACTAGGTGTACTTCCTCCTCTGAGCATCACAGTTAAAATCGCCCTTGCCAGGCCTTTCCTCTGGCTAAGGCAGTTGTGATATTGTTTAGTCGCTCAGTCGTGTTTGACTCTGTGTGACCCCATGTACTGTAGCCTGCCAGACTCCTCTGTCTATGGGATTTCCCAGGCAAGAATACTGGAGTGGAGTGCCATTTCTTTCCCCAGAGGATATTCCTGACCCAGGGATCAAACCCGCATCTCCTGCATTGCAGGCAGATTCTTTACCATCTGAGCCACCAGGGAAGCCCCTTGTTATCTAAGATCATCATTATCTAAGAATATTAAGAATATTCATTATCTAAGAATATTAAGTTATGTGGAGCTGGGAGGGGGGCAGGTAGTCCCAGAAGAACATTATCTATATTAAGAACATTAAGAAACAGGAAGCAGAGCAGAGGGAGTGGGTGAGGTGCATGTCTCCGTAGATGGAGGGAAGAGAGCCTCCTACCTCTGTCCCTGCGATCTCTACTCCTACCCCCAGAAAGGGAAAGAAGCAGGAAATACAGCTTCCATTTGTCACTCTGCACGTCACAGCTGAGCTTCCCCAGTGGCTCAGTGGTAAAGAATCTGCCTGCCAGTGTAGGAGATGCAAGAGATGCAGGTTTAATCCCTGGGTCTGGAAGATCCCTTGGAGAAGGATATAGCGACCCACTCCAATATTCTTGTCCGGACAATCCCATGGACAGGAGCCTGGCAGACTGTAGACTGTGGGGTCACCAAGTGTCGGGCACGACAGAGCAAGCACACACTACATTATTACCTTTACCTCAGGGAGTTATTTCCATCCCTCTGGCCAAAAATGGTTATTACTGAGCAGTACAGACCTCTGATGAGGAAGGACTTTTTTTCCCAATAACCTTCTCTCACACTTGCTAAAAAGACAAACGCAAAAGAACAAAAGGAACAAATGAGAATATTTACATTGCTAAGTTTGCAACTCAGAGGGGTAAAAAAAAAAATGAGTCCTGGGACTCAACAGGACATCAAAAAGGAAATTCTGGGACTCCATTTATGGGGAAGAAGAAAAGACGTTGGCATGAATTCTTTACAAAATAGCAAATACAAGTATCCTCCCTTGGCTAAGAGATAAAGTACAAGGAAAAGAAAGACAGAGATACTCATACACTGCTCTTCACTCAGTCTCTCCGTATAGTCCAGTTTGTTGTTGGCTCATCAGACTAGGGTGGTGTGTTGTCTGGAAAAATCATTTCCCACTACTTCCTGTCTATGTTCCTTGTCGTCTTTCTTTGCCTGCTCATAGCTTAAGGCAAGCCTTTTTAATACATAGGCTTGTGTTGTCTTGAGTTCCCTTCATGTCTTCTAACTCTAGCCAAGACACCTCAAGAAATCATTCTTCCTTTTTTAAACCATTAAAGCAAACTATCAAGCATGGATAATAAGCTTGAGTTGTCTCTGTGTGTCAAAGACAAAATGCTATTTTTAAATGGTCGGCGGATTCTTCCTGTTAGTCTGGATGTAGTCTGTATCTCACAATTGTTGGAGCTTAGAAGCAGCTATCTTAGGGCTTGCAAAGAATTTCTGCTTCACAAGGAGCCTGAAATTTGTCCTCTGAGCAGGCATGCTCATCATTCTGGGAGCTGCACTTTGCAGAGCATGTTTAAGTCATACAGATACCTCTTCATGGCTCTGAGAGACACCTTGAGCCAGTAACTAGACAATTCACAGTAAATATTAACTTAACGTGTCTTGGGTGTTTCCTAAGAGGTGTTTCTTTCCTATTTTGGATGTCCTTAAAAGGTTAGTTAATTCCAGTAGGAATCTGAGCTCACCCTGTGCTTAGTGCATGCATATGCCAGGTACAGTGAGACTGAATCACATAGATTTTGAGAACCAGTCATTCTCCTTTAAAGATTCCCTTGCCTTTGTCTCCATGGACTGGATCGCCCTGTATGGTAGGTTGTAAATATTCTACTATAGCAGATACACGGTCACACTTTTAATCATACAAACACAAAGGAAACTTCGGGATCCTGAGGAAAAGAGCTCTTTTTTTTTTTTTCCTCCTAAATTTCCTGGAACTTTGAATGGAAGGGATTTTGAGCAGCCATTTTTCTACTGAAGACACATGGCTTCTGAAACTTCCAAGTACTTAAGGACTAGGGATAAAGAGGGCCCATAGGTAGGACTTCTGGGGAGGTGAGACTTACACGTTCTAGAAGGATGAGAGCTCAGTTGTGTACAACTCTTTGCAATCCCATAAACTGTAGCCCACCAGGTTGCTCTGACCATTGGATTCTCCAGGCAAGAATGAGCAGCCATTCCCTCCTCCAGGGGACCTTCCTGACTGAGCTATCAAAACTGGGTCTCTTGCATTGGCAGATGGCTTCTTTACCACTGAACCATTTTAGAAGCCTGCATTCTAGAAGAAGGGATATTTAATACTCACTGTAATCTGTTACTTTCCTTCATTTAATTCTCTCCTGTTAAATCTTTATTTAGATGTATCATAGATGGTAGGGGAATTAAAGGAGAGGCAGAAGAATGCAGGAGGAATACAACAACCTGAACCAGTAGTTCATAGCTCACTTGAGTGGACCAGCAGAAGAATCTGGGCAGTGTCCCTAGGAGATAAGTCCTTGGCAGGTTTGTGCATCATGAAAGCATTCCTGAGAAACTCTTAAAAATATTAATAGGCAAATTCAGTAAAATCTAATCAACTTCTCCCCAACTCAGAGGAAGGGGCTTCCACTAAATTGAACATTGTAAGCCAGACTTGATCAATTTGGAATATTTGAATAATATTGTTGACAGTATGTACTTTTTTCCCTTATAAATGCATATCAACTAATTTTTTTTCCCCTTCGGAAACTCAGTAACCATGATTTTCTTTCATCAGGATTACAATAGAATAAAACTTCAGGCATTGTCAAAAACATAACATAGTAACTAGTTTTAGGCAATATTTTTCCTGAATAACAAAAAATTGTCTTTCATTCCATACCAAGAGGCTATGTATATAAATATACAACACGTACATATATGTAGAAACCCACCCATATATGTATATACTTCTCTAGTGGCTCAGATGGTAGAGAATCGGCCTGCAATGCAGGAGACCCAGGTTTGATCCCTGGGTCGGGAAAATCCCCTCGAAAACATGAAAGGCAACCCACTCCAGTATTCTTGCCTGGAAAATTCTGTGGACAGAGGAGCCTGGCAGGCTACAGTCCATGAAGCTGCAAAGAATTGGACACGATTGAGTGACTAAAACTTTTTAATATATGTATATACCACAAATACAGCATACATGTGCAAATATGCACATACATATAGCACATAAAATGTAATTTGACCATATGCCAAACTATTCTTTTTGTAGAAGTTATGTCATTAATTTCTGATATAGTCAGTTCTTCAAAATGCTAATGAATTACTTTTTTACAGAATAGTTTTCTTTTGTAGAATAGTATTAGCAAATATGGCATCACCTGAATAGTCCTTAAAAGGTACACTCTTGCTTAATCCAATTTGTCAATCAAAAATGAGCAACAGAGACTTGAAACGTGTTCCAGGAGGACTACAGCATAATAAAGAAGATAAAACTATTTACATAATAATGATTTAATTGTTTTAAAGATATTTATAATAGATCTACACCTTCGGGACGTGTTTCATCTCGTAGGAGAGAAAGGATGACTGCCCTGAAGTATTTAGACTTAGCAGGACATAGGGAGAAGGTCATTTTCCAGACAGATATATTGGCATGTGTGAGAGATACACTAAGTAGAGAAGGCTAGGTCTTGATTGTTTTTATTGTTGTTCAGCTGTTAAGTTGTGTCTCTTTCCAACCCCATGGACTACAGCATGCCAGGCTTCCCTGTCCTTCACTATCTCCTGGAGTTTGTTCAAAATCATGTCTATTGAGCCGGTAATGCCATCCCCAACCATTTCATCCTCTGTAGATGCCTTTTCCTCTTGCCTTCATTCTTTCCCAGCGTCAGGGTCTTTTAAAGTGAGTTTACTTTACTTATTTCAGCTAAGGAAAGTAAACATCAAAGACAATGTAAAGGGAAAGATTAGTGAGAATGGTCTACTGATCTAGCAAGTTTATTCTGAAGTTTAACATTTTAGAATACTTGTGAATCTGTATTGCTATATGAAATGTAGCAAAGTTGTTAATGTTACAATAATCTTCTGGTTATACCAGAAGTTGAATATCTTAGTTATTGCCCTGTCTTATCTTGATGTCATTAATTTCTCCTTTTCCTCTATTTGTGGAAGATATTTAACATTACAGATTACCTCACAAGGATTTATGTAGGGAGGCCTGGTGTGCTATGATTCATGGGGCCGCAGAGTCGGATACGACTGAGCAACTGAACTGAACTGAAATGATGGCTGATTCATGTGGAGGTTTGACAGAAAACAAAATTCTGTAAAGCAATTATCCCTCAATAAAAAAAAATTAATTAAAAAAATAATTCTTCAGTTAGTGACTTTTCAGTACAAGAGTTTTTGAAAATATATAGACTAGATTTCATATTTTTCACAGTGAAATGACATTTTCCCCCAAGAATATACTAAGTGACTTGACCTTAAGAGGTTTTATGTTGACTTTAATGTCTTAGGCAAAAATTCACTCACCCATTTTTGGTGAGTGATGTCAGATGTTCTAATAAAATAATTCACACAAAATGAATTGTGTGGATTTGCCAAGTGAAGGACTGAAGAGAAAGCATCTTTTACCATATGTTAAGTTAACCTCTTCTTTTGAGGCCCATTGTGTTGAACATTTTTGTCCTAATAATGTTTTCTTGGTCCTGGTCTATGACTTTTTAAAAAAATATATTTTAATGTGATTTTAGATTTACAACAAAATTAAGAAAAAATATAGAGGTTTCCCATATCACCGCTGCTTCCCACACATGCACAGGGTCTCTAATTATCAATATCCCACACAGAAGTGGTACACTTGTTGTTCGTTGTTGTTCAGTTGTTAGTCTTATCCGACTCTTTCTGACCCCATGGGCTGTAGCACATAGGGCACCTCTGTCCTTCACCATTTCCCAGAGCTTGCTCAAACTCATGTCCACTGAGTGATGCCATCCAACCATCTCGTTCTCTGGCATTGCCTACTGTCCCCTTCTCATGCCTTCAATCTTTCTGAGCATCAGGGTCTTTTCTAATCAGTTGGTGTTTGCATCAGGTGGCCAGAGTATTGGAGCTTCAACTTCAGCATCAGTCCCTCCGATGAATAGTCAGGATTGATTTCCTTTAGGATTGACTGGTTTGATCTCCTTGCTGTCCAAGGGACTCTCAAGAGTCTTCTCCAACACCACAGTTCAAAAGCATCAATTCTTCAGCACTTAGCCTTCTTTATGGTCCAACTCCCACATATATACATGACCACTGGAAAAACCATAGCCTTGACTATACGGACCTTGTTACACTTGTTACGATCAGTGAATCTCCATTGAGACATAATAGTTATCCAAAGTTCATAATTTGCATTAGGGTTCAGCTTGATATTGTACATTCTGTGCATTTAAACAAACATGTAATAACATGAAGCCAACATTATAGTCTCATGCGGAGTATTTTCATGACCCTAAAAAAGACACAACTGAGTGACTGAAAAATCCTCTGCACTATGCCTGTTCATTTGTTCCTCCCTACTAATAGACGGCAACCACTGATCTTTTTCCAGGTTGGCTTTTTCCATTAGTGTGTAAGTTGTTCAGTCATGTCTGACTCTTTGCAGTCCCATGGACTATAGCAATCCAGCTCTTCTGTCCATGGAATTCTCCAGGCAAGAATACTGGAGTGGGTTGCCATTCCCTTTCCCACAGGACCTTCCGAACCCAGGGATTGAACCTGGTTCTCCTGCATTGCAGGCCGATCGATTCTTTACCATCTGAGCCACCAAATTTCCTCCATGTCTTCTCATGGCTAGATAGCTCATTTCTTTTAATGTTGAACATTGTTGTTGTTCAATCACTCAGTCAATCACTTTGCAACCCCATGAACCACAACACACCAGGCTTCCCTTTCCTTTACTATCTCCTGGAGTTTGCTCAAACTTATGTCTATAGACAAACTCATGTCTATTGATACCATCCAGCCATCTCATTCTCTATTGCCCCCTTCTCTTCCTGCTCTCAATTTTTCCCAGCATCAGGGTCTTTTCCAATAAATTGGCTCTTTGCATCAGGTGGCCAAAGTATTGGAGCTCTAGCTTCAGCATCAGTCCTTCCAATAAGTATTCAGATTTGATTTCCTTTAGGATTGACTGGTTTGATTTCCTTGCTGTCCAAGGGACTCTCAAGTGTCTTCTCTAGCACCACACTTCAAAAGCATCAATTCTTCAGCACTCAGCCTTCTTTATGGTCCAACTCGCACATCGGT
Source organism: Cephalophus harveyi (assembly GCA_006410635.1). Classification (NCBI taxonomy): domain Eukaryota; kingdom Metazoa; phylum Chordata; class Mammalia; order Artiodactyla; family Bovidae; genus Cephalophus; species Cephalophus harveyi. The sequence goes on along the minus strand of SJYT01050504.1, from coordinate 16,597 downwards.
ACATGACTACTAGGACAAACAGCTTTGATTAGAAGGACCTCTGTCAGCAAAATGACGTCTCTGCTTTTTAATATGCTGTTTAGGTTTGTCATAACTTTTCTTCCAAGGAGCAGATGTCTTTCTTGGCTGCAGTCACTATCTGCAGTGATTTTGGAGCCTAAGAAAATAAAGTCTTTCATTGTTTCCTTTTTCCTCCCCATTCTGTTTATCATGAAGTGATGGGACCGGATGTCATGATCTTTGTTTTTCGAATGCTGAGAGTTAAGCCAACTTTTTCACTCTCCTCTTTTGCCTTCATCAGGAGGCTCTTTAATATTATACTCTTCCAAATTACTACAGTTAATATATCTGCTTACTTACCTAAGGATATCTTGGTTGCTTCCAAATTTTAGCAGTTGTGAATAAAGCTGCTGTAAACATCCATGTTCATATTTTTGTGAAGACCTAGTTTGAAATTCCTTTGGATCAATACCAAAGAGCATGATTGCTGGATTGTTTGGTAAGAATATGTTTAGTTTTATAGAAACCTCCAAACAGTCTTTCAAAGTAGCTGTACCATTTTATATTCCCAGTAGCAAAGTGTAGAGTTCTCATTGCTCCACATACTTGTCAACATTTGGTATTGTCAGTGTTCTGCATTTGGCCTTTCTGATAGCTATGTTTTGGTACCTCATTTAATTTGCATTTGCCTGATGATATATAATATGAAGCATCTTTACATATGCATATTTTCATCCATATATGATTTTGATGAGGTGTCTGCTAAGATCTTAGGCCTATTTTTTAATTGGGTTGTTTGGTTTTTACTGTTGATTTTTAAGAGTTCTTTGTTTATTTTCAATAAGTGTAAACAGATGTGACTTTTGCAAGAATTTTCCCCTTTGGCAAGTATTTTTACCTTTGGCAAATATTTTCCTCTAATTCTCTTTATGTGGTCTTTTTCAGAGGAAAAGCTTTTGATTTTAATGGAGTACAGCTTATCAATTATTTCTTTCATGGGTCAGTATTATGTCTGAAAAGGCATCACCATTCTCAAAGTCATCTTGGTCCTCTTATCTTGTAGGAGTTTTATAGATATATATTTTACATTTAAGCCTGTTATCCATTTTTAGTTAATTTTTGTAACGAATATGAGGTCTCTGTCTGGATTCTTTCCTTTTTCCTTCTGGATGTCCAGGTTTTCCAGTACCATTTGTTTAAAAGACCACCTTTGCCTCACTGTATTGCCTATGCTCTTTTGTCAAAGATCAATTGACTATTTTTATGAGGGTCAGTTTGTAGGCTCTCTGTTTTGTTCCACTGATTTATTTTTTATTCTTTAACTATTATCACATTGTCTTGATTACTATACATTTATAGCAAGTCCTGAACTCAGGTGACATCAGTCTTCTAACGTCAGTTGTTCTCCTTCAATATTGTGTTGACTATTCTGAGTCTTCGACTTCTCCACATAAACTTTAGAACTGATTTGTCAACATCCATGAAACAGCTTGCTAGGATTTGATTGCAGCTGCATTGAAGAGTCAGACACGACTGAGCAACTTCACTTTCACTTTTCACTTTCATGCATTGGAGAAGGAAATGGCAACCCACTCCAGTGTTCTTGTCTGGAGAATCCCAGGGACGGGGAAGCCTGGTGGGCTGCCGTCTATGGGGTCGCACAGAGTCGGACACGACTGAAGCGACAGCGGCAGCAGCAGCAGCAGCAGCATGGAATATACAGATCAATTTGGGAAGAACTGACACTTTGACAACATTGAGTTTTCCTATCCATGAACATGGAATATCTCTCCATTTACTTGTTTGACTTTATTTATTGGAATTTTGTAGTTTTCCTCTTATAGATCGTGTATATATTTTGTTAGATTTATACCTAAGTGTTAAACTTAGGAGGGTGTCAGTGTAAATGGTATTTCACTTGCTCATTATGTGTATATAGAAAGCAAGTAATTTTTGTTCTGTAACTTTACTGTAATTGCTTATTAGCTTCTGGAGTTTGTGGAGTTTTTCCCATTATTATTATTATTTTTTTTTTTCAAATTTTCTCTATAGATGAGCCTGCCAGCTGAAAACGGAGATAAATTTATATTTCTTTTTCCATATCTTGGCACCATTCCTTCTCTTTTCCCCACTTTATCACATTAGTAAAACTGCCAGTCTGATGTTGACCAATGGTAATGAGAGAGGATAACTTTATACCTGAAAGGAAAGTTGTGAATTTCTCACTATTAAATATGATAGCTGCAGGTTTCCTGTAGATAGTCTTTATCAACTTGAGAAAGTTCTCCTCTGTTCCTGGTTTAGTGAGAGCTTTTATCAAGAATGGGTATTGGATTTTGTCAAATGCTTTTTCCGCACCTATTGAAAGAATCATGTGATTTTGCTGTTTTATCTATTGATGTGTTGAAAAAAGACATAATTGTTTCTTCCATGTTAAGCCCATTTTGCATAACAGATAAATCCTACGTGGTCATGGTGTGTAATACTTTTTATACCATTTTGGACTCAGTTTGCTAATATCTTGTTGAGGATTTTTTCATGTAAGTTTCTGAGAGATACTGGTCTACAGTTTTCTTATAATGTCCCTGTTCAGTGTTGGTGTTACAGTAACACTGGCCTTATAGAATGAGTTAGGAAGTATCCCCTCTGCCTCAAAGCAATAATATAGAATTTATACAGTTTCTTTCTTTAAAAAAAAAAAAAGGTTTGATAAAACTCACTGTTGAACCCATTTGGGCCTGGTGCTTTTTGTTTTGGAAGATTGTTAATTGTTGATTCAATATCATTGATAGATATAGTCCTCTTCAGAGAATCTACTTCTTGTGTGAGTTTTGGCAATTTGTCTTTTGAGGAATTGGTCCATTTCATCGTATTTTCAAATTTGTGAATATAGAGGTGTTCATAGTAGTCCTCTATTATTCTTTACATTTCTCTGGCATCTATAGTGATATCTGCTCTTTGATTTTCTGATATTAGTAATTCGTAACCTGTCTTTTTTCCTAGTTAGCCTGGGTAGAGGCTTATCAACTTTATTGATTTTTTCAAAAAGGTAGCTTTTGGTTTCATTGATTTTTCTCTATTGGGTTCCTGTTTTCAATTTCATTGATTTCTGCTCTAATTCTTTTTATTTTCTTCTGCTTGCCTTGAATTTAATTTGCTCTTCTTTTTCTAGCTTCTTAAGATGAAAAGTTACATTATTGATTTTAGATCTTTCTTCAGTAGTAATGTATGCATTCAGTGCTATAAATTTCCTTCTAAGCATAGCTTTTGCTGAATCCCACAAATAAGATGTGTGTTCATTTTCATTCAGTTCTTTGATCCATGTGTTATTTATAAATGTACTGTTCAATTTCCATGTACTTTGTTTGACATTTTCCAGTTATCTTTCTGTTACTAATTTTTTATTTAATTCCATTGTGATCTGAGAGTAGACATTATTTGAGTAGGATTTTTTAAAATAAAAGTGTTTTCTTGTACAGAATGTGGTCTGTTTTGGTGATGTGTCCTATGAGCTTGAGGAAAATGCATATTCTTCTATTGTTCAATGATATATAGATGTCAGTTATATTCATTTGATTAATGATATTGTTGAGTTCACCTATGTCCTTACTGATTTTCTTCCTCCAAGATCTGTCTGCTTCTGAGAAGGAGATGTTGAAGTTTCCAACTATGACAATAGATTTGTCTATTCTTTCTTACAGTTCTGTCAGTTTTTGCCTCATTTCATTTGATATTCTGTTATTAGGAACACACACATTGAGAATTAGGTCTTCTTGGAGAATTTGTGCCTTTATGATTATATAATGCGCTTCTTCATTTCTAAAAATTTTCCATGCTTTAAGGTCTGCTCTGTCAGATATTTAATATGGCTACTTCTGCTTTCTTTTGATTACTGTTAGCATGATATATTTTCTTCATCTATTTACTTTTAATCTATTAATGTGTTCCCTTAAAGTGGTTTTCTCATAGACAACATATAGTTGGGCTGTAGCTTTTGATCCTCTATGGCAAGCTCTGTCTTTTAACTAGGGCATTTAGACCCTTGATACTCCAAGTGATTATTGAGGACTTTCCTGGTGGCTCAGTGGTAAAGAATCTGCCTGCCAATGCAGGAGGCATGGGTTCAGTCCCTGATTCTGGAAGATTACACATGCTGTGGAACAACTAAGCCTGTGCACCACAACTATGGAGCCTGTGCTCTAGAGCCTGGAGCTGCAACTGCTGAGCCCATGTGCCACAGCTCTTGAAGCCTATGTGCCCTACAGCCTGTGCTTTGCTGCAAGAGAAGCCTGTTCTCTTGAGGCTTTGCCGCAAGAGAAGCACAATGAGAAGCCTGTTCACCACAACTAGAAAGGACACCCCACTTGCCTCCATTAGACAAAATCTGCATGCAGCAATGAAGAGCCATCACAGCCAAAACATAAAATAAGTAAATCTTTTTTAAAAAGTGATTATTAATACAATTGGATTAGCAGCTACAATATTAATTCCTGTTTTCTATTTATTGCCTTTGTTCTTTGTTCCTTTCTTGTCTTCCACTCTTTTTCTGCTTTTTGTGATTTTAATTGAGCATTTCATACGATTCTGTTTCTGTCCTTAGCCTATCACTTATAGTTGTGATGTTTTTAACTTTCTCTAGTGGTTATTAAAAATTCACCTTCAAATAAAGCCATACTACTTCATGAGTACTATAGGTACCTTATAATAGCAAAATAATTTTAATTCCTTCCCCCTTCCCTTTTTTCATTGCTGTCATTTATTTCACATACATAAGCACACATAAGGGTATATATGAATACATTGTTATTATTATTCTTTTGAATAAACTGTTACCTGTTAGATTGATTAAGGATTAGAAATATAACATTTTTTCTTTTGTCTTCACTTATTTCTTCTTTTTGGTTATCCTTTCTCCATGTACATCTGAGTTTCTGACCTGTATTGTTATCCTCCTCACTAAAGAACTCCTTTTAATATTTCTTACAAGGCAAGTGTACAGGCAACATATGTCTTCTATTTATGCTTGTCTAAGAAAATCTTTATTTCCTTCTCATATTTGAAGAGTAATTTTACAGGGTACAGAATTCTAGGTTGGTGATGGTTTTTTCTTTTTTTGATAACACTTTAGATATTTTATCCATGCTCTTTTTACTTGTATGACTTCTCAGGAAAAGTTGCATGTAATTTTTATTTTTATTCCTCTCTAGGTGAAGTGTTTATTCCTTTGCCTCTTTAAAAAAATTTTTCTTTGCCTTTGATTTTCTCTAAGTTGAAAATTATATACCTAGGTATAGTGTTTTTGGCATTTATCTTGCTTGATATTCTCAGAAATTGTTTGAGCTGTGATTTGGTATCTAACATTAATTTGAGAAAATTCTCAGTCATTATTGTTTCAAATATTTCTTCTCTTCCTTTTCTCTTTCTTCTTCTGATACTCCCATTACATGTATGCTACACCTTTTATAGTTGTCCTACAGTTCTTAGATATTATCTTCTGTATTTTTCTGTCTTCACTCAGATTCTTTCCTCAGTCATCTTCAGTTAAGCCCATAAAGTGAAAGTATTAGTCACTCAGTCATGTCCGACTCTTTGCGACCCCATGGACTATAGCCCCGTAGGCTCCTTTGTCCATGGAATTCTCTAGACAAGAATGGTGGAGTGGGTTGCCATTCCCTTCTCCATTTAAAAAATTTCTATTAAAGTGGTGTTTCTTTTTTTTTTAATCTCTAGAATTTCCTTGGAATTCTTTATTAGGATCCCCGTCTCTCTGCTTATATTCTCTATTCTTGCATACTGTCCTCATTAGAGTGCTAGCATATCAATCATACTTGTTTTAAATTCCCGATCTGAAAATTCCAACATCCCTGCTATATCTGGTCCTGATGCTTGCTCTTTCTTTTTAAATTTTCCTTTTTGCCTTATTCTATGCCTTGTAAAATTCTCTTGATGGTGCAATATGATGTATCAAGTAAGAGGAACTACTATAAGTTGACTTTTAGTCATGTGGTAGTGAGGGTAGTGAGTTGTCAGAGAAAGGGAGCATTCTGTAGTCTTACACTTAGGTCTCAGTCTTTCGGTTCTCTTGACTGTAAACTTCAGAAGTATTTTTGCTTTTTCTCTCCCTCTTTGTGTGGTTCCTTCCCTGAATGGCTTGAATGGACTGGAGTTGGGTATTTCCTTTACACTACTCAGTTAAACTCTGGTAATACTACAGCAGGTTAAGCTATGATTAATTAGTCTTTCCCAAGACAAGCTTTGTCGAAAAGAAAAAAATATTCTGGCATATATTTAATGGTTCCTTTTATTGTCCCCATGCACAAAGCCTGAGGGGATTTTTCTCTGATATTTAATGTGGGAATCTGGTTAAGATCTTGGAGGTAAATCTTACGGTATTTTGAGGGCTCCCTATGACTGAAGCCCCCTGGAGTTTTTAACTCTGAATGGTTCTTACTGAGCCTCCAGCAATTTATCATTTACCATTTAGCTTTTCCCACCTCAGCAGTGATCTTCACAGCACTTTTTGCTTGTGAGTTGAGGTCTGTTGCAGTAAGGCTAGATTCCCTACGTTTGCCTGTCAGTTGGAGACCAATGTGATCTGTGTTCTCCTCTCACCCAAGGATCCAAGAAGAGTTAATTTTTTCAGTCTATTTGTCTTTTTATTTGTTTTGACATTTAAGCTCCTAATATATAAAACCAAAAATCCCCAACTTCAGTAGATGTTTCTATCCTGTGGTCACTAGGCAAATAGCATCAGTTATAAAATAAAATTAAAATAAATTACAGAGAACCCTGTTTCTAGAGGAATTAGTGAGCCACAGAAGCTCATGACATAGCAACCTTAGTTTTCAAAGCCAGAAATTCTTTATGATACTGATTTTGAGTTATCTGAGCCCAAAGAACATGAGTAGTTAAACCACTCTGTACAGTAGCTGGTCAGCATAGACAATAGCTTGATAAATGCTGTCTTAATTGATGATACAATTGGCAGACACAACAAACAACACTAATGAACCTCACTAAACTATTTTATTTAATATTTTTCAGTAGCACACATAGTTGTCCAGAATTCTGAAGACAGATATGATCTTCTGTGCAAGAGATGAGAGTAGATCAAACTTTGACAGAACCTCAGGTTTTAAAGTGAAAATGAAAGTTGATCAGTTGTGTCTGACTCTTTGCAACCCCATGGACTATAGTCCATGGAATTATCCAGACCAGAATACTGGAATGGGTAGCCTTTCCCTTCTCCAGAGGATCTTCCCAACCCAGAGATCGAACGCAAATCTCCCGCATTGCAGTCAAATTCTTTACCAGCTGAGCCACAAAAGAAGCCCAAGAATACTGGAGTGGTAGCCTACGTGTTCTCCAGCAGATCTTCCCCACCCAGGAATCCAGTCGGAGTCTCCTGCACTGCAAGCTGATTCTTTACCAACTGAGCTATCAGGGAAGCAGTTTTATTATACCTGCAGTTTCCCATTTTAATGAAATCATAGATAAATATTATATATGTATATATGAAATGTGTATGAATTATATCTCTTTGTTCCATGCTTTTGGTATTTGCATATTTATTCACTGAGTCCAGCATAAAGGACTGAAACAATAAACAAGGTTGCTGACTCTCTTTTTCCCTTCTTCCTCCTTCCTTTTCTCTTCTCCTTGTGTAATTTTATCAAGGTAGAACCCAGTGAAGTTCCATACTTGAAACAGAAATTCAGTTGACACTTATTCCTGGTGAATTGATCTTAGAAAATAATTTTTCTTTATTTTTATTATATAGTCTATTTTTAAAATTTACACTGCCTTTTTTTGTTTGGCTATTTACTCATAGATTTCTCTAGTAACTTGCACATTTGGGCAAAATATTTTGAAACTCAAACAATTATTATGTTTGAGTAAAAAATTAAGAAAAGGGAACTTTTTAAAGTGTAAATCTAGTTTTAATTTCCAGTGTGTTGTAAGTGAGGATGATGTAACCATATGTCTCTCAGACTCTCCAGAGTGAGATTTTCTGGACAGGAGTTCATCAAGGTTATGAAAAAAGCAGAGTTCAAAGTAGAGTAGACCAAGACTTTCATAACCTGCTGTATAACCCTGGATATCTCACTCAGTCATTAGATAAATTATGTAAACTTTGTAGACCTCAGGTTTCTTATCATTAAAATTAAATATTTTAACCATATAACCTGTTAGCCACTAGCTTTAAATTCTCTCTTTATCAGTTTGGTTGTAATTCACATTTAAAACTTAAAAATAATCTAATTTTAAAAGTCTTAGAATCAGAAAGAGAAAAAATATCTATTTTGCTTACATATAATCCTCCTAACATTCACATGCCAGATGGTGTTTCATATCAGGTCAGAAATAATGAAGGAATCTGACTTTAAATCTAAGAATCTGGGAGAAAATGAGTAACTAGGATTACATATTTGTAATAACATTTTCCCTGAAATTCAACCTTTTATAATAATTTTTGATACGCTTCTGTCTCTGTGTGTGGATTTATTTTTACTTATTTCATTTCTATTTTACCTTGTTGGGATTCTGAAACATTATTTATGATGTGATTAGACATTTTTTTAATCCTTGGATTTCTATAGCTAAGTAATAATTTGACCTTCAGATATTTCAAACTGAAAGTCAGTGACTAGTGTAGAAACTAGAAAATCAATGCCTAATGGGGAGAGAAAAATAAATAGAAATTCTACTAAGTATGGAGGAGAATAATATTTTTCTAATTCATTTTAGAGAAACTAATTATAAAGTTAAATGTCCTGAATTGTTATGCTAAAATAATAAATTCCCTTCATACAGAAATAGCACATGTCATAGGCATAAACCTGGCTGACTTTACAGAGTAAATTAGGCATTTTTTATTACATGGAAATCGAAAAGTTGTGTTCTTAGTTAATAAACTCATTTTTATTATTGTCTTGATTTCTGTCAATTCACCTTAATAGATCACATGATTGTCTTTTTCTTTAGCTAACCTAATTAAAATTAATTCATCACAATATTCTACCAGTCACTGGCTTTTTAATGTCTGTATGTAATAATTATCTGCTTCTGTGGCCTGACTGCACCAAGCTGTTAAAAAACAGGACAAACATTTCAAGTAAAAATGTGGCTGAATTATGTAAATCCGGTCCCAAATCTCAGCCAAAAAAGCACCTCTAAAGTTTTACTTTTGACATTGTAGTCCTTTTGGACTTTTTAGTTCTGTGGATTCACTCTCTAGTGAAACTGGTAAAAATTGTTTTAAAAAATTGCCTCCAGAAATGGTCCTAAGGGAACATTCAAAGTCTCTTAAGTGGTTCTAAGCAAGACAAACATAGACCATATAATGAACAAATAAGAAACACTCAAAATCTGCTAGAATTATTGTACCCAGCCCGATCAATTGAATATTCAGCTCATAAAGTAGAGGTGTTATAAATTCAGAGAGAAGCATCCTATCATCCCCACTTCTGCTTCAGAGCTTGAGCTCAGAGCTCCACATCTTTCCATAAGAACTGACATCATCTGCAATAAAATGTAGAGAAGTTCAAAGTGAAGAATACTCTCAGATGTAGTTGTGCTTATGAAAAAAAGATAGTTGGGAGGATGACAGCTTCAGTGGAAATACAAGCTAAACCTTAAGTTGGCTACTTCAAGGGGAAGGATCAGTGACAGATGTATCTGGGAAGTGGCTTCCTTGGATTAGAACATATTTCAAACAAGAATCTCAGGAACTGTTCTTTCAGATGATCCCAAGTTTGATTGGATCAGTCTGTCAACAATTTATGCCTCAAGGCATTGTTGAAAATAAGAGCACAGATAATTACCAAGTATTAGGCCTGGTTGTGGTAAGGGAAGGAGACAAAGAGAGCCCCACAAAAATTCTTGTTGCCCCAGAGTGACTAGCAATACCCAAGATTGTATTTCCTGAAGAGCAACATCAGAGGCTTAATGCTAAGTGGTGTGAATGGAGAGTTGGTAGTAGTGGGAAAATTGACTGAAATAATCACTAAACAAGCAAATAATAACAAAACCTTAGGGTAAGAGGGAAGTACCCTGAATTGCCAAAGCACATTATTTATAAAGTGTCAAGTTTCCGAAAAAAATAAAAAAGAGAGAGACAACTACAGAGAAACCCAAAAGTATGATCCATATACAAGGGGAGTGGGGGCAGGGGAGGAAGACAACAGAAACTTCCTATGATTAAACCAAATGTTAGATTCAACAGACAAAATCTTCAAAGTAACCATCTAAATATATTCAAGAAATTAAAAAAAAAGATAAAAGAAGTAAAAGTATGATGACAGTGTTACATCATAAAAATGTATATTAAAAAAATAAGCATGACCAGGAAATTGAATATTACGTATTATTCAGCTGACTTACTGAGTACTTCAGTAAATCCTGAAAGTGAAAAATTCAGTAGATTTCAACTGAATTAGTGACTTGAAAATTGCTTGATAAAGATTATAGAGTTTGAAGGATAAAAAAGAATTAAGAAAAATGCAGTGCAGAGAAATATGAGACACTATCAAGTGTACCAAAATATGTATAATAGGAGTACCAGAAGGAAAGGAGAAAGAAGCATAAATGCCATTTAAAAATTTATTGAAAACATTGCACATCCAGGAAGCTCAACAAATTTCAAGTCATATAAACACAAAGAGGTCCATAGTCAGAGACATCACAGTATAAATATTGAATCCAAAGATAAGGAGAAAATCTTCAAATCAACAAGAAGAAAAAACACTCTAAAAGAAAGTTCCAATGAGATTAATAGAACAGTGGAAGCCAGACAAAAAATGTGGGGGATGTATAACATTCTAAAAGTGCTCAAAGAAAAAAACGTCACCAAAAATTCTATATTGAGCAAAACTATTTTATAAATGAAGGCAAAATAAACATATTCCCAAATGAAAGCATGATAATTTATTTCTAAGAAACCCACATGCTTTGAAATACTAAAAGAAAATCTTTAGGCTGAAAGCAGTTGACCCCAGATAGTAACTGGAATTTACCAGATCATATGAAAACAGTAATAAAGTTAACAATGTAATGATAAAATATAGCATATTTATATATTTTTTTCTCCTTTCTTAACTGACTTTAAAGGCGAAAAATTTTATGTATTATTTGGCCTGTAATATATACATGTGTAATACTTTTGGCAAAATAATATAATGGAAGTGAGTAATCTAAGCTGTTTTGGCTAGGAAATTAATTCCAAATAACTTGATTTACAGGAATAAATGAAGAGATCAGAAATGATAAGGTTAATTAATAAAAGCTAGATGGTAATTGCAGCCATGAAATTAAAAGATGCTTACTCCTTGGAAGGAAAGTTATGACCAACCTAGATAGCATATTGAAAACCAGAGACATTACTTTGCCAACAAAGGTCCATCTAGTCAAGGCTATGGTTTTTCCAATGGTCATGTATGGATGTGAGAGTTGAACTGTGAAGAAAGCTAAGTACCAAAGAATTGATGCTTTAGAACTGTGGTGTTGGAGAAGACTCTTGAGAGTCCCTTGGATGGCAAGGAGATCCAACCATTCCATCCTAAAGGAGATCAGTCCTGGGTGTTCATTGGAAGGACTGATGTTGAAGCTGAAATTCCAATACTCTGACCACCTCATGCGAAGAGTTGACTCACTGAAAAAGACCCTGATGCTGGGAGGGATTGGGGGCAGGAGGAGAAGGGGACAACAGAGGATAAGATGGCTGGATGGCATCACTGACTCGATGGACATGAGTTTGAGTGAACTCTGTGAGTTGGTGATGGACAGGGAGGCCTGGCATGCTGTGATTCATAGGGTTGCAAAGAGTTGGACACAACTGAGTGGCTGAACTGAACTGAACTGATGCTTATTTGCTCTCATTTCTTTTCCCAACTTCTTTAAAAGAAAGAAAATTATATAATGAGATAATTATGAATATAATATTAAAATATTAGCATTTATAGATATAATTATAAAAATAATATCACAAAAGCATAGAAAAAGGAATACAGTTATAGGAGTACCACTTTTATATGTAACTGCAATTGAGCTAGTATTAATTTGAAGCTAATTTTTATAAATAAAAATGTATTTGGTAGGCCTCAGGACAAATACTGACATGGCTCAAGAAAATAATGATGAAAAAGTCTTTGAAGTAATTAAATCATTAAATTAATTGAAATACTACATTGGAAAATATTTACTTGCAAAAAAATCAGTAAAAAGATACAAAAACGATATGATCCATACCAAAATAAACAAAAACATAAAAGTAAAATGACAGACATAAATCCAATGATATAAAAGAGACATTAAATGTAACTAGTTTAAAAACATGATCTAAAAGCAGTTTTCAGAGGGGAAAAACAAACAAAAACCATAATCCTACTCTATTCTGTCTATAGAATACATTTTATATTCAAACATAACATTCAGTTCAGTTCAGTTCAGTCACTCAGTCGTGTCCAACTCTTTGCGACCCCATGAATCACAGCACGCCAGGCCTCCCTGTCCATCACCAACTCACAAAGTTCACTCAAACTCATGTCCATTGAGTCAGTGATGCCATCCAGCCATCTCATCCTCTGTCGTCCCCTTCTCCTCCTGCCCCCAATCCCTCCCAGCATCAGAGTCTTTTCCAATGAGTCAACTCTTTGCATGTGAGGTGGCCAAAGTATTGGAGTTTCAGCTTCAGCATCAGTCCTTCCAATGAACACCCAGGACTAATCTCCCTTAGGATGGACTGGTTGGATCTCCTTGCAGTCCAAAAGACTCTTAAGAGTCTTCTCCAACACCACAGTTCAAAAGCATCAGTTCTTCTACATTCAGCTTTCTTCACAGTCCAACTCTCACTTCCATACATGACCATTGGAAAAACCATAGCCTTGACTAGATGGACCTTTGTTGGCAAAGTAATATCTCTGCTTTTCAATATACTATCTAGTTTGGTCATAACTTTCCTTCCAAGGAGTAAGTGTCTTTTAATTTCATGGCTGCAATCATCATCTGCAGTGATTTTGGAGCCCCAAAAAATAAAGTCTGTCCTCTCTAGGTGAAGTGTTTATTCCTTTGCCTCTTTAAAAAAATTTTTCTTTGCCTTTGATTTTCTCTAAGTTGAAAATGATATACCTAGATATAGTGTTTTTGGCATTTATCTTGCTTGATATTCTCTAAAATTGTTTGAGCTGTGATTTGGTATCTAACATTAATTTGAGAAAATTCTCAGTTGTTATTGTTTCAAATATTTCTTCTCTCCCTTTTCTCTTTCTTCTTCTGATACTCCCATTACATGTATGTTACATCTTTTATAGTTGTCCTACGGTTCTTAGATATTATCTTCTGTATTTTTCTGTCTTCATTCAGATTCTTTCCTCAGTCATCTTCAGTTAAGCCCATAAAGTGAAAGTATTAGTCACTCAGTCATGTCCGACTCTTTATGACCCCATGGACTATAGCCTCATAGGCTCCTTTGTCCATGGAATTCTCTAGACAAGAATTCTCTAGACAAGAATACTGGAGTGGGTTGCCATTCCCTTCTCCATTTAAAAAATTTCTATTAAAGTGTTGTTTTTTTTTTAATCTCTAGAATTTCCTTGGAATTCTTTATTAGGATCCCCGTCTCTCTGCTTATATTCTCTATTCTTGCTTTTGTCCATGGAATTCTCTAGACAAGAATTCTCTAGACAAGAATACTGGAGTGGGTTGCCATTCCCTTCTCCATTTAAAAAATTTCTATTAAAGTGTTGTTTTTTTTTTAATCTCTAGAATTTCCTTGGAATTCTTTATTAGGATCCCCGTCTCTCTGCTTATATTCTCTATTCTTGCATACTGTCCTCATTAGAGTACTAGCATATCAATCATACTTGTTTTAAATTCCTGATCTGAAAATTCCAACCTCCCTGCTGTATCTGGTCCTGATGCTTGCTCTTTCTTTTTAAATTTTCCTTTTTGCCTTATTCTATGCCTTGTAAAATTCTCTTGATAGTGCAATATGATGTATTAAGTAAGAGGAACTACTATAAGTTGACTTTTAGTCATGTGGTAGTGAGGGTAGTGAGTTGTCAGAGAAAGGGAGCATTCTGTAGCCCTACACTTAGGTCTCAGTCTTTCGGTTCTCTTGACTGTAAACTTCAGAAGTATTTTTGCTTTTTCTCTCCCTCTTTGTGTGGTTCCTTCCCTGAATGGCTTGAATGGACTGGAGTTGGGTATTTCCTTTACACTACTCAGTTAAACTCTGGTAATACTACAGCAGGTTAAGCTATGATTAATTAGTCTTTCCCCCCTTCCTAAGACAAGCTTTGTAGAAAAGAAAAAAATATTCTGGTATATATTTAATGGTTCCTTTTATTGTCCCCATCCACAAAGCCTGAGGGGATTTTTCTCTGATATTTAATGTGGGAATATGGTTAAGATCTTAGAGGTAAATCTTACAGTATTTTGAGGGCTCCCTGTGACTGAATCCCCCTGGAGTTTTTAACTCTGAATTGTTCTTACTGAGCCTCCAGCAATTTATCATTTACCATTTTAGCTTTTCCCACCTCAGCAGTGATCCTCACAGCACATTTTGCTTGTGAGTTGAGGTCTGTTGCAGGAAGGCTAGATTCCCTACGTTTGCCTGTTAGTTGGAGACCAATTTGATCTGTGTTCTCCTCTCATCCAAGGATCCAAGAAGAGTTAATTTTTTCAGTCTATTTGTCTTTTTATTTGTTTTGACATTTAAGCTCCTAATATATAAAACCAAAAATCCCCAACTTCAGTAGCTGTTTCTATACTGTGGTCACTAGGCAAATAGCATCAGTTATAAAATAAAATTAAAATAAATTACAGAGAACCCTGTTTCTAGAGGAATTAGTGAGCCACAGAAGCTCATGACATAGCAACCTTCGTTTTCAGAGCAAGAAATTCTTTATGATACTGATTTTGAGTTATCTGAGCCCAAAGAACGTGAGTAGTTAAACCACTTCTGTGGTCACTAGGCAAATAGCATCAGTTATAAAATAAAATTAAAATAAATTACAGAGAACCCTGTTTCTAGAGGAATTAGTGAGCCACAGAAGCTCATGACATAGCAACCTTCGTTTTCAGAGCAAGAAATTCTTTATGATACTGATTTTGAGTTATCTGAGCCCAAAGAACGTGAGTAGTTAAACCACTCTGTATAGTAGCTAGTCAGCATAGACAATAGCTTGATAAATGCTGTCTTAATTGATGATACACTTGGCAGACACAACAAACAACACTAATGAGCCTCACTAAACTATTTTATTTAATATTTTTCAGTAGCACACATAGTTGTCCAGAATTCTGAAGACAGATATGATCTTCTTCTCACATCCATACATGATGCTGCTGCTGCTGCTAAGTCACTTCAGTTATGTCTGACTCTGTGCGACCCCATAGACGGCAGCCCACCAGGCTCCGCCGTCCCTGGAATTCTCCAGGCAAGAACACTGGAGTGGGTTGCCATTTCCTTCTCCGATGCATGAAAGTGAAAAGTGAAAGTGAAGTCGCTCATTCGTGTCTGATTCTTCTTGACCCCATGGACTGCAGCCTACCATGCTCCTCCACCCCTGGGATTTTCCAGGCAAGAGTACTGGAGAGGGTTGCCATTGACTTCCTGGTGGCTCAGATGGTAAAGCGTCTGTCTACAATGCAGGAGACCTGGGTTCGATCCTTGGGGTGGGAAGATCCCCTGGAGAAGGAAAAGGTAACCCACTCCAGTACTCTTGCCTAGAAAATCCCATGGACGGAGAAGCCTGGTGTCCATGGGGTCTCAAAGAGTCGGACACGACTGAACAACTTCACTTTCAATTCCTCTGCACATCCATACATGACTACTGGAAAAACCATAACTTTGACTAGAAAACAGATCTTCGTCAGCAAAGTAATGTCTCTGCTTTTTAATATGCTGTCTAGGTTGGTCATACTGTCTAGGTTGGTTAAGATGGTGAAGTTGCTCAGTCGTGTCCGACTCTTTGTGACCCCGTGGACTGTAGCCCTCCAGGGTCCTCCATCCATGGGATTCTCCAGGCAAGAATACTGGAGTGGGTTGCCATTTCCTTCTCCAGGGGATCTTCCCAACCCAGGAATTGAACTCAGGTCTCTCGCATTGTAGACAGATTCTTTACCAGCTGAGCCATAGGGAAGCCCAAGAATCCTATCCCTTCTCCAGCAGATCTTCCCAACCCAGGAATCAAAATGTAGTCTCCTGCATTGCAGGCAGATTCTCTGCCAACTGAGAGTTAGCATATGACCTAGGTAAATTACACTTACACTCCTAGGTAAATTTCCAAGAGAAATGAAAGCATGTGGTCACACAAAGAGTTTTATATTAATGTTTATAGCAACATTATGTATAGAAGCCAAAAGTTGGAAACAACCAAAATATCCACCAATGGATAAATAAACAAAATATATTCATACTATGAATTATTATTCAGCCATGAAATGGAATAAACTATTGATACATGCTACAACATAGGTGAACCATAAAAGCGTTATACCAAGTGAAAGAAGCAAGTTACAAAAGGGAACATATCATATGATTGCATTTATATGCAATATCCAGAATAGGCAAATTTATAGGAATTGAAAGTAGGTT
>SJYT01050498.1:24641-123025 GCA_006410635.1 Cephalophus harveyi | reverse complement strand
CCAACCTAGATAGCATTTTCAAAAGCAGAGACATTACTTTGCCGACTAAGGTCCGTCTAGTCAAGGCTATGGTTTTTCCTGTGGTCATGTATGGATGTGAGAGTTGGACTGTGAAGAAGGCTGAGCGCCGAAGAATTGATGCTTTTGAACTGTGGTGTTGGAGAAGACTCTTGAGAGTCCCTTGGACTGCAAGGAGATCCAGCCAGTCCATTCTGAAGGAGATCAACCCTGGGATTTCTTTGGAAGGAATGATGCTAGGGCTGAAGCTCCAGTACTTTGGCCACCTCATGCGAAGAGTTGACTCATTGGAAAAGACTCTGATGCTGGGAGGGATTGGGGGCAGGAGGAGAAGGAGACGACCGAGGATGAGATGGCTGGATGGCATCACTGACTCGATGGATGTGAGTCTGAGTGAACTCCGAGAGATGGTGATGAACAGGGAGGCCTGGCGTGCTGCGATTCATGGGGTCGCAAAGAGTCGTACACGACTGAGCAACTGAACTGAACTGAACTGAGAGGTGTGGGAGAGAGAGGCTTACCTGGAGTGGTCTGCCTCAGGGTCTCTCATTATGCTGCAAGCAAACTGTTGGCCAGGACTTCAATCATCTTAAGGCTTGCCTGAGGCTGGAGAATCAATTTGTAAGAACGTTTACCCATACATCTTTGGTTGATGGACTCAGTTCCTCACTGAATGTTGACTGAAGGGCTTAATTTCTGCCACAGGGACCTCTTCTAACAGTATGATAACTAGCTTCCCCAAGAGAAAGTGGGGGAGGTGTGTGTGGGGAGAGAAAACAGAAGTTTCATGGTCTTAAATAAATACGGCTAATGAGCTCAGCTTTGTTCCAATAATACTTCATTAAAAAATTAACCAGCTATATTTCTCCTGTGGGGCAGTTTGTGACCTTTTCTCTGCATTCATCCCAGTTCTCTGACTTGCTAGTACAGAGTTTTCTCAAAGAAGGAATTAAAGTAGAGTGTACATAATTTGTTTTAAGGGATGACAAATTTTGCACATCATTGAGACTGAGCCTGCTTGTCTACAGAATTTACCTGGTCAGTTGAAAAGCTTTTTGTTCAGATTCTCTTTTGGGCATCTATACTGTTCTTGAGAATTGATGTTAGGAATATGGCATGTTACTGGTGAATTTTTCTAGTATTCTGAAATATGCTGTACCATTATCTGTGAACTTTATGTCATTTAGAAAATCTAGATCTCTCTTATAATCTCTTTTCTTCATATAGACCTCTGTTCCTTTTCTTCCCATAATTTTAAGCTTCTGTATTTCAAATTTATATTCAAAGGTGGGTTGGGAAGAGCTCTGTGTTCAGTTGATCATCCAGGAGTATTCCACTGTTCTCATGGGCGTAACCAGGACTCAGGGCATGCATACCCCACTAGTTACTGGTCCTTTCCTCTCCTCTCTTTAATAGCTTAGTTTCTTTTAAGAGGCACTTTTTACACACTGGCTCCACTATCTCATCTACCTTTATTTTTTCCTTTGTGTCAATGAACTAGCACAGTGCTTCATTAACTACTGCTCCTGCTGCTAAGTCGCTTCAGTCGTGTCTGACCCTGTGCGACCCCATAGACGGCAGCCCACCAGGCTGCCCCCTCCCTGGGATTTTCCAGGCAAGAACACTGGAGTGGGTTACCATCTCCAATGCATGAAAGTGAAAAGTGAAAGTGAAGTCACTCAGTCGTGTCTGACTCCTAGCGACTCCATGGACTGCAGCCTACCAGGCTCCTCTGTCCATGGAATTTTCCAGGCAAGAGTACTGGAGTGGGGTGCCATTGGCTTCTCCGTCATTAACTGAAGCTGCTCCTATTGACAAAGACTGAATGCGTTTTTGAAGACTGTTTATCTGGAGACTAGCCTGTCCAAAATTTCATAACTTCAGGTGCAGATCTATCCTCAACACGCACCTCACTCAAACAATGATCTTGTCATTGTTTCTTTCTGTTATTGTGGACAGAGGAATGATACCCTCTAATATTTACAGGCTCAAAATTTTTGAGGGATAATAAAAAATAGGTGACTCAGTAATAGTTCCACAGTTGGAAACAAGTCTTCCCACTTGAGACCCAAGAAGAATTCAATATAAAATTATTTAAATTAGCTATTGAAGAAGAAAATAGCAACCAACTCCAGGATTCTTACCTGGGAAATCCTAAGGACAGAGGAGTCTGGTGAGCTACAGTCTATGGGCTCCCAAGAGTTGGACGTGATTTAGTGACTAAACCACCACTACCAACAACTTAGCTATATCTATACTTGCCTTCTTGTTTTACAATTCTGGTTATTCTAGTTGTATCTTCTAAACTGAGCTGGCAGCATATTAAATCAAGGAGAAGGGGATGGCAGTTAAGTATTAAAAAAAATCAATATCTTATATTTAGGAGTTAAAATGTATGTGACTATTGTATTGTTTTCTTTGAACATTAAATTTTGAAATTTACATTAAAATTTTAAATACTCCCATTTTTGTTTGTTAAAAAATAAATGCTAATTCAGTTCAAAAATTTCTGAGAAATAGCTCTGACCAAAATTATTTTGGAATGCTTTTTCACAAACAGCTGCTCTGACTCTTCTGATTAGATAAAGAAGCTATTCATTCTGCCTTGTCAATATTTCAAATATTGCAAGCAGCTTGCAATGAAAACCTTGCAAACACCTCACAATGCTAATGTTAAAACTGCTACACATCAAATTGTACTTTGAAATTTTATTTATTAGAATATTAGAAGTACTTAAGAGCATACTATCTATTTAATTTACATTTTTATTGCTGTTGGTTATTTATTTTAGGTGCAGATAGGTAATTCATTTTTAAAATGTAGAGATACTGTTACATTTTTTCTGCTGCTGTGAAAATCATGTTTTATAATGCTATCACATTGATTTTAAAATTAAGATGTGATATGAAAAATTGTGACACATTTTTTTAAAAGATAATGGATAGTTAATATAATTTTGAAATTTGCTTTTGAAATATGGTGCCTGAAATCTTAGAGAAAAGTGACTATTATTATGAAATTAGTTGGAGAACCCCCCCAAATATGTTATCATTTGATACTTAAGCTTATAAGGACCTCTTTGGGGGAGGGGGTCCCACAAAGGTTCCTACTGGGACTATTACATCTCTCAGAATGGCAGAAATGAGAGGATGAAGATCAGTTCAGTCACTCAGTTGTGTCCAACTCTTTGCGACCCCATGGACTGCAGCATGTCGAGCTTCCCAGCCCATCACCAACTCTTGGAGCTTGCTCAAACTCAAGTCCATCAATTCAGTGATGCCATCCAACCATTTCACCCTCTGTCATCACCTTCTCCTCCTGCTTTCAACCTTTCCCAGCTTCAAGGTCTTTTCCAATGAGTCAGTTATTCATATCAAGTGGCGAAAATATTGGAGCTTCAGCTTTAGCATCAGTCCTTCCAATGCATATTCAGGACTGATTTCCTTTAGGACTAACTGATTTGATCTCCTTGCTGTCTAAGGGACTCTCAACAGTCCAAATACCTTCTTCTTCAATACCTCAGTTCAAAAGCATCAATTCTTCAGGGCTCAGCTATCTTTGTGGTCCAACTCTCACATCCATACATGACTACTGGAAAAAACATAGCTTTGACTAGACAGGCCTATGTTGACAAAGTAATGTCTCTGCTTTTTAATATGCTGTCAAAATGTTCAAATAATTATGTTGAAATATTGTGTACAATAATAAGTCAGCAGTTTTTCTGCTGAACAATTAAATAGGCTATTAACAAGCAAATTTTCAGAAAACTGAGAATAGAAAATGATTACAAGAAACTTTTTAATGCCAAAACAAAATTTTAATTCTATAAATAAAAATCTATATGCCTAGTGGTTGGGATCTGCTCCTTCAAAGAAAATAGAATGAATGTAGGATAATTTTCCTGGGAACTTTGGAGATAATCAGGCCATATGGACAGAAGATTATTCATTGTGATTCTCCCCATAAGTCTCTTTATGCTCAATGAGCAGGGAAGTCTGGGCAATAAGGTAAAAGAGGGAAGAAAGTAAAAGATGAAAAAACCAAACTGATCTCCAGTGAAGATTATATCAAAACACATTGTAATAGAGACCAAATGAGAGGACTGAAGCATAACCTCGATTCAGCCAGCTTCTATTAAAATTTCGGCTAACATCATTTTTGAAGAGCCAGGCTCATATAGAAATGATCTGGAGGTCAATTGGCCAAAATAAAATTTACCAAATGAACTTGCTTCTTTTAGCTATATAATAATAGTTTTAATTTTGTCTTTATAATAGCTTTCTAAGTAATGATCAATTTGTTTCTTCTCTAATATTCTAAGTAATAATCCTTTGTTTTTACTGGAGCTGAGACCAAGGGCCAGAGAGAGGGAAAGACAGGTAAACACAAGGACATGTTTTAAATATAAAGAATTTTTATCTATACATTCTTCATGAATATATTCTTTTTCTTTATGGATATATATGTATATAGTGATTTAAATTTGTATTATAAGTAAAATTTATATTTAGGAGTAGATTGTTGTCAACATAGTAAAAGAGAGTGAAAAAGTTGGCTTAAAACTCAACATTCAAAAAACTAAGATCATGGCATCTGGTCCCATCACTTCATGGGAAATAGATGGGGAAACAATGGAAACAGTGACAGACTTTATTTTGGGGGGCTCCAAAATCATTGCAGAAGGTGGCTGCAGCCATGAAATTAAAAGACACTTGTTCCTTGGAAGAAAAGCTATGACCAACGTAGACTGCTTATTAAAAAGCAGAAACATTACTTTGTTGACAAAGGTCCGTCTTGACAAAGCTATGGTTTTTCCAGTAGTCATGTATGGATATGAGAGTTGGACTATAAAGAAAAGATGAATGTTGAAGAGTTCATGTTTTTGAACTGTGGTGTTGGAGAAGACTCTTGAGAGTCCCTTGGACTGCAAGGAGGTCAAACCAGTCAATCCTAAAGGAAATTAGTCCTGAATATTCACTGGAAGGACTGATGCTGAAGCAGAAACTCCAATATTTTGGCTACCTGATGTGAGGAACTGCCTCACTGGAAAAGACCTTGATGCTGGGAAAGATTGAAAGCAGGAGAAGGGGATGGCAGAGATGAGATGGCTGGATGGCATCACGGACTTGATGGACATGAATTTGAGCTAGCTCTGGGAGTTGGTGATGGGCAGGGCATGCTGCAGTCCATGGGGTCACAAATAGTCAGACATGACTGAACAACTGAACTGCTGTCAATATATTTTTCTTAGGAATAGGAATATACAACTTTTTTTTTTTAATATTTCAGAACACCAGGAGTTTCTTATGTTTAATTTTAATTTTATTAAATTCAATCTCTCTCCACCCCCTTTTTCTCATACTCTTGTTTCTCCTCTCTCTTCCCCTCAATTTATAACTCCTTAGAATGGTGTGTCATGATGGAAAAATAAGAACCAGCCAACATAGAGGAAATAAGTAAATTAGGTGTATTAGTAAGCTGATTGACTTCTGTGGGGAGGCAAACTTGTTGAAAGAATTTATATTATTTCCTAAAGGATATATAAATATGTTAGGAATTTTGCATATAATATGAGCATAGGAAGTTATGTCACTTCATTTTTAGCACAAGTGCTTAGAATGTGCATTTTATAGCTGTGTTGGGTCATTCCTATACTGGCTACATCATTGTCAAGATTTATGATTTTTTAAAACTTTGTAACAGGTTTATATTTTTGATTTGTATCTATTATATTGTTTGAAACCCAAATAAGTACATTTTCTCTTCAAATTTGCTGGGGTATATAAATATTATTTGTCTGGATTCAGCATACTCCATGCTTGGATTTCTTGGCCTATGTTTGCTCTTAAACTGTCAAGTTTTGTCTGTCTATCAGGGGCCCTGTGAACATGGAAAATAGCCAGAGGTTATAGTTCTTAGAAAACTAAAAGCAAATAAATTTGGAAAGAAAAATTGAAGGCTACCTCTTCTAATTTTTCCACCCAGCTTTTGCTCTGCACGTAACTCAAGCCTGATACAAAAATGCCCCCTCAGAGGAAAACTAACTGTCTTAATTCATAGACTTGATTGGTATTGACCTCAAGTTCTTCCCTTACTGTGGTCTTACTCTAGGGGTGGAGCTAAGGATCAGATGATGGAATGCCTGAATAATTTATGAAGGCCTTGGTGTTATCAAGATTAATGATTTTGATGCAAGATTGATTAGAATCTACATTACTAATATGCAAGATTTGTAATCCTGCAATGGATTTGCCACTTCACCCTGCATTAGATGTGCAGAAAAAGAATCTGAAAAAGATATATAAATATATAATCATGTTTATATATGTATAACTGAATCAGTTTGCTGTACAGTTGAAACTAGCACATTATAAATTAACCATACTTCAAAAAAGAAAAAGCAAAACAACCCAGATCTTGCATGTTATGCTATTTTAGAATATGTGTATATGTTTGATTTTTTTTTTCTGAGTACAAAGGAATGCACTATGCTAAAAGAGGAAAGGGGGTAAAAAATTATGTCAAGATATTTATATTTGATAGATGCCATTAATAGGCATCCAGATAATGTTATTAATTAAATGAATGTTAAATTTAAGTAATGAAGGAATTTTCTTTTAGTTTAATTTTTTTCTTTGAGAAATTTAAATAAACTTACAGTAAATGCATACACACAAAAAATGTGTTCCCCAATACTTAAAATGGCCTGCTCAGAGCTTCACACCCATGACGTGATTTGTTGTGCACTACCGTATGTGAATGGATCAGTAGCAGCCTCTTTTAATGAAAACAAATTGCTATAGAAGCTGAATTGTTCTCTATGCATGCCATGATGTAAGAAAGGTAGAAAATACTAGGTAGATAAAGCTAGGTTTCATAATTTTTTCCTTTTTATTTTCTACTGTAGACTTCAAGAATTGTGTGACTGCCTCCTTTACTCATACACCCAGGGGGGGAAAATGACCAAAAGGGAGTGAATTTTTCTCCTTTGCCTTCTTAAAAGAGTTCACTGAAAAGGAGCTGCTTAGCAACATTTTTTAAATTCAGTCAACTTCACAGGGAAAGTGAGTGAACACTGTCAGGGAACAATCTGTCTGCCTCCATGCCATCTAGTTAGATGAAGTGAGTGGACGATCTGAACACCAGGGGCAAACACTGATCTTCTGAAGGATTTCTTATTCTGAAGAAGGGAGTTAAAGGACGACTTTCATGATGACTAAACTAGAAAATGTCTTAGAAAGATAAGTGATAGACTTCTACTTTCTTGATTTCTAAATCTCTGTTACATAGGAGTTCGTCAGACAGTCAGGAGGGAAGAGTTAAAATGAAAGAAATTATTTCACTAGAAAAAGGGATGTCTTAGAACTAGAGAGACAATTAACAATAACAATTAACAATATTCATTATTGTTGTTTAGTTGCTAATTTGTGTCGGACTCTTTGTGACCTCATACTAACAGGGAGTGGCTTCCCAGGTAGCTCGGTTGTAAAGAATCTGCATGCCGACACAGGAGACACAGGTTTGATCCCTGGGTCTGGAAGATCTTCTGGAGAAGGAAACAACAAACCACTCCAGCATTCTTGCCTGTAAATACCATGGAACGAGGAGCCTGGGTTACAGTCCACTGGGTCACAAAAGATTCCAACACAGCTTAGCGGCTAAGCAACAACAGGGATAATTAATAGAACACGGATCTGAATGACTGGAAAGCCTGGATTGCAAAATATTTAAATAAAGGAAAGTTAGCTCATTTCCAATTCACACAATTATTCAAATAAGCTTGATAAAACATGTCCTTATTAAATGCTCCTATTTATTATCAGATGGATATGATATGTGATCAAAGTATCCGTTTCCTAAGTCTCTGGTAACAAAGTACTGCAAACTGTTGCTTAAAGCCATAGACATTTATTCCCTGGTAGTTCTAGTGGCTAGAAGTCTGAAATCTAGGTGTTGGCAGGGTGGGTTCCTTTTGGAGGTTCTGATGGAGAACCTGTTCCATGTTTCTCCCTTGCATTCTGGTGAAGTGAAGTCACTCAGTCGTGTCCGACTCTTTGCGACCCCACGGACTGTAGCCCACCAGGTTCCTTGGTCCATGGGATTTTCCAGGCATGAATACTGGAGTGGGTTGCCATTCCCTTCTCCAGGGGATCTTCCTGACCCAGGGATTGAACCCAGGTCTCCCTCATTGTAAGCAGACGCTTTACCGTCTGAGCTACCAGGGAAGCATTCTGGTAGTTGCTGGCAATCCTTAGCATTCCTTGTCTTGCAGATGCATTACCTCGATCCCTGCTCTTTTTTTCATGTTTTTTTTCTCTTTGTGTCTCTCTGTGTCCAAATCTGTGTCTTCTTTCATCTTATAAGGGCACTAGTCAATGGATTGAGGTCCACAATCAACCAGTATGTTCATAGCTTAATTTATTACATGTGCAATGACACTATTTCCATGTGAGGTCACATTCTAAGGATCCAGGTGGACACGAATCTTGGGTGTACACTATCATCAACCCAGTATAATCAGCATGTTAAACCATCAGCTTCAAGTCCTCAGGCTAGTGGGTTGTTTGCATATGCAAAGAAAGCACCTGCATGTTTTAAATTGTTTCTTAAGAAGTGAAATTTGCTATATTTATATATTTTGTAACTAATTTTTTGTGATTCAATATTGATATGATGAATATAAATTTTAGCTCCTTCCCTCTTTTAATTACCACACATTTCAAATTTATTAAATTAGAACAAATGCTTTTATGGTTACAATTATACTTATGATTCATTAGTATATCGTCAAGTACCTAATGACCAAAATTTTGGGGCAGGGGAGGGTAATAATATGGCAAAAGCTGAGAAATGCAATGAAAGTATAATATCCAAAGAGATTCTCTTAAATAGCTCATGAATGTAATTTATTTTTCATACCAATATATGTTGCTATAATAAAGTTTTCTACCAGGATGTTTTATTGCATCCATGTGGATATTTGCAATAGTCATGGTTGCTAGAGAAATAAATCATAAGCCATGGCTTAAAGATATCACATCAAACATAGGCTGGTGCTTCGTCTTACATGATAGTATACATGTTTCAATGCCATTCTCCCAAATCATCCCACCCTCTCCCTCTCCCACAAAGTCCAAAAGTCCGTTCTATACAGGATACAGGATGCTTGTGGCTAGTGCACGGGGATGATCCAGAGAGAGGATATGGGATGGGATGTGGGAGGGGGATTCAGGATTGGGAGCTCATATACACCCATGGTGGATTCATGTCAATGTATGGCAAAACCAATACGGTATTGTAAAGTAAAATAAAGTAAAAATAAGAAAATAAATAAATAAATAAAATAAAACCCCAAAAAAAAAAAAAAAAAAAGATATCACATCGAGTTCTATTTCCCTGTACTCTAGTATCCACAGACTGTCTCTATTTTAAAAAAAAAAAAAAAAAAAAAAAAATGACATCCATACTGCTTGCTTAGGCAAGTCCATTGGTGCCCTATCCAGTATCTTTGACGATTCCTTGGTCATAGGAAGTAGAGATTACCATTCATCTCTCAGTTAGTGACTGTCCTTTTCTCTTAAACTGTTGCTGAGCACTTGGAACTGCTGCCTTTTCCCTGGCTGCTTTCTTCTGTTGCTGGACACCATTCCTCTTACTTCATTTTCCACTGTATAATCCCATGACAACCACACTTGGTAATCCTTCACTGATGTTTTCATCAATGCAGAGATCCTAGGAAAAAGCCTAACAATCACCATTGATCCTAGAAACTTCCTGCCCTTATTTATTAACACCTGGTCTTTTTCATGTACCATGTCACTATGGATGCCCCTCAATGACCACCATATTTGTTGGAGCTACTTTTGTTTTCCGACTATTTCATTTCTCTTGGTCTATTCTGAAATACTTCACTTTTCCTTTTGGTTATGTAGAATATTCTAAGTTTTACTTTTTGTCTTAGCTTCTCTTTTCAAACCACACCTTGTGTAATAGTTGAGGTATAAATATGGCAGTTATCTTTCATACTCAAAGAGGCACACCAAGATATTTTTCTAGAAAAAAAAAAAAAAAGGACAAGAGAAAACACCTTCTCAAATTAATATTGACGTTTCCCTTAAAACCAAAGTCTCTGCACTCAGTGAACCTTAAACTTATTCCCAGCCTCTATACAAACAACAATGCCTATTTGATAACCTAAGAAAGGATAAGTTCTCTCCAGAGCAATGAACCTAAGGGAGTGTTCTGAGATGTCTATACTTTATGATCTGTGTGATTGAAGGAAATTTATATTATAGACAACAGGAACAAAATGAAACTCTAATAGTAACACAGGAACTTGGAGGGTAGAGGTGAGCTATTTCTAGTACCATGTGACTTACAGAGAGATGCTTTTGAATTTTATGAATTCCATTACTTGGGAGCAGCTCTTTTTAATTAGGTGGCTTCCATAACTGTTTTCCTTTCCTTGTACTTGAGGAACAATTTATACAGAATTTTTCTGCAGTAAAAAACCTACAATGAATTTGTTTTTCATCATAACTGTGAGCTGTCATTGTTCACATTTTACAATTAAATAAACAAGAATGCAGAATAATGAAATGACTCTCCACTCACATTTCATGATTGGCATAGTTGACAGATAAGGTCAATGAACCCCGATTTCTGATTCACTGTTTTCATCTTGGGTAGAGCTCATTCTCTCAAGTATGCAGGAAACTTAAGCTATTTTTTTCTTTATCACAGCAAATAAATTTATGTAGTAAAGGGAAAATGTTTGTAGCCAACTCATTCAGCTTAAGGGCTAAGATGTCTTAAAAAACAGGCATGTAATCTGGGTCAGTTCAACGATGAGTGAAATTTCTCTGTATTTATATATCCTCTATTGTCTGAAGTCTTGCAAAGTGTACATTGTTAACTAACTTCCCACTCTTGTTTTTGAAGTGTTTAGGCTATCATTTCTTATCAGTCAAATAGTCAGGAAAATGTACATAATAAATTAGCTTAAGTTGAAGGAACTGGTCATGGATTGAGATTAATGATATTACTTAGTTTTGCATCATCTTGCCAAAACCATGGGGAGTAACACAGTTAAACAGAGCAAGAGAATAAACTGTGACTGAAAAGAATAATAAGTATGAGCTGTCTATCACCAAATAAAAGTGTCTATGGTAATTATGGCCTCTACTCTTCTTGTACCATAAACCACGGAAAAATATCTTCTCCCAGCTTCAGTGGAGTTGAGAGATATAGTCTCAACATAGTTACAATGTGAGAGCTCTTAAATGAGATAACATATGCAAAACACCTTGAACAGTTCCTGGCATATAAAGGAGCAAAAAAACCTTGAATTTTCCTCTATTATTCCTTATGAGGTTTTTAAACAGGTAATAAAATAAAACTTTTCATGAGGATTGCAGAAAAATAATAATGCCTATGAAAACTTTGAGCAAAATTTCAGGATATATTCAGCCTTTTTAAGGAGAATGCTTTGATAAATTAGTTGGTTTTACTGTGCTATTTATATTATTCAACTAAGGTGAAGTCGCTCAGTCATGTCTGACTCTTTGCGACCCCATGGACTGTAGCCTACTAGGCTTCTCTGTCCATGGAATTTTCCAGGCAAGAGTACTGGAGTGGGTTGCCATTTTCTTCTCCAGGGGATCTTCCTGACCCAGGGATCAAGCCCCAGTCTCCTGTATTGCAGGCAGACGCTTTACCCTCTGAGCCACCAGGGAAGACCCTTGTTTATATTATTCAACTGAGGTGACTCTGAATAAGTTATCTCTTGAGTCAATATTTTTCACCTTTTAGACACTGATATAGGTAAAATGTTAAATGCTAAAGTGAAAGTCGCTAAGTTGTGTCTGACTCTTTGCGACCCCATGGACTATACAGTCTGCAAAATCCTCCAGGCCAGAATACTGGAGTGGGTAGCCTTTCCCTTCTCCAGGAGATTTTCCCAACCCAGGGACTGAACCCAGGTCTCCTGCATTACAGGAGGATTCTTTACCAGCTGAGCCACCAGGGAAGCCCTAAATGCTAAAAGTATCTATTAAATCCCAAACCTCAAAATGTTTTGTCCCAGGTGTTGCCAACTGGATTAAGTATGTGTGTCTAAATAAGTATAAATATGCATGGTCCTTGTTAGCATATCTGATGTTTTTTTCAACCTTCCTAATTGCGTGACTTTTCCAGTTGCTCTGTGTATCCTTGTTCCTGAGTAATTTTTCCAGATATTTGATCACTTTCCCTGATTCCTTCCTGCTCTTCTTTCTGGTAAATAATCCAATTCTTTCTCCATACTTTTACTTGCTGCTGTAAGGATTTGGTTGCTTCATTTCTGATTCATATTCACTCTGATATCACAGTTAGATTCTAAAATGTCATGTACTAGAATTCCATGTTCTTTATGGTCTTGCCAGGGTCTCCACATAGTGGGAGTTTGATAAACAGTTGTAGATTTGATTTCCTGACACTTCAGGTCCTTGATTCATACCAGTTTCCTACTACTGTTTCTAGGGTGTGACAAGTTGTATTTATGTAATCAGTAATAAACACACACACACAAAAGACAGGGAGATTTTATCCAGTGCTTCGCTGATATCATAATTTTTAATTGATAATTATGTACTGGGACCATCCCTGTCCCTGATTTGGAGTTAGTGAGTATATAGTACACACAGCAAATAGTAATATTTTAACTAGAGAATGAAAAACTCAGTCCACCAACTGCACATTTCATCTCAGAAGCAAAAAATCTATTATTATAGTCTGTATTGTTAACCACGTGGAAACATTAAGCTAGTAGATATTCTATTTGGCATGATTATTCTCCAGTGACATAAAATATTAAAGAATCTTAGTAGAAGGAGTTATATATGGGAAATAGAAATAATAATTTAAGACAAGCAGTAAATATGTGCATTAAAACATCAATTTATCCAAAATGAAATAACTGTGTAGTTACTTTTTTCTGTTAGTAATATTTTTAAAGTCATGAAAAATCCATATATGCTTATTATGCTTAGGTAGAATTATAAAAATGAATAACTTCAAATAATTTTTATTCTGTCATAAATAGAAATGAAAAAATTATACTTAGTTACTCTAGGCAAAGCTGATATTTTTAAAAACCAAACTCTTTAGGAAGAATTCACTCAAGAATTCTTACATTGTTAATGGAAATTTGG
The DNA here is from genome assembly GCA_006410635.1 of Cephalophus harveyi. Lineage (NCBI taxonomy): Eukaryota > Metazoa > Chordata > Mammalia > Artiodactyla > Bovidae > Cephalophus > Cephalophus harveyi. Next base: position 109,816 of record SJYT01050498.1, on the reverse strand, counting down.
CTATCATAAGTGAAATGGCACAGAAATAAATGAGTTAAATATAGTTTTTCTCCACAAGCTTTATTTTAACTTTAATAGAGTCTTGTGCTGTGCTTAGCTGCTCAGTCACATCTGATTGTTTGCGACTACTAGGACTGTAGCCCACCAGGCTCCTCTGTCCATGGGGATTCTCCAGGCAAGAATCCTGAAGTGGGTTGCCATGCCCTCCTTCGGGGGATCTTCCCAACCCAGGGACTGAACCCAGGCCTCCCGCATTGCAGGCGGATTCTTTACCGTTGGAGCCACCAGGGAAGCCCTTAACAGAGTCTTGAGATGCTATTAATGTCTAAGCAGGTTTAGAATTGCAACAGCAAAGAGGTGCTCTGTTGTTGCAGCATTTCTGTGTTTTTAATTTCAAGGCCTCTGTTATGGCATTCACAGACTGACTAAACACATTAGTTTTTTCATTTTTCTGCTAATCTTCTAAGCCACAACTTGAATGATCAAATGGAGATAGTAAATATGAATATTTAATAGGCATAATTTTATGTAATCATTTGTATTTATCTAGCACTTTGTTTCCAACTCACTTTCATATTGTTAGTTATTCATCCACTATCCTTGTGCATGCAAGCTCATGAGCTTTGTTTCTCGTAGAGGAGGCAGGGACTATCATTGAGATGAGAGACTGGGGCATTGGGCATGTGGACTTTCTTCTTTTCTCCCTGATCTTGAAATATGATAAAAGACAAACCTAATATAAGCAAAACCATATATTTCAAATATTTTGCTTATTTGAAAGAATCACCTAATCCCTATGCTGGATTTAGGACATGCCGACTGGGAGCAGGGGGTAGAAATACATGATATTTAGATAGTGGGGTTATTTATTAAAGACTGGGTTACTTAAGGGAGAAGTATAACACTTTAACATATACTCAGCACTTATGTGTTAGGAGACAAACATGAAAGTTAAGAGTGCTGTCTTCTAATGCTGGCCCAACTCCACTCTCATCTACCTTTCTAGTTTCACCCACTCAAATCATTCCCCACATTTCAACATACCAGCTGTTGAGCAGATATCTCTTAATGCTGTTGTTTATACCCTGTTAAAAAGCTTTGAAAGGCTCTTTGTGGTCCATAAGAAGGAGGTCAAGTATCCCAAGTACCTGTAACCAACCGCAGCCTCTAGCCTCACTAGTCACTTCACGGTTCACATAATGAGTAATGGGAATGAGATGCCGCCACACTCTTGCTCTCTTTTCCTACTTTCTGGAATGCCTTCTTACCAGAAAACCTTTCCTGAACCCCTGTGAGGTTCAGCGCTCCTTCATGTTTCCACACAGTGTCCTTCTGATTGGCAGGACAACAGCATGACTGATAGTCCTGGCCTCAGACTGAGTTTGACCTTACAATCTCTCTCTTGCTATCTGGGTAAACCGAATTTCCCAAACTACTCATCCCTCATCAGCAAAATGAGATATTTATAATAATAATAGTAGTACTCATCTCACAGGAAATTCAGTGAGATGATATAAATCACTTGAGCACAGTGTTTCGTACATACTAAGTATGTAATGACTGTTACAATTACAATGGTATTTTTATACTATTTACCATTATCAGTAATTATCATTGCTATAGAATCTTCTGTGTTGCTTTGACAGTATTTCTCCTGAGTGTCTACTTCTCTACTAGGTTACCTGCTCCTACAAGGCAGCTGTCATCCCGTAGTCATCTCTGACACCTCAGGGCTGTGCATTGGTTCATAATATTAATAGGAAGTCACTAAATATTAGATGTTTACCAGATTCTAAGTGTAAAGTCTAAATTAATATTAAACACCACAGCCTAGACTTTATAGAATGGCTAAAGAGCTATTGGTCATAAGCTGGAAGGCAAGAGAATATGTTCATGTGCCTTTCCAGTTTCTTTGGTGTAGCCACTATGAGTATTCCTGGGTTTCTCAAAGCCATTCTCTGCTCTTTCTGCAGGGACAACACCAGCATCTTGGGTTCTTTATGTTCTTCTGCATTTAGAAAGTGATTCAACATTTAACTGCTGCTTTTTAAGTTTAGGATAAATAATATGATTATTCTATTGTGTGCAGAGCTGATTTTTTTAATGTCCCTGTTTAAACACTGAAAATAGAATGCCAGATGGCAGATTTTTGACCTGAGCTCTTCTATGATAACTTCTTAATTTCAAATGTTAATAGAAGTGATTTTTTCCCCAAAATTTTCATTTTTAAGGATTTCAAAATTTGTGCATTTTACTTATTTAAACACAATATTTTTAGAGTAAATGAATTTATTTAAATAAAAATTTTAGTAGCTTGTCTTCAATATTACCATATTTTCTGTAGTCAAGTTAAAAGTGGTCTTGAGTGGCAAATAATTTGTTTTTTTGGTCTTGTTAAGACTTGTCAGTTTTGTTGGCATAAATACAAGATTTTAAATTTAAAAACCAAGATTATTTACTAGATGTGGAAGGAGATTGACTATAGAATTGTATTATTTAAGACTTCTAGGAGATAAAATTTTTGGTTGTTTTTCATACTCCCCTGTTTCTTTTATAATCTTCACTCTTCTTCATTTCTTAATGCTTTATTTTTCTCCCCTTTCTCTTGAGGAGTATTCATTATATAATATTGGAATGTACAACCTATGATGCATATTTATGCCTCATTTTTCATAGGAGTGATTAATTATAAAGGGTTCACCTTTTTTTTTGCAGTATCTAACACATATCTATATGTACATATAGATATATATAGATATATACTTTGAAGTTATTTAGAGGGAATGTTCATTTGCAAATGAAAGATCTTACTATCTTTTTTATTCTTATTTTAACGTTTTCTCTAGCATAGTTCATGCATATGAGCCCCCCCCCCGCCCCTTTTTTTTTTCTTCCAGACTCACAGGGACTTTAAAAGAAAGTGTGGACATATGGGAAGTTGCTGCCTTGGAGAATTTATTCATACTACTAGTCTCAATGCTGCTGCTGCTAAATCGCTTCAGTCATGCTGGACTCTGTGCGACCCCATAGATGGCAGCCCACCAGGCTCCCCTGTCCCTGGGATTCTCCAGGCAAGAACACTGGAGTGGGTTGCTATTTCTTTCTCCAGTGCATGAAAGTGAAAAGTGAGTGAAGTCGCTCAGTCGTGTCTGACTCTTCGAGACCCCATGGACTGTAGCCCACCAGGCTCCTCCGTCCATGGGATTCTCCAGGCAAGAGTACTGGAGTGGGTTGCCATTTCCTTCTCCACACTAGTCTCAATAAATGGCACATATTTGGGAACTCTCAGGGAGGGGGAAATTTCCTTCTCTACGTCTCTGGAGTTCTTGGGGCTAGACTAGTAATAAAATTGACACAAGTTAGATTAACAGAAGAAAAAGAAACAAATTTTAATTCATGTGCATGGAGGTATCATAAAAATGGTACCTAAGAAATAGCCAAAGCAGGCAGTTTTTATACTTTTTAGATAAAGAAATAATAAATTTGAGAGGAATTGACAGAACAAAGAAACCTGGGCTTTTGGTGCTTACTTAGTGAAGAATCTAATAAGAGTCTGGGCTTGGGGCGGCAAAATACAAAAGTAATGAGGTTTGTTTATAAAGGCTTCTGTACTCAAATTCCTGTCTCTGGAGATAAGTGTGTCCTTCTGCCTCCAGATGCAGAAGTACACCTTTCACATGAGAGATTTATTTCCTGCTTTCAGGGAGACAATACAGAGTGTCCCTCTTGCATTGGTTATTTCTCAAATGACTTTAATTAAATATAATTAATGTACCATTGTGTCATATTTTGGGATGGCCCACCCTGAGATTATCAGCTTTCCAGGTGGTGCAATGGTAAAGAATCTGCCTGTCAATGTAGGAGGCACAGAAGATGTGGTTTTGATCCCTGTTTCAGAAGATCCCTTGGAGGAGGAAATGGCAACCCATGCCAATATTCTTACCTGGAAAATTGCATGGACAGAAGAACCTGGTGGGCTACAGTCTATGGGGTGTAAAGAGTCAGGCACAACTGAGTGACTGAGCAGCAGCAGCAATTCTAAGATTATATATATAATCTGTGCATGCGTGTGTGTGTGTGTGTGTGTGTATAAATGAAAGGGAAAATGTTAGTTGCTCAGTCATGTCTGACTCAATCTGCCTGTGATGCAGACGATCTCAGTTCCATTCCTGGTCTGGAAAGATCCCCTGGAGAAAGGATAGGCTACCCACTCCAGTATTCTTGGGCTTCTCTGGTGGCTCAGCCTGTAAAGAATCTGCCTGCAATGCAGGAGATTTGGGTTTGATCCCTGGGTTGGGAAGATCTCCTGGAGAAGAGACCAACTACCCATTCCAATATTCTGACCTGGAGAATTCCATGGACCATATAGTCCATGGGATCGCAGAGTCTGACACGACTGAGCAACCTTCACTTTCACTTTCACCTACCACATTGTATGGTTGTGAGTAATGCTTCAGAAGTTGTTGCTCTATGTGGCCCTTGAAATTTCATTCAAGATTTAAGAGTTTCAGCAAAGATTTCATTTTAACCAACCCTATCTCATTTACAGAGATTAATTTGAAAAGGTGGGAGGGTCTTTCCTGGTTGCTACAGAGGGAGAGAGACTTGCATTCATCATTAGTTCCAACAGTTTCTCTCCCTTAATTACAGCAGGACAGCCTCATGGTCTGATGTCTTCAAGAGAGGAATGACTGGTATATTATCATCCCTTCTTGGGATCACGACTTTACTGCATTTGCTGCTTCTCTAGAAGCCTGAACACTAATTGCTTGGCTTGCTTGTATGGTCTCAGGATCTCACCTAAACAGGAAGGTGAGCTAATGGCTGCAGCCTCAGTTCCTGACCAGGTTCCTGCATTATTCCTTATCCTTTCATCCTGTTTATTTGAAAGAGAGTCAAAACTATGTTAGAAATGGAACTTTCATTGGATTTTTTTTTTCTTTAAAGAATACATTATTGGCTCAGCTTTTAAGTCTCATTTATGCAGACCAAACTTAGGACTATCCTGATCTGACACTTTTTTCTTTGTAGCTAGGTCTTAAAGACCAGTATAGATTTATCTCTAGTATTGAGTGTACTAACCGCAAGTCATACCAAAATGTAATATCTAAACTTAAAAACAGTATGATTCTCAATTTATTTTTTTCCAAGGAAAGATGTCACTATATATTTTGGAAATTCCCCAAATGGATTGTGAAAAAGCCTACCAAATGTTTGCTGTGTAGCAGTTAAATCAATGTCATACATACTTTCCTCCTGGGGAATTTTCTTCATTCATACTGAATTGCTCTCAGTTTCAAGGTCTAAGGAAAAGCCCATTTTCTTAGAGAGTAAATCATATTATAGTCAAGCTATCACTATCAAGACAATTTGATTAAACAGCTGAAAATTTATATTAATTTATAAATATATATTAAAGCACTATATTTTTATCTTAATAATAGTGGAGGTAAAGATCATTTGCATACTACATGGCCTTGTTGAAGAAGCAAGTGGGATTTATTTATTAGTGGATTGTAAAAGGAAATATCACCACTCAATTGTTTGGAAATCTCTGATGCTGGGAGGGATTGGGGGCAGGAGGAAAAGGGGACGACCGAGAATGAGATGGCTGGATGGCATCACTGACTATTGACCAGTGTTAATTTCTTAATATTAATTTTCAGTTCAGTTCTGTCGTGAACGACTCTTTGCGACCCCATGAATCGCAGCACTCCAGGCCTCCCTGTCCATCACCAACTCCCGGAGTTCACTCAGACTCACGTCCATGGAGTTGGTGATGCCATCCAGCCATCTCATCCTCTGTCGTCCCCATCTCCTCCTGCCCCCAATCCCTCCCAGCATCAGAGTCTTTTCCAATGAGTCAACTCTTCGCATGAGGTGGCCAAAGTACTGGAGTTTCAGCTTTAGCATCATTCCTTCCAAAGAAATCCTAGGGCTGATCTCCTTCAGAATGGACTGGTTGGATCTCCTTGCAGTCCAAGGGACTCTCAAGAGTCTTCTCCAACACCACAGTTCAAAAGCATCAATTCTTCGGTGCTCAGCTTTCTTCACAGTCTAACTCTCACATCCATACATGACCACTGGAAAAACCATAGCCTTCGGTAGGAGATTCTACATGAAGGATATAAAGGAACTCACTACTATTTTTAAAACTCTTTAAATTCTAAATTTAAAATACCTATTTAGTATATAGAAGTATTTCAAAATTAGAAGTTAATCGTATGTCAATTATACCCAAAATGGTCAAAAATGTTAGAATTTGAAAAGGACTCTAAGGAATCTAGAAGATAATGAGACAAATACCAAGAAAAGTCTGTCTCTTATACACATCTAGATGTGTATAAGAGACAGCTATTTAACTTTCTTGTTACATATACAAAATATTGAGAAAATGAGCAAAACATGACTATATTCATGAGATTTCACTTGTTATTAATAATAAAACTTTTAATATGTAAAATATTCATGTATTTAAGTAAAATAGACTTAAATATGCAGATAATTCAGCATCACTGGCATTAATAATACATGTTGAAATATTATTATAGATGAAACTTTTATGTTTAAGCCAAACATAATAAAATGTCATAAAAGTTATTTTTTACTACAAATATTTTGGCCTCAGACAATTATGCTAGAAGTCCTTTTTCTGTTTCTCATTTTTCTTCCTTTCCTAGTCTGAACACTTCTTTTCCTATTTTTCATTACTTTCATGTAATAAAGTTTGAGACCATTCTTAGGAGATATTACCTAACAAGGAAAAATGTCATAAATGAAAAGCATGATGACCTCAGGCTGAAGACTGTCTTGTGTTACTGTCCTCTAAGGGAGGATAAATCCAAGCATCTTAACTAGATTTATAGATTTCTGTTGATTCACTACAGGGATGTTTTAGAATGTCTCAGAGTACAGTGATTTTGTGATAACCAGTGGAATAAGTTATGGCCTGTCACAATTTCTACTTTAAGTAAATTCCAATTACTCATGTAGTATGTCTAGCAAGAGCAAATGTTTTGATACTTGATAGTAGTATCAAAAACATACAGGAATATGCGCTTCTTCTCTAGTGTCTAGATGGGATCATCATTTTTTTTCCAGTCTCTGGAACCCTTGAAAAAACATGTCAAGAAGCCCTGGTGACCATAAGTTCATTCTCTAAGTCTCTGAGTCTATTTTTATTTTGTAAATAAATTCACTTTATTAAAAAATTTATTTTTTTAGATTCCACATGTAACCAATGTCATATGACATTTGAACTAATGGTTACTGGGGAGGAATTGTATGGAGAAGGGATTGGGAATTTGGAATGGACATTTATACACTGCTTTATCTAAAACAGATAACCAACAAGGACCTACTGTATAGCACAGGGAACTCTGCTCAATATTCTGTAATAACGTAAACGGGAAAAGAACTAGAAAAGACTAGATACATGTACATGTATAACTGATTCACTTTGCTGTATACCTGTAACTAACATCTAACACAATATTGTTAACCAAGTATACTCTCATATAAAGATTTTTAAAAGCCCTTGGGTTTCCACCCCATGTGTTCGGGTGGGTACAAAGAAGACGTTGAACACTGGAGGGGCTTATCATCTAATTGGGGAAATGTGCTAGGTTATTTTGGTGGTTAGAAATAGATTCATGACTCTTACCTGAAATAGTAACATTGTGGCTACTGTACATGAAAATGAGGATGAGAATAGTCGAATGGGAACCCAGGAATGGGCTAGAGATCATAGAAACTAGAAAATAGTTTAAGCTCTAGGAAAATCCAGTTAAGCTTTAGCTCTCATCAGCAGGAGACCCTCCACCCCCTGCTACTGAAAAATACACATTTCCTTGTTTCTGCTTTTACCATAAACATTTGCTTCACTTTCTATTATGCGCATCTTTTATCTACTTTAGTTTCAACTTACTTTAACATACACATAAATATAATCATATGTTTTCTTACAGCCTATTCTGACCCATGAAGCTTCATGACCACCCCTACTGTGTATTCTTTCTGCTCCCGCTCTGCTACCAACTCTTCATCTCCTACAGCTCATGTTTAGATTCTTAAGAAAGGAATTTGAATAAGTTCTATAATTACTGTTATGCATATTTGGTTAGAGGTTTAGTGCTGGCCAACCTGTAAATTTGCTCTTTTTTTGGTCTATTGCTATGCCCTGATCCACATCCTAAATGGTAAGACCCTGTAATACAGAATGTGGCCTCTTCAAGCTAATGAACTGCTTGAAGTTGCTCCCTTATCCTGCTTTAAATTTTTATGCACATGGAAAATTTTCTTAGAAAACAACTGTGAAAGTGGAAGACATTATGGTTAAACTGTCTAGTATAGGAGGAAATTCATAATAATAATTGTGTTTGCTATGTAAGTTAGGTGACAAAATATAAAAACTTTGACCAATGAAACTGAATTAATGGCTCCAGGATCCAGAACCTCATTGAAGACAACAAAATAAAGAGATCAGTGACTTAGAATAATAAATTTTCATAGTGAAAAGGATCTTAATAATTATCATGGCAAGCTACTCAATACAAGAAGAATGAGATACAGATTGTGGTGGATATTAGAAGGTAAGTCTACTGACCCAGAGCCCATTGCTCTTTTCACTCTGTTCCATTGCCTGCTTATGTAAACACGAAAAGAAGAAAGTATTTGCAACATAACAGTTTCCAAAGGAAATGTTATGCCTTGCTTCATATTTCAAAGTCTTTCATATTATATATCTATTTCTTGGGGACTCCATTTATGGTAATGTCAAAAGGAAAAAAAAGACAACTAAAATCTCTGATTTGATGAGTAATAAACACAAATTACTATATTTCATATTAAAATTCATCCCTGAAAATACAAGTTTTTAAATTTAATCATAAAAAAAACTTAGCTTTGGTTCAAGATGGTTGATTGCATGTATTTAACACTTTTCTTTCTCAAGAAATCACAAAAGTAATAAAGAATATTTTAGAAGACATATAAACCTACAAAAAATGTACATGGGATCTGACAGATGAAAGAGTACTAAGAAAGCCACACCTTAGAATATGTTCAGGTCTGTATCTGCTAATCTGCTTAGTGGAGAAGCGATGCTGTGGAGGTGGGAAACAGGAAGATTAATGTCTATATGAAGAATATTCATCCTCCCAACTCTCTTTCTAGTAAACAAGGGACAAACCATATTTGTTTTGTCCATATTGGATTCTATAAGCATAAGGTATAGCTGGTGCCCCTCACTCTCATGCTCAAGTGGGGACTGCCATCTACAAGCCCCCTTCTCACACTCAGGTATGCAGTAATATTTCCATTTATTCATTCTTAAATGTATATGTGTTGGAATATAGAATGAATATGAACGAGCCTAAAAATAGTGAGAAGAAATGTTAGAACCAGAGAACAAATCACAGGATACGTGAAATCTGCATTCTATTACATGTTTTTCCTCCATGAACCCTGCAAGGCAGTCACAGCAAAGATCTGCAGAATCCTGAGAAGTCTCTCTCAGGGTGAAAAACTGGGTAGGGATGAGTGCCACTGAGGAAGGGGCAGTAAACTCCATCAGGATACTTTTTCTCTAGCTTCTCTTTGGCTTCCCTGGTAGCTCAGAGGTTAAAGCGTCTGCCTGCAACGTGGGAGACCCAGGTTCGATCCCTGGGTTGGGAAGATCCCCTGGAGAAGGAAATGGCAACCCACTCCAGTATTCTTGCCTGGAGAATCCCATGGACGGAGAAGCATGGTGAGCTACAGTCCACGGGGTCACAAAGAGTCGGACACGACTGAGTGACTTCACTTTCACTTTCTCTTTGGAACAGGAACCTTAATTTGTGGGGAGAGGGGAAACAGACACACTTGCTCTTAGAACACTAGTGAGCAAATTGCAGCTGGAGAAGAGAGCCAGAAAAATCTATATCTAGTTGAGGGGCAGGGAAGTACTTGGATTATCAAGAGGGCCAAATGTGAGGTATTGGGATATCAATTAGATTAAAAAAAAAATCAATGGGCCAAAAATTTCAGGAGTAGCAGAATATTTGCATTGTCTCAAAGTATCTCCACTAAATCTTATTTGTCAAGGGTTAGAAAGTAGCTTTATAACGAAAAGAAAAGAAAAAAAAGGAAAACATTGCCTAAACCAAATGACCAAAATTGACATTGTTAGTAATAATATGCATCTACATCATGTACTCCCTGAAATTGTGCACTAAGAGAATATCACCTGTTATCTCAAAAATCTAAAACTTCATTCTAATTTCAAAGATATGTCAGACAAACTTAAAATTGAGAAACTGTCTACAAAATATCTGACAATTACTCTTAGAAAGTGAAAGTGAAAGTCACTCAGTCATGTCCGACTCTTTGTGACCCCATGTAGAGTCCATGGAATGTTCCAGGCCAGTATACTGGCGTGGGTAGTCTTTCCCTTCTCCAGGGGATCTTCCCAACTCAGGGATTGAACCAAGGCCTCCTGCATTGCAGGTGGATTCTTTACCAACTGAGCCACAAGGGAAGCCCAAGAATACTGGAATGGGTAGCCTATCCCTTTTCCAGCGGATCTTCCCAACCCAGGAATTGAACCGGGATCTTCTGAATCCAAAATGTGTCAAAGACCTGAAAGACAAGGAAAATCTCTGAAAGTATTATAAATTAGAGGAGAATTATGACAATTAAAGGGCTTCCCTGGTGGCTCAGAGGATAAAGTGTCTGCCTGCAATGCAGGAGACCTGGGTTCGATTGCTGGGTTGGGAAGATCCCCTGGAGAAGGAAATGGCAACCCACTCCAGTATTCTTGCCTGGAGAATCCCCTGGCGGGAATTTTGGAGGAGCCTGGTGGGCTACAGTCTATGAAATCACAAAGAGTCGGACACGACTGAGCGACTTCACTTTCACTTAACGACAATTAAAGGCTGTGCTGGATCCTGGAACAGAAAAAGGACACTTTTGGTAAAACTGGTGAAACTTAATGTTTCCAGCTTGGTAAATAATATTCAGTTCAGTTCAGTTCAGTCGCTCAGTCGTGTCCGACTCTTTGCGACCCCATGAATCGCAGCACGCCAGGCCTCCCTGTTCATCACCATCTCTCGGAGTTCACTCAGACTCACATCCATCGAGTCCTCTCTGATGCTGGGAGGGATTGGGGGCAGGAGGAAAAGGGGACGACCGAGAATGAGATGGCTGGATGGCATCACTGACTATTGACCAGTGTTAATTTCTTAATATTAATTTTCAGTTCAGTTCTGTCGTGAACGACTCTTTGCGACCCCATGAATCGCAGCACTCCAGGCCTCCCTGTCCATCACCAACTCCCGGAGTTCACTCAGACTCACGTCCATGGAGTTGGTGATGCCATCCAGCCATCTCATCCTCTGTCGTCCCCATCTCCTCCTGCCCCCAATCCCTCCCAGCATCAGAGTCTTTTCCAATGAGTCAACTCTTCGCATGAGGTGGCCAAAGTACTGGAGTTTCAGCTTTAGCATCATTCCTTCCAAAGAAATCCTAGGGCTGATCTCCTTCAGAATGGACTGGTTGGATCTCCTTGCAGTCCAAGGGACTCTCAAGAGTCTTCTCCAACACCACAGTTCAAAAGCATCAATTCTTCGGTGCTCAGCTTTCTTCACAGTCTAACTCTCACATCCATACATGACCACTGGAAAAACCATAGCCTTCGGTAGGAGATTCTACATGAAGGATATAAAGGAACTCACTACTATTTTTAAAACTCTTTAAATTCTAAATTTAAAATACCTATTTAGTATATAGAAGTATTTCAAAATTAGAAGTTAATCGTATGTCAATTATACCCAAAATGGTCAAAAATGTTAGAATTTGAAAAGGACTCTAAGGAATCTAGAAGATAATGAGACAAATACCAAGAAAAGTGGTGGAAGATGGGAAAATTTTTGGAAAGAGTGGTACAGAGATGAAAAGAAGATTCAATAGAATATATAATGATTGAGAGTTTAGAAAAATATCCTAGGTAAAATGGAGCCATAAAAATGGATAATACACTTAAATTTCATTATGAAAACTTTCCCTTTGCAGGGCAATGATAACTTTGGACTTCAGTTCAGTTCAGTTCAGTCGCTCAGTCGTGTCCGACTCTTTGCGACCCCATGAATCGCAGCACGCCAGGCCTCCCTGTTCATCACCATCTCTCGGAGTTCACTCAGACTCACATCCATCGAGTCAGTGATGCCATCCAGCCATCTCATCCTCGGTCGTCCCCTTCTCCTCCTGCCCCCAATCCCTCCCAGCATCAGAGTCTTTTCCAATGAGTCAACTCCTGTCTCTTATACACATCTAGATGTGTATAAGAGACAGTATAAGGCTGTGGTCCTAGTGTGATTAGATTGACTAGTTTTCTGTGAGTATTGTTTCAGTATGTCTGCCCTCTGATGCCCTCTTGCACCACCTATCATCTTACTTGGGTTTCTCTTACCTTGGGTGTGGGGCATCTCTTCACGGCTGCTTCAGCAAAGCACAGCCGCGGCTCCTTACCTTGGACGAGGGGCTGTTCCTGACCTTCAACGTGGGATAGATCCTCTAGGCCCTCCTGCTGATCCTTGGGTTGCTCCTCCCTGCTGCCGGCCCTGGCCTCGGGCTCAGGCTCAGGGTCACCGCCCTTGGGAGCAGGAAATGTCATTCTAGGATTCTTGGATAGTGGGAGAACTTAGGTCATTACCATTATCAATCTCTACCGACCCTTATAGGTGTCCTCAGCTTACATAACAAGAAGTCAAGAGATATTGGCTATGGATTGTGAACTAAGACAAGTAGGTTTAAATAAACTCTTTGAATAGTTGACCAATCAGAGCAGTGATTAAACACTATTAGCAGAAGGAGTGGATGAGGAGGTGTAAGGGAGCTCATTCTTATTGATTACATTAGGAAGTCAGTAGCTACAATGCAAAGTGGATTGCATAATGAAAAGAAGATGCAGCAGCATTATTTGGAGAAGAGAATTTAGTTATCCAAAGAACTGAAACAGAAAAAGAAAAGTGTGAAAAAATTTGATAGAGTGCATGGATTATCAAGTAAAGGGAAAGTTTGAGACAGGGGCTTATAGTTCTTCATTTTAAACCTTTTTATTACCTTTAATCACATGTTTGAATATATTGCTTTTCTTTGGACTGACTTATCAATATAGTCAATAATATGTTCCAGTCTTAAAACTATGACCAAAATAAATATGTGTATTATTTTTTTCTTTTATATTTTTATGTAAATATACACATATATGAAAGAGAATCTTATCCATTCCATATTATAAATGACCAAAGGTAAAGCTCAATTAATAATCATAATTTCTATAGATAATTTCTATAATTATCTATAACTATATAACAGCTTCTATAATTTCTAATAGAATCAGAAATTCACGTGGCAGCTGTCTTCAAGTTAATTATTAAAGCAGTGCCATTTTTTTCTAAACTATAGAGACAACAAATTGGTAGCACTTTTTCTTAAATTGAAAATCACCCAGGTCCGATGTCTAGAGCTTACTTGAACACAATTAACAGGTTTATTTATTTAAAAGTACCTTGAGAGTCACTTGTTTTATTGAAAACCCATTAAATTCATAATTGAAAAGTAATCCAAAGGAGTGATTATTTTAGGAGTAGATAGTTAGTGATAGATATTTGGGATAATCTGACCTGAAAGTTGATTGTATAATTCTCTTCGTGTGTGTTAGTCACTCAGTCGTGTCCAACTCTTTGTGACCCCATGAACTGTAGCTGGCCAGACTTCCCTGTTCATGGAATTCTCCAGGCAGGAATACTGGAGTGGGTAGCCATTCTCTTCTCTTGAGGATCTTCCTGATCCAGAGATTGAACCTGGGTCTCCTATATTGAAGGCAGATTTTTTACTATCTGAGCCACCAGGGAAGCCCAGTATAATTCTCTAGGTACATTGTAATGCATATCAACTGTCTTAAGAAAATGTTGAGTGGATTGAATGTTTTGAAGAAGTTAGTTTATATCACAGTATTGTATAATTGAGTAAAAAATAAGTTTACATAATTGCTTTCTTAAATAGGTTCAGGTCAAATGCCTTTGCACACATCTAATATGTTGGTGGCTCAGCAAATGATATTCTTAGGAAAGGAGTCATTGATTTTCAGAATTTAACCTGGATGCTGCTTGACAGGATTTCACTGTGGGCAGAAGATTCTGACAAATATTTTAGCTAACAGTAAGAAGAGTTCGGCACTAAAACTACATCTCATGTAACTCCTTAGGGAAGTATGGCAGCCCATGCTTTTGTTGTTCAGTTGCTAAGTTGTGTCCGGCTCTTTGTGACCCCACGGACTACAGCATGCCAGGCTTCTCTGTCCTCTACTATTTCCTAGAGTTTGGTCAAACTCATGCCCATTGAGTCGATGACATTATCTAATCATTTCTTCCTCTGTTGCCCCCTTCTTCTTCTGCCCTCAATCTTTCCCAGAATCAGGATATTTTCCAATGAGTTGGCTGTTCACATCAGGTGGCCAAAGAACTGGACCTTTAGCTCCAGCATCAGTCCTTCCAATGAATATTCAGTGTTGATTTCCTTTAGATTGACTGGTTTGATCTCGTTGAATTCCGAAGAACTCTCAAGAGTCTTCTCCAGCACCACAGTTGGAAAGCATCGATTCTTCAGTGCTCAGTCTTCTTTATGGCTGCCCATAATTGAGCATTAAATGGATCTGCATGATTTGATGACTCTGGTCCAACCTGAGGCCCATCTGCTGCTGCCTCTGACATTTATTCAGAGGGCCTCTTGCCCAGCTGTCCATATTATCCTGGCTTTGACAATTTACTAGGCTTGGTAGGAGCTCTGTAATTTTCTTATTCTGATGATCTGTTCTTGACATATACCTCAGTGTGTTGACCCTTAGTAATCCTTCTCAGAAATAGTCTGTTAAATCCCATCCTGGCTTCATGCATCATTTTTGTGGGTCAAAGACCTTTCCCTTCCACCAGCCTTCCAACTGGGAAGGAAAATGGCAACATTGTGCCTGGGCTAGAAGCATTTTTGAATGTGCCTGACCACTCACAGTCACACACATACTTCTGACACCACATTTACTCTTTTACTTGTTTTTCAAAAAGAATAATAGCATGAGTGTTGGAGCCAGATTTTTTCAAGTCCCAAATCCACTACTTACTTGCCATGTGTCTTTAAATGCACATGTGCCTTTGGAGGTTTCTTCTTTCCAAGTTTCAGTTTCCTCATCTATAGAGTGTACATAATCATTGCATTTCTCCATAAGATTTTTGCTATGAATAAATGACATTTTGCATGCAGTGTGCTTGGTTAGTATGCTCACTACACAGCTGACACTCCATGAATGCTAATGATTATCATTTTACCTCTTCTTCCTCTCTGCTGCCCAAAATATGTAGTAGCATGTGATATGAGGACAACTGATAAATAAGTCAAGAGGGAATACTGACAATCTAAGCCTGAAAACTGTGTCCAAAATAAGTAACTAGAATTGAAGACATGACTGATCTATTCTAAAATTAAGAAAATGAAGAGATTTTACCTTTGAGGTAGTCTATGCTGCTTAACTCTATATAGAAAAGCATATTTCAAACTGCAACTTTTGAAATATCTGTTATGATAAGGATTATCATTTTTGATACAATCATCTGGCAGAACCAGTGAGGAGGGAGCTATAATATTGCCTTGTACTTGAAAATAAAAGCAGGAGGCTATGGGTTCTGTTTTGCTTCCTGAGACAGACAAATTTCTTTCCTATACTTTTTGAGAAAGTCTTTCCCAATGAAGTTCAGTCCCTCATCTGCCATTGATCTAGAAAAAACTGCTAACTAGCATTCAATAGTTAAATTGTTTTCTGAAAACTATAATGATTATACTGAGGCCAAATTTGGTAGTTTTTTTTTTTTCCCCAAGTGATTTTTGTCTAAATGTGCTTTTAATAGCCACTTTGAGAGCAACTAAAATGCTGTCACAGTGCGCCTAAGATGCTGTCAGCATAATTTTATAGTAAATAACATTATAATGTCAATGCATAACCAAGAAGGTGATGTGATGTCAAGGATATGCTCTGCATGGCTATATCATAAATTCAATGGAAAATGCATATTGATGCAGACCTTCTTAAGATGTCAAAATTGAGTCATGCAAATGCTATATTGCTGAGAAAAAAGAAATCAAGCCAGAAAACTTGGTTAAGTTTATGTAAATTCTACTGAATATAGGTAATTTCAAGCCATGGCAGTCAAGGTGCTTTCAAATGATATGGTGCTATCATATTTCCTGTGACAATTTAAGGGAATTTCCTTACCCCAATGACAATGCCTCTTGTCCTTGGACTTGGAGTGGGGAAGGTTGATATGGAAGTAATTCACAAATTCTCCCACCATGATCTTCTGGTAGTATTAGGAAACTACTAATTTCGTGAAAGGGGTAGTTAAGATGCTCTAATTCCAAGGCCTACTCTTGTGATGACTTTCTTCCTTGTAGCTTGCAATACTAAATACAGGAAATGTTTTAGTATTGGAACAATAGAATTGAGGTCTTTGAACTACTGAGGGCATCAGTAGGTGGAAAAGTGTGGCATCTGTGTACACTAAGCTGAGTTCTGGATTTCTTCTATTGTAAACATATTCATTTGGATTAGGATTTTACAACATCACTGCACTAGGAAGAGAAGCACATTCAACTCTGTCCATGTTTACTGAAATGTTTTTTAAAGTATGGTCAAGGAACGGCATGGCATTTTAATTCCCTGGGATATTTGTGGAAGCAACAAGTTTCTTCTTGGACTTTCTCTCAGCTGTCCAGAGTCAGAATATCTGAGTGTTAATATTTTTCTCTTCCTTTAAGCGTATCCTGAAAAGGGAAGCCATCAAAAGGAGTACCTTCCTTCTGGGCTCAGAAAAACCTAGTCATTAATCATCCTGATTCTAGATCTAGCACTTATTTCTTTGCCCGGTTTTCAGAGTACTGTCTCCTTGTCTTGAGAAGTGTCCGCTACTTAGTATTTTTTCAAAGATCCTTTGTAAAGGGCATTACATAGATCAAGATCTTTGTTTTTCCTTTTCACCAGCTCATTCATTCTCTTACCCAGAAACACTGGTAAGCAGTATGCCTCACAGCTTGCATACATTTTGTATTTCATTCTTATAAGTAAGAAACATGGCCATATAATTTATTGTCCCAATTGAGGCCCTCCTGAGAGAGAAAGGGAGCACTATTAATTATAATGCTGAGTGACAGGAGAAAATCAAGACTCTTCCAGACAAACTAGCATATGCTCATCTTAACTCTACTTGCTTAAAACATTAATAGCAATGAAACTTTACCGATCAATTTGAAGTTACCAATTACAGCTTTTTAAATCAATTTTTTTCTGACAGAATTATAACTTAATGCCTCTTAGTCTATGAGGCTAATTATAATTCTCCTAGTGTCCTTTATTTCTTCCTCAATCTTCTTCCTACCTTCTACTCTCTTAAGTCTGTGGTTTTCTACATAAGGTCCTTGGCCAGAAGAATTAGCAGGATTTGAGAATTAGTTGAACATTCTTGGCCACACATCTGATCTTACTGATTCAGAACTTGGGGGTGGAGGCCAGTAAACAATATTAACAAGGCCTCCAAATGATTCTGATTCACACTAAAGTTTGAGAATCATACCTTAATCAAAAGTCTTCTGTTAGGTTTATTACTGTCATAACAGAGAAGCTCTTCACTGGTGACTCAGATGGTAAAGAATCTGCCTGCAGTGCAGGAGACCTGGGTTTGATCTCTGGGTCAGGAAGCTTCCCTGGGGAAGGGAATGGCTACCTACTCCACTGTTCTTGCCTGGAGAATCCCATGGACAGAGGAGTCTGGTGGGCTACAGTCCATGGGGTCACAAAGAGGTGGACATGACTGAGCAACTAAGCACACACACCTTAAGTTAGGACCTTTGCTAAAACTTCTATTCAGTTAAAATTCTTTTCCTTCTATTCAATTCTCCCCTACTCTTTTCCCCTCTGTTTCCTTCTGCATGATTAAACTTATGATGTTATTAATTCTGTTCTTCTACTCTCACTGGTGAAATTGAAAGTGGAAGAACTAAGGGATCTAATGTTTAAATTGAATCTGTTTTTATTGATTTGTTAGACCATTTGTGAGTGTTTAATATGTGCTAGGCATTGGTAATATGAATGAAAATTAGGTTCAAATTCTGCTCTCAGAGCTACAAGCTGTCTGGTAGAGACACAGAAGTGTTGACTAAGAGTTATAAAGAGGGAAGTGCTATAGAGCTCGGTGTGTGACCAAGGTTTCTTTAGGGAAATCTCTGCGAATTCTCATAGAGGTTCACTCACATCCCTCTGCAATAGGGAGCTGGAATGCCTTTGAACTTCTAGACTGCCCATCCACCTTCCTCCATGAGGCTACCTGGTCTTTCATCTCTATTTCTGTGAGTCTGTTCCTTCCTCTTCTCTCATTAACTTGTTCTGACATCTTCACTTTGCGTAAGTTCTTCATTATCACCTCTCAGCACAACAGCTTTCCCCATCTGTGTTGTCTCTTTATGATTTTCAGCTGACATTTTTAATAAACTGAAAGAGAATGGATTCAATTCACCTCTCTTTTTTCCTTTTGGGGAATAACCCTCCTGTCAATGGCCAGCCTGTGGTTTGTTTCCAGTTGAACCATGGTTGGTTTTTAACCTGAATGGAAAGCTGGATCTGGCAAGCGACTTAGTGCTGCTCAATTTGCTAAAACCTCTATTCATGGTCATGAACATGCAAAATACATTTGTTTCTTTGCTTTAATATATTCTCATAATATTGTTCTTATATTTAACTGGCTACCACTCTTGCATATTTCATGTAAATTTTCTTCTGATTTTAAAACAGTTTCTGTAGCTTAAAAAATGTATATGTTTATTTTTAAAAGAAATTGCTGAATTTGGATCTGCTTGAATTTTAATAGGTTTCACTAACATTAATAGTGTATAAAATTTCATATCAAATAACTTTGGATATTGCACATTCAAAATCAATTTTGCTACATGTGAAAGACCACAATTTGCTACCTGGAGATTTTTATTATTTCACTTAATTCTTACCATTCATCTTGCACTATGTCTAAATTAGCTATAATCTCCTTATCAGCATTTAGTCAATATTCCTATCACAAGTCTGAACACTGTCATAAGGTCAGATTTGATATATGTTTACTCAAGATTTTTCATCTTTGAGCAGATCCATAAAATATTATGGGTTATCTTTTAATTGTTCTGATGAATGTCAGAGCTGGAGCTAGCATTAAGACAATTTCACCTGGTAAAAATTCAAACTAAAAGCCTCCATGGGGAAAACTCATGTTTTTATACCTTTTCCTCTACTAGTATAACTAAGCCATTATCCAAGTGGCTAAAATTAAGAGGACTCACAATACTAATTGTTCACAGGATGTGGAATAAGCAAAAGGCTCATTTGCTTTCAGTATCCATCTAGTCTGAAAAACAGAGTCAGTGTTACATTCATGCATGTTCCTCTAGACTTACATTTATACCACTTAAAATAGTCATATTGTTTATTTTTCAAAAATTTTCCAACTTCCATGTGAAAGTGTTGCATTTATTGCCCTAATTTGTGAATATCTCTGAAAACTCATTTTAGAAAAAAATGAGACCCGTACAGGGATCAAATCTGCAACCAAAATGTGTCTCTTTGGCATAAAAATTATTTCAAGCTGAAAACAATCAAGGTCCAATAAACTCAGGAAGAACCTTTGAACTTTTATCTAACTGCCTAAAATAATTTAAATAGATTTTCTCTTGCCAGAATAGAACTATCACCATTGATATCTGCAAAGTATGGGCTAATTTTTGTGCCTGTTGTGATGGGGAAACTTAGCAGGGCCTAGAAATCTGAGTCCACTGTGTCCCACTGTCTCTGCAGGGCCCAGCGAACATCTGCTTTTCCATCTCTAAGCCTGAACCCTTTGAAGTTTCAAGCCAATACCCTCAGCATACTCTTTCGCTGAGGATAGTCCTGAAGGTGAGGGCTTTGGCCATTTAGTTTTCTTGGGTCTTCCCCATGCAGTTTTAAACTTTTGTTTTATTTTCTTCTGTTAATCTGCCTCATGTCAATTTAATTCTTAGACCAGCCTGAAGAATTTAGAAGGGTATAGGATATTCTACCCCAACAGATGCAAGAAATTGGATACTTTAATTGGAAATATTAGTTACTCATTCAAGCTTTCTGTGAGGAAGGATTTGAAGTTAACTAATTTGTTTTTGCTCTTTCATAAGTGTTTTACCACTCAAATCTTTACCACTATGCAAATAGTTTCTGATACCTGTGTCAGCAATAGCACAATCCCTAAGCTTTTATGTTAATTGGACTCAGCTGCATTTGTTTTGAAGGTACAGATCAAGTGATGTGGAAACTTTTGGGGACTTGAGCAGTGTTTGTCATGAGAACACAATTGTTGTTCCTCTAAACCAACCTGAAGCCTGGAGTCAGTGATTGAGAATTATAGATAATCACTGTCTAATGTTCATTCTAGTATAAGAGCAGTTTATGCTAAATATTTTAAATGGCAGCTAAAATTCCATTATAAAACATGGCAATGTCCAGAAAATTTGTTTATAGGTAAGCTTTACTGTACTTTAGATTGTACTGAGTGTGTTGCTTAAAAGAAACAGCCTGCCAACTGGAGCTTTGAGTCATTAGAAAACAAAAACAAAACCGAGGCAAATACGAAGAACCACTTAGAACTGAACTTGCCACTTAGTTGTTGCTCAACATCTTTTGTTGTTATTTATCACTAAGTTGTGTCCAACATTCTGTGACCCCATGGACTGCGCCACACCAGGCTCCTCTGTTCTATGCTATCTACCAGAGTTTGCTCAAATTCATGTCCACTGAATTGGTGATACTTTCTAACCATCTCAGCCTCTCTGCCACCCCCCTCTTCTTTTCAATCCTTCCCGGCATCAGGGTATTTCCAATGAACTGGCTCTTTGCATCAGGTGGCCAAAGTATTGGAGCTTCAGGATTAGCATCAGTCCTTCCAATGAATATTCAAGACTGATTTCCTTTAAGATTGACTGGTTTGATCTCCTTGCTGTCCCAGGGACTCCCAAGAGTCTTCTCTAGCACCACAGTTCAAAAGCATCAGTTCTTCATTTCTCTCACATTCGCAGGAAAAACCATAACTTTGACTATGTGGACCTTTGTTGGCAAAGTGATGTCTCTACTTTTTAATATGCTGTCTAGGTTTGTCATAGCTTTCCTTCCAAGGAGTAAGTGTCTTTGAATTTCATGGATGCAGTCACCAACTTCAGTGATTTTGGAACCCAAGAAAATAAAATCTGACACTGCTTCTACTTTCTTCCCTTCTATTTGCCATGAAATGATGGGACTGGATGCCATGATCTTAGTTTCTTTAATATTGAGTTTCAAGCCAGATTTTTAGCTCTTTTTCACCTTCATCAAGAGGCTCTTTAGTTATTCACTTTCTGCCATTATACTGGTATAATCTGCATATCTGAGGTTATTGATATTGCTCCCAGCAATTGATACTAGCTTGTGATTCACTGAGCCCAGAATTTCTCATGACGTACTCTGCATATAAGTTAAATAAGCAGGATGACAATATACAGCCTTGACATACTCCTTTCCCAATTTTGAGCCAATCAGTCTTGCCGTGTTCTAACTATTGCTTTTTGATCCATATACAGGTTTCTCAGGAGGCAGGTAAGGTGGTCTGGTATTCCCATCTCTTTAATAACTTTCCACAATTTGTTGTAATCCACACAGTCAAATGCTTTAGTATAGTCAATGAAGCAGAAGTAAATGTTCTTCTGGAACTCCCTTGCTTTCTCCATGATCCAATGAATGCTGGCAATCTGATCTCAGTTTAAATTAGTCCAAATCTGAAACAGCAATTTTTGTATGGTAATACTTCTAATTTGGGCCTATTTTGAATCAGCTCATTGTTCTGCAATACTGAGAGAAACATGATTGTACAGCTCAAGTAACATAAAAGCAAAACAAAAACAAATAAATATCTATAGTGTCCATAAATAAAGCATCCTTTGTCCTATAATCTAGGAATAATTTTTCAAGTAGATTAGAATTTTCAACGGGCAAAAATTACTAAAAAATGACAAATTTATTATTATTTTTTTTATTACTTGTTGATATTTACCTATGAGGAAACTGGCCAAAGATTAACAACCAGACTTTTGTTGGTGCAAATGTTTTTTATCAAAGTTATTTTTAAAAATTTGACATAAAATTTAGTCTGATTTTCTTAACTGTCAGGTCAAAATCAGATTAACCTGTGAAAAACAATACTTACTGAATATCTGAGAGGAGTTAAAATCAGCCAGAGCTGTTTTACTCTGTTGGAAAAGCTCACTGGGAGAGTGATGGTAAGTTCATGTATTTGCAGGTTTCCTAGGGATAAAAACAGCCTGTGGTTAATTTTTAGAAAACAGATAAAAAATACCATGCTAGGGGCCAACACTTTTACATTTGATTAGCTGCAGGATAACTACTGTCTTATCTTCTTACAGAATTAACTGTTATCAATTTCCAGTCTGAGAGAATTTTTCCATCAGAATAAATACTTCAAATACTTAGAAATAAAAATGCAATGAATGTATCTAGTTGGCTTTTAAAATAACCTTAGTCACCATTATTTAAAATTTCCTTCTGTCAGTTTTCTTATTTGCAAGTTGGTATTAGAATAATAATGCCCTCTATATAGATCTGGAATGAGAATCAAGTTAGAGTTATGCCAGGCACTTAGCACACACTCAATAAATAATATTGTTATTAATAAATTATTTTTAATATAAATTTGTTTAAATTGGAAGCTATTTAATTTTAAATAATTCTGTATTTTTAATGCAACACAGTGCAAATGCTTCCTTTTATAATGCCTTTTAGATTTTCAGAAGTATATTTGAGGGGACATTTGTAACATATAAAAACACTGATTCACAGAAAGTGTTAAGAGGCTCAGATACAGGCAGGCAAAGCAGGTTGGTTAGATTAGATATAACAAGATGCAGTGAGAAAGTAAATGTCTTGATTAAGAGGAAATCAAGAAAATGGTTAGTTCTGTTTCAGAATCCATCAGTTTCGCTGATTGACATGCAAACATAAAAAATGGTCATGATCTTGTTTGTTCACTTTTCAATTAATTTAAGAATTATAAAAACTTAATGACCACATGCTGTTAAAACTCCTTTTAGAAACTAGAAATTGGTTATGTAGCACTTTGCAATTCTTAAGTCTCTTCATTAGTACTGAGTGTAATCTAACCACACTTGCAGAGCTAAAACTATGCCTTGAGATGGAGGGATAGCCTGAAGCCAGGAGAATCAGTACTTCCTGATTGTCAGGGTTAAATATTGAGCTCTATTTAGCTGCTCAAGAGGGTTCTTCTTCAGTGATCTTAGAAGCTCATTCAAGACAAGGTGTTAATGGTTTGATAGTACTTCCCAAGAGTGTTGTTTGAAAGAAATCTATTAACACAAGAGTGGTATGAATAGCAATTCAGAGAGAATTTTAGCACTCTAGAGAGACAATTTTGTTTTGGATGTTAGATTATCAAGTAGATAGCTGCTTTCTCTCTTTCCCTCTTCATATATGAATACATACACATATGTATATATGTGAGGTTTCACATGTAAATTTAGACACACATATTTATGTGTGTGTGTATGTATATATTCCTGGTCCTTCTAGGGGTGTTACTGAACATAGGTTCATGTGCTCGACTCACAGAGAAGCCAAACAATACCAAAATTTCGGAGTTTGGAGCAGAGAAAGGTTTACTGCAGGGCCATGCAAGGAGACACAGGGCCAATGTGCCAAAACCCAAATTCTTCAAAATACTTCAGCAAAGCATTTTTAGAGAGAGGTTAGGGAGGGGGAGATGAGTGAGGGTCATGGTTGGTTGTTGCAGACTTCTTGGGGTACTAATCTTCTGTTCTTGTAGCTGTCCACCTAGATCAGGTAATGACGTTCCTGTAAACTTCCAACAAGACAAATGTTCTGTGACTTTTTATCTCTATATGAATGGAAAAGTGTTATACATTTAAAGGTCAGAGTCTTGAGAATGGGCCGCCCTGTATTTCAGGCTATAGGCAACATTCTTAACTCAAAGCAAAAGCAACAGAATACAAAGGTTAAGGTAAAATTAACAGATTTTATCTGGAGTCAGATTTGTTCTTTCCTATTACAGGGATTTTGATGGATGTTTGTATGTCCTGGAGAATAAATGAAGACTCTCCATTCTGGGTGGCTAGAGTTAGAACATCTGGAAATTGTTCAGTTTAGGGAACTGTTCAGTTTAGAAGTCCCCTGACTGTTTTGCTCAGCTCTGGGTTTCACTCTGTGCTTGCCCTGCTTCATCATGGGAGAGTCTCTAATAAATGATGTCAAGAAAATTGGACAGCACCATGCAAATGAATAAAACTAATAAAAGTAATTAGAAATTATTACCATTATTATTTGCCTTCCTGTTTATCACTTCAGTTGCGTCCAGCTCTGTTCAACCGCTATAGCTAACACTCGGGATCGCTGTGTAGAAGGCTGGTGATCTTCCACAGGGCTCTTCTTCCTGCGGAACTCTGCTGTGTGCCTTTCAGCTACCTCTGCCTCTCCGGACCCTGTGAGATCGGACATTCACCATCATTTTGCTGGTTGTATAATCTCTAGCATTGCTTCCTGTTAAGTGACTTTTTCTAAAAATTAGATTCTGCAAAGGAAATAAATATGCAGTTATTTTGCTCAAAGAAGTACTTCGTAATCTTTACAATTTAGTAAAATCTCAAGATTCATAATACCTTTGTCAAAGAGGAAATTAATACGTTTTATTTAATAGTTTGCCTTGATAAATAATAATAAAAAGGATTTGATTTATTTTATGTTCCAACAGAACCATATTACACATACTTTTTACTTTAAGTTATATGTGACTTATTCTAAGCATTAAAGTCAGGGGAAAAATCGATTCTGCAAGTTAGCTCAAGATGTCTTCTAAGGAACTATCATTCAGATCATTTGAGTTTATTTTTAGTGTTAACTTCAGATACATTTTTAAAAAACACAAAACAAAACATGATTATTATACAACTTAGTGCTTCATCTCCTGGGCCTTAGGTTGGCATACCTTTATTCTTGGTATCTGAGTCCTTTTTCTTCTTTGTGCTTATGTTTGGGCAGGGAGTTTACCTTCCCTCATTATCCCCATCCTGCAGCATCTTCATATATCTCTTCTTATCCCACCTTTGCTCCCAAGATAGAGCATCTTTATTCCAGGGAGCAGAATCTAGTATTAGTCTAAGTCTTTAATGTATCTGTTTATGAAGATTCCACATCTTCTCAGACCTCCAGAAAGATCAACTTTTCAAGGGTTTCACCAAAGACTACTAAAGTGTATAGTTAGTAATATAATTTACTGTACACATTGGGTCTTTCTTGGCCTTCAACATTTTTCTGTACTAGAAAATTACTCTTTAATCTTATAATGTTATATATTTTAAATGGAAAACAACACTGTTATAATAGAAGCTCCTTCTATGTCTAATAACTTATACTCATTACAGACAGACACCATTCATTATAACATCTCTAAACAGGTCTTTCAAGTACAAGTGGCTTCTCAACTTAAAGGTTGATCCTTGGGGAAAAGTCATACTTTCATACTCAAAAACAGCACCAGGGAATTCTTTGGTGTTTAATGGTAATACTCGTTCCATATTAAAAAGCAGAGACATTACTTTTCCAACAAAGGTCCATCTAGTCAAGGCTATGGTTTGTCCAGTGGTCATGTATGGATGTGAGAGTTGGACTATAAAGAAAGCTGAGCATAGAAGAATTGATGCTTTTGAGCTGTGAAGTTGAAGACTCTTGAGAGTCCCTTGGACTGCAAGGAGATCCAACCAGTCCATCCTAAAGGAGATCAGTCCTGGGTGTTCACTGGAAGGACTGATGTTGAAGCTGAAACTCCAATACTTTGGCCACCTGATGCGAAGAGCCGACTCATTGGAAAAGACCCTGATGCTGGAAAAGATTAAGGACAGGAGGAGAAGGGGACAACAGAGGATGAGATGGTTGGATTGCATCACTGACTCAATGGACATGGGTTTGGATGGTTTCTAGGAGTTGGTGATGAACAGGGAGGCCTGGCATGCTGCGATTCATGGGGTTGCAAAGAGTCGGACACGACTGAGCGACTGAACTGAACTGAAAAGAAAAATAAGGGCAGGTTCAAAAGTGATTCTCTTATGAATTAAGAGATGTTGTTGTTTTTGTTGTTCAGTTGCTAAGCTGGCTACAACTCTTTGTGACTCTGTGGATTACAGCACACTAGGCCTCCTTGTCCCTCACTATCTCCTGGAGTTTGCCCAAGTTCATGTCCATTGAATCAGTGATGCTATCCAACCATCTCATCCTCAGACTCCCTCTTCTCCTTTTGCCTTCAGTCTTTCCCAGCTTCAGGGTCTTTTCCAATGAGTTGCCTCTTTGCATCAGATAGTCAAAGTATTGGAGTTTCAGCTTCAGCATCAATCCTTCCAATGAGTATTCATGGTTGATTGCCTTTAGGATTGACTGGCTTGATCTCCTTCCTGTCCAAGGGACTCTCAAGAGTCTTCTTCAGCACCACATTTTGAAAGCATCAATTCTTCAGCCTTCAGCTTACTTTATGGTCTAACTCTCACATCCACACATGACTACTGGAAAGACCATAGGTTTGACTAGATGGACCTTTGTTGGTAAAGTTATCTCTTTTCTTTTTAAGAGATATTAATGCTATAGAAATTTTGTAAAAGAGATGTGTGGAAATATATGCAGAAAACCCAAATGAGAACAGAGGCAATTTATTCAGCACTTGCTACAAAAATGGAGTCAGTCACAATCACTTGTGTCTGGCAGAGACCTAGAGGAAAGCAGGAGAGTTGGAAAACTAGAAAGAAAGAGAAGGTTTCAGGCATACTCTTCCTGGAGACTGTTGGCAGGGGGAAGCTGGAGGTGGGATAATTAGAAGAGTGCCTTCTTATGTCACTGACAGTTTTATTTGACTTTCTCTGTTGTGGGTTCTTTCCCCAGGGTGGTTGCTGCGGAGGTTGTCAATTAGAATTTTCTTGTCATATATGGTCTGGTCTTCGTTCATGTGTATAGCCAGTCTTTAAGGTGTAATGACATGGAATTTGCTTTAACAGATAGTACAAAATAAATAACAAAGACAAAATTATGAAGTGTTGAAATGGTTTAAAGATAGTTAAAACAATAGAACAAAATAGATAATCCAGAAGCTGACTTGAATTTGTATAGGAAGTTAATTCTGAATGGAGGAAGACTCATATGTTAAATAAGAGTGAAAAGATATTTTGCAGTTTTCTGTTAACCAAATGACACTGAAAAAATTAGCAAACTATAACTCTACTTCCACAAGAAAGTATACTCCAAGGAAATTCTAAGTGAACTAAAGCATAAATATAAACACTGTAGCAAGTCTATGTAGATGAATATTTATTTAGTCTCTAGATAAATATTTTCCAAATATATAATAATTATTATGGACCTCAAAGAGAAAAGTATATCTCTAAACATAAAATTATTAAGCCTATGTGCATCTTACATGTAACGCAAAAATAAAAAGTTATAGCAGTAATACTGAATTGTTAAACAAATGATTAAAAACTTTAATATTCACTACTGAGGAGGTCATGCAGAGATGGATTCCTATGTACTGTTAGTAAAAGTTTAAGCTGGAACAATCAAATGTAATTAGAAAGAAATTTGTCAATGTTTATTAATTGCCTAAATATTATTACCCCTTTGTCCAAATGGATCTAATTGTGAAGAAATGGGCAGAGAAAGATATTCATTGCAGCATTATTTATGATAATAAAAATGTGGAGATAACTTGAATATTTAATATTAAAATGATATTAAGTAAATTATAGCACACCGACATAATGGACCATTATTGTGGTTGTTGTTTAGTCTTCAAGTTGTTTCAAACTCTTTGTGACTCCATGGGCTGCAGCATGCCGGGCATCCCTATCCTTCACCATCTCCTGAATCTTGCCCAAGTTCATGTCCATTGATCCAACCATCTCATCCTCTGCTGTCCTCTTCTTCTGCCTTTAATTCTTGCCAGCATCAGGGTCTTTTCCAATAAGCTGGCTCTTCGTGTCAGGTGTCCAAAGTATTGGAGCTTCAGAATCAGCATCAGTCCTTCCAATAAATATTCAGGGTTGACTTCCTTTAAGATTCACTGGTTTGATTTTGCTGTCCAAGGGACTCTCAAGAGTTTTCTCCAGTACCACAGTTCAAAAGCATCAATTCTTTGGTCCTCTGCCTTCTTTGGACTATATAATGGACTATTATAGAGCCATTAAAATATATTTGATGGATTTTTATAGGGATAGAAAATGTTCATGCTACAATGTTAAAATAAAGAAGGGAATACAGATTGTTCTGCTGAATATCCATGAACATATACTATTTACTTTTTCACATGTCTCTGCTTATTTTACTATATAAATTCCAATAAATAGAATTATTAGGTATATATATTTTAAAGATTTTCATATGTATTGCCAAACTTCCTTTCAAGAAGATTGCATCAGTTAAACTCTTATCAGCCGTACACTGAATACCATCTCATATGAGTACTTGTGTCCCTCTCTTACCCAAACATAAGGTATTAAGTCTCTTTAAAATCTTAATCAGTGTGTTGGTAAGAAAAATAGTACTTCACCAGTTTAATCTAATGTCTATATTTTATAAAACTTTATGGTTTTTGTGTATTATGAATTACTTATTTATGATCTTTGCATATTTTATGTTCATTTTTTCTTTCTGATTGGCCAGAACATATTTTGAAGAGAAAAACCTTGATCTCAGGTTACTCTATAACTTGTGAGTCAAGGCTCAGTAGAAGATTTTGAATATTTCTAATTGATTTTTATGAAATAACTATTATCTAGAAGTCATGCTTTAAGATTCCATAGGACTGAAGAAATCAAATATGATATAGTTCTTAACTTAAGCAAGTTAAAAGTAAAATGGAGAGATTGATGTATACATAAAGAATCAAGGCTAGACTAAGTCACATGATTAATTCTGAATTTGACAACGAGGAGTGCTCTTTTAATGAGTAATGTTTAAACTGTATCTTGATAGACATGCTAGGTTTGCAGCTGGTTGAATGAAGGATATTCTGAATTGAAAAGAACATGCAGGCATAGGAAGAATACCTGTGATGAGGCTGAGGCATGTGGTGTGTGGAGAAGCCTAGCTCTTCATTACCTTAGTCCATATGGCTGCATTTACCTTGTGAAGTGTTCACTTCTGGATACAACTCTCAGGTATTAAGGGTCAGATACTAATTCTCATAAGTGTTCTCAGAAGTAATTGTGTTTAAGAAAGGTGATGTATTATTAAATGCCAGAAGATCCTAATGTGGAAAATCAAGATTTCAATTTAGCTTAGTTAGAATAAGACAGCGGAAGTCTATTACATATTTGTGTTAATCGTACGAGTGCATTCACTCACAGTAAGCATCCTACATGATTGCCTTTAATACTCTTAGAATCAATGGAATCAGAACAAGGGTATTATCTATAAGATTCAAGTGGTTAATGGCATCATTTAATAGCCACAATAAGATGTCCTGATAGTCTACAGGATACTTGACAGGGCAGGGCACAACTTTCTTTCTTTTATTTATTATTATTTTTTTAATTTTATTTTTACTTTATTTTACTTTACAATACCGTAAAGTATTGGTTTTGCCATACATTGACATGAATCCACCATGGGTGTATATTAGCTCCCAATCCCTAATCCCTCTCCCACCTCCCACCCCACATCATCTCTCTGGATCATCCCCGTGCACCAGCCCCAAGCATCCTGTATCCTGTATCGAACATAGGCTTGTGCTTCGTTCTTACATGATAGTATACACGTTTCAGTGCCATTCTCCCAAATCATCCCACTCTCTCCCTCTCCCACAGAGTCCAAAAGTCCTTTCTATACATTTGTGTCTCTTTTGCGGTCTCACATACAGGGTCATCTGAAATGCAAATCAAGACCACAATGAGGTACCATTTCACACCAGTCAGAATGGCTGCGATCCAAAAGTCTACAAGCAATAAGTGCTGGAGAGGGTGTGGAGAAAAGGGAACCCTCTTACACTGCTGGTGGGAATGCAAACTAGTACAGCCACTATGGAGAACAGTGTGGAGATTCCTTAAAAAACTGCAAATAGAACTGCCTTATGACCCAGGGCACAACTTTCTATAGGTTGACATGGCCAACATGTACCTTTAAGTATCTCTTTTCCCATGTTCTGCTATTATCTTTATTCAGTTATTATGGACACATTCTTTCTCTTGATATTGACTATTTCCAATCAGTTTACAAGGATAATAGTAGAACTCTCCCATCTATAGCATCTCTTATGGCAATCAGTGATTAAGGACTGGTATTGGGATGAGGGAAAGAGTATGTGTGTAATATGAAAAGCCAGATCAGACACTTGATATATGTCCCCCTTACTCTTCTGCCGTGACCAGGCACCTACATATGATCACATACCACCTCTCCCTTTTTTTCTTCCATTATGAGTTGTTACATTTCTGTTATGTTACCATGACTAAATATATTGCGTTACAGTTTAAGTATGAGGTTACAATCTAGATGGTATCAGAAGACTATTTTGAATGACTTTAGTCTCAGCAATATGCTCCTTAGTTCCCCAAGGTCCCCACAAGTCCCTGCTGCATTAAGCCAATCCTGATCCCTTACTTATATCACTTAATACGTATCTGAACTTCAATTGAGGTCCTGTCAAATAAATTTGCTTTGGAAATTATTCATTTTAGTAACTCAGATAAATGTTCCTCCTTCTATCTTTTTTTTTCCTTTTTTGACAATATCATGTCAAGTGTATATTTTATTTATCCATTTCCCCACTGAATTTAATATACATGTTGAAGAGATATCTAAATGGTTTTAAAATGTTCAGCTTTTCATAATTGTATAATGAAAGCTGCTGTAAATAGTGGAAATATATACATACTAGAAATTATTACCATTTTTACATGCATGCCTGTTTAGTCACTACAAATGTGTCCAACTCCATGCAACCTTATGGACTGCAACCCGCCAGGCTCCTCTGTCCATGGGATTGTCCAGGCCAGAATCCTGGAATGGGTTGCCATACCCTCCTCTAGGGGATCTTCCCAATCCAGGGATGAAACCCATGTCTCTCAGATTATCAGGTGGGTTCTTTAACAACTAGTTAAAGAAAGACTAGTTCTTTAACACTAGTGTGACCTGAGAAGTTCTATTATTATTAACATTATAACTGAGCTCCTACTATGTGTCACCGTCATAGTGGACTTATAGTAAGGGTGTTGTCCTCAAGAGATCTTCAAAACCTTCTTGGAAAGTGAAGATTTCTCTCCATTGACAAAAGTTTCAGGCATTCTAGAAGAGGTTGAAAATTCCTATTCCTTATGTCTAATAATGGAAGAAAAGTTGCTGGTCTATTGAATATATTATTTGACTTGTCTGATGTAAAGAGTGTATCTATAAATATTGCTGAGTTATTCATGACCCAAAGCACCTTTAATTATTACATTAATATTTTAGAAAGTGTTTTACATTCAAAAAATCACATTACCTGCTCATTTAGGATAGATACATTCTTGTCCTTTTCCCTCTGCCAGTTGATAGCATTCAAAGCCGGCAGAAAGGATGTTCAATGATAAAATTTCAGCAATGATTCATATCCAAAAAGAATATTGCTTTTTAATTTTGTTTCTATTTCAGGACATAATTAGTTAGAAATCAATTAATTGAAAATAAGGGTTTAAAAATAATTTCCCCAAGTAAAACATCTGTTTATATTAACACCTATGGTTTTGTTGAATTTTAATATTCCATTGATCCAATAATGTATTATGAAATAATTACTAGCTCTTATTAGGAAAATTTCCTCTCTAGCACTCATATGTCTATGGAAACAGTGACCAGCAGACCATATAAAATACTCAATATCATAGAAGGTATAATTGCAAACAGCACTAGTAGGTTGCTTAGTATGCCATTTAGTAGGGGTAAAGGCTAACCCACAAAAAATTGAAGTGCTTATATTAAAGTATGATATATTCATTTATTAGGAAAAGTTTATCACCTTAACAGGGTTTAAAATATATCATGATCAACAGGAAAATTTATGTAGAAGAAATAAGGCAGACACACACACAGCTATGAAACAAGAGTGGCTTTTCCAAAACCAAATTCAAAGAGCAAGTCATGAGAATCGGGGACATGAAAGTTTATTTTATGTTTTGTGGTGAAGGTGGAATTTGCTCTTGTCTTTAAAGAATGAATAGGATATATATAATGTAATGATAGGAGTTGAAGAGAGTATTTTCAGCAAAGGAAGAGATTTAGCAAAGGTGCAGAGCCTGTAAACTGTGGGATATGTATTGGGACCTGTGAGATTGATCAGAAACCAATCTGCCTATAATAGCAGAAAGAAAGGCTAAACGGCAAGGGGGACAGATCAAAAAGGATTTGAATAACAGATTAAGAAGCTTTATATTTAATCAGTAGACGATGAAGAACAATTTTAATAATTCTAATGGATAATAATACTTAATACTGACTGAATTATTATAATATGCCAGTTCCTCTTCTGAACACTTGCTACACATTAGCTCATTTAATTCTCACGACAACTCTGTGAGTTGATTCTATATTTTCCCTCAGTTTGTAAATGAGAACATAGAGTTTCTGTGTAGTTTAATAATTTGTCTCAGGTCAGATAACTACTAAACAACTGAATCCAGTTGGTCTTACTCTGGAGCATTGCTATTCAATATGTTAGCCCTGTGTAGCTGCTGAATCTTGAGAGGTGACTAGTGTGACTGAGAAACTGAATTTTAAAATTGCATTTAATATTGATTAATTTTAACTTAAACAGGCACTCTTGACTAGTGGCTAGTATAGTAGACAGCATCTCTCTGGGGGTGTACTCTTCATCATTCCATTTTCGAGCAAAGGAGAGTTATCACGAAGGTGCTCTATAGCAGTACTTTTGAAAGTATCCTCTGTGGAATATGAAGATAAACATTAACAAATTTGAAGTCCAAGCAAGAGAGGAAAAAATTACATAGTATTTCTCCCTATTGCAAACTCACGCTCACATTGATATATTTAAGACTATATAGTAAATATATCATTTACTTAAAAAAATCTAATAATAAAAACCTCTTAACAAACAAAAGTCCAGCCCAGACAGCTTCACTGGTAAATTCTATCAGACATTCAAAGAATTAGTACCAATTCTTTTCAACCCCTTCCGTAAGGTAGAGCAGGAGAGAACTCTTCCAAACTCATTTTATAAGCCAACATTACCCTGATAGCCAAACCAAAGATGCAACAAGAAAAGAAAGTCACAAGCCAATGTCCCTGATGAACATAAATTCAAAAGTCCTTAACAAAATATTAGCAAACTGAATTCAGGATAAGAAAGAGATCATACACCATGCTGCTGCTGCTAAGTCACTTCAGTCATGTCCAACTCTGTGCGACTCCATAGATGGCAGCCCACCAGGCTCCGCTGTCCCTGGGATTCTCCAGGCAAGAACACTGGAGTGGGTTGCCATTTCCTTCTCCAATGCATGGAAGTGAAAAGTGAAAGTGAAGCCGCTCAGTCATGTCTGACTCTTGGTGACCCCATGGACTGCAGCCTACCAGGCTCCTCTGTCCATGGGATTTTCCAGGCAAGAGTACTGGAGTGGGTTGCCATTACCTTCTCCTCATACACCATAATCAAGTGCAATTTATTCTAGAGCTGTAAAGATGGTTAAGCATCCTAAAATCAGTCAATGTGATATATTACATTAACAAAATGAAAGATAAATCACATGATCATCTCATTAGGCATTTGACAAAATTCAATATCTGTTTATTATAAAAATTCTCAAAGTGGATATAGAAGGAACATATCTCAACATAATAAAGACCAGGTATGACAAGCCCACAGCTAACATCATACTCAAGAGTGAAATGTTGAAAGCCTTTCCTTTAAGATCAAGAAAAATGCCCACTTTTGCCATTTCTAGTCAACATAGTGTTGGAAGTCTTTGTAAGATCAATTAGTTAAGAAAAAGAAATAAAAGGCATTCAAGTTGGAAAAGAAGAATAAAACTGTCACCATGTGCTGGTAACATTACTTATAAAAACGCCTAAAGATTCCATCAAAACATTGTTAGAACAATAAACAGATTCAGTAAAGTTGTAGGACATAAAATCAATACACAAAAATTTGTTGTTTCCATATACTAATAATGTTTCAGAAAGAAATAAAACTATTCCATTTACAACTGTATCAAAAGAATAAAATGCCTAGGAATAAATTTAGACAAGGAGGTGACCTGTGTATTGAAAACTATGAGATATTAATAAAAAGAAACTGAAGAAGACACAAATAAATTGGAAATATATACCATCTTCATAGATTGGAAGAATCAATATTGCTAAAATGTCTCTACCACAAAGAACAATATAGAAAATTCAGTGCAATTCTTATCAAAGTTCAAATGGCGTTTTTCAAAGAAATAGAACAAATAATCCTAAAATTTATATGAAACAACAGAAGACCCAGAATAGCCAAAGCAATCTTGAGAAAGAAGAACAAAGCTGGAGGCATTATACTCCTTGGTTTCAAACTATACTGGAAAGCATTAGTAATTAGAACAGACACACAGATCAATGAAACAGAATTGAAAGCCCAGAAATAAACCAATGTGTATAATGGGGACAGGATAGTCTCCTTTAATAAAAGATGTTGAGAAAATTGGACAGCACTGTGCAAATGAATAAAACTTTCCTGATATAACACATCTTGTATAAAGATAACTCAAAATGGATTAAAGACTTAAACATAAGACCTGAAACCACAGAAGTCCTAGAAGAAAACATAGTCCAACCAGTCCATTCTGAAGGAGATCAACCCTGGGATTTCTTTGGAAGGAATGATGCTCAAGCTGAAACTCCAGTACTTTGGCCACCTCATGCGAAGAGTTGACTCATTGGAAAAGACTCTGATGCTGGGAGGGATTGGGGGCAGGAGAAGAAGGGGACGACCGAGGATGAGATGGCTGGATGGCATCACTGACTCAATGGATGTGAGTCTGAGTGAACTCCGAGAGATGGTGATGAACAGGGACGCCTGGCGTGCTGCGATTCATGGGGTCGCAAAGAGTCGGACACGACTGAGCGACTGAACTGAACTGAACTGAACTGACATAGGTCTTGGCAATAATTCTTTGAATTTGCACCAAAAGTAAAAAGCAACACAAGCAAAAAGAAACACACAGGACTACATTGTACTAAAAAGCTGCACTGCAAACGAAACCATCAACAAAATGAAAAGGCAGCCTACTGAATGGGAGAAAATATTTCCAATCATATATCTGAATAGGGGTTAATATCTAAAATATATATAAACTCATACAACTCAATATCAAAAAAGAAACAAATACAAAAATGAGTAGGAGATCTTAATAGACATTTCCCCAAAGCAAAAACATAAATGGCCAAAAGGTACATTAAAAAATATTCAACATCATGAATCATCAAGGAGATACAAATCAAAATCACAATGAGGTATTTCACATCTGTCAGAAGGACTATTATGCAAAAGATATAAGTGTTGGCAAGAGAATGGAGAAAGGGAACACTTATGTACTCTCATTGGGAATATAAATTGGTGCAGCCACTATGGAAAATGTTATGAGGTTCTTCAAAAAATTAAAAATAGAACTACCATATGATACAGTATACCCCTCGTCCAAGGTAAGGAGCAGCGGCTGAGTTTTGCTGGAGCAGCCATGAAGAGATACCCCACACCCAAGGTAAGAGAAACCCAAGTAAAATGGTAGGTGTTGCAAGAGGGCATCAGAGGGCAGACACACTGAAACCATACTCACAGAAAACTAGTCAATCTAATCACACTAGGACCACAGCCTTGTCTAACTCAATGAAGCCAAGCCATGCCTGCGGGGCAACCCAAGACGGGCGGGTCATGGTGGAGAGGTCTGACAGAATGTGGTCCACTGGAGAAAGGAATGGCAAGCCACTTCAGTATTCTTGCCTTGAGAACCCCATGAACAGTATGAAAAGTCAAAATGATAGGATAGCAAAAGAGGAACTCCCCAGGTCATTAGGTGCCCAATATGCTACTGGAGGTCAGTGGAGAAATAACTCCAGAAAGAATGAAGGGATGGAGCCAAAGCGAAAACAATACACAGCTGTGGAATTGACTGGTGATAGAAGCAAGGTCTGATGCTGTAAAGAGCAATATTGCATAGGAACCTGGAATGTTAGGTCCATGAATCAACGCAAATTGGAAGTGGTCAAACAAGAGATGACAAGGGTGAATAAAAAAAAAAAAAAAAAAAAAAAAAAAAAAAAAAACAGGTAAAAAAAAAAACATGAATTTCTTTAAGAAAGGTTTATGTAACTTTTAAAATGACTTATTTTTCTATATTAGGTTCTAAGTAAATGTCTTCTGAATTCTCCAATAAGCGGTGCCCAGGCAAGTTATTTTTTAATGTATACAGAACATTTACTTTCAAATTTTACTCATGACTTTTAGCTTCTATATCTTTTTAAAAGTGTACATTTCTACCAATGTCACAAAGATGTTATTCCATAATTTCCTCTAGAGTTTTCATAAAGTCACATATCACCTTAGGGTCTTCAATCCTTATCTGGACTTGTTGACTTTTAGAGTACAGTAAGAATCTGTTTTTACTTCATTGTTCTCTGCATAACTAAATATGCACAAGTAACCACTTCCTCAATCTTCAATGCCGGCTCTATTGTGCTGTTTCCATAAATGCTCTTTTGATTCTATTGGTCATTTGCTTATCTTTGTGCTAATGCTTTCCTGAAATAATTATAATCACATTTTAAAGTCAACATCAAAGTAGGAAAATAAACCAGTAATTCAAAATTGCCTTAATTATGTTTTATTTTATAGCCTCAATATATTTCATTTTAAAATCAACCTGGAGTGTGTGTGCGTGTATAATTTTATATTGCAATGGTAAGACTGATATATTTACAATCTTAGTCCTTATGTTCTTTAATGTGGTATATCTGTATCCTTATTCAGGTCTTACTGCCCTCAAAAAGGCTTCGGAATATTTTCATGAACATCTTGCCCATTTATGTTAGATTTATTCCTAGGTATAATATTTGTTTTTATGATGAATAAGGTGTTTCTCCAATATATCATACTTTCTAATTAGGTTCTAGTGGTATATAGAACTGATTTTCATATATTGACCTTGTAACTCTTAGTACATTCATACAGTTTCTAATTTTGTCTATCTGATTTTTCTGTATTTTATTACTTTGAATAGAACTATTTGATTATTTGATTTTTCTATACAGAAAAATTTTATTTGATTATGTGTATAGAAAATCAAATCATATACAAAAAATGTCTCTAACTTTCTAATAATTATGCTTTTTCCTCCCTCATTATATTGATTTATTTCTTCATGATATATTAATATATATGTCCATAGACCTTCTGACTGGATAAGTGAGTGCCTCCAGGTTTTTTAAACATAGGGGAGGAGGCAGAGAGAGAGTCTCAAAGACTCTACTTCCTACCAATATGGTGATTTGGGAATCTATTTTTATTTGAATGGGGTTGGGAAGTGGATGTTATCAGGGCCAGACAGGGCTCGCTACTTTCACTGGGTGTAGTGTTGACTGGTCATTTACCATTTTCCTCTTCTCTAGGAAATTCCTATTACCCTAAAGACTTATCTCACCCCCTAACTGTTTCATCCACACATTCACCCACTCCCATCGCTTGGGGTCAACCTTGTCTGATAACTGATTACCAGGAAGTATAAAGGGCCAAACCTCTTGCTTCCATTCCTAGGGGTTTCAAGTTTGAATTCCCTGGTTTCAAATAAGGGCTTCCCTGGTGGCTCAGTGATAAAGAATCTGCCTGACAATGCAGGAGCTGCAGAAGACTCAAGTTTGATCCCTGGGTGGGGAAGTTCCCCTGGAGGAGGAAATGACAACCCACTCCAGTATTCTTGCCTGGAGAATCCCATAGACAGAGGAGCCTGGTGGGTACAGTCTATGGCGTCACAAAGAGTCAGACATGGACTAAGCATGAGCATGATGATGTTGAGTTGAGACCACATCCTTGCTTTTATTTTGACCAAATTTTGGTTCTTTCAACTCATTTTATATGACCTCGAGAAAGTTCCTTGACTACTCAAAACTTTTCCTTTTTTTTTTTAAACAAATTAAGTTATTGCTATATAATTTGCAAGATAATATACAGAATAGAGGAAAAGTATGAAAAGTACAAATGTGGAGATAGCAATTGTACATGACAGGCACTCAACGTATTTCCTTTCTTTCTCCTCCCCCTCCTACTCCCTCCTTATTTCCTTCCTTTCTTCTTTCTTTCAATGATCCCTTAGACCATTTGACAATATTTGGCCATGGAGTTCGTGTAACTAACATGCCGTGAGAAACTGCATGTGTAATACAAACTTAAGGATCTATCACTTTGATGGAAGTTGTCTACTTGAGAAATACTTATCCCTGGATTATAAAGAAAAAACATGGATGCTAAATAATAAAGCCATAGGGGAACCAAGATGCATAAAGCCCAGAATTTTAAATAAATAAGGCTTATTGAACATTAAAAACAAATACGTTGGGTTTTCCATGGAGAATACTATATCCTTGATTGCACTGAAGATAAATATTAACAACACAAATAAGATGCAAATACATATTCTTAGTATGCAAAACATGGATTTTATGTGGCTTACAGCTTTGATGTTGTAATGCTAGTGTTCACTGACATTTAATTTTTGGTATAATATTGTCCCAACTGGTGTCTGCCTTTTTACACTATATAATTCAGGCTATTGTCAAAGTGACTTTGAGAAGCCTTAAGGGGCATTCATTAAATTTATAGCATTTATAAAAAGTCGAGCCTGGTGAATACATAATAAGTATAACTTATTCTTAACTTTTCTTAGACAAAATAATTTTGCAACACTTGCTAAAACTTTCTTTACTCTCTCCCTCTGTGCATATTTACCCAGAAAGAATTTTGGTCCACTTCCTTAGCTTTTCCTAAGAGAACTCCTTAACAATTATTCTTTTTAATATGATAATACTGCTGATTTCTAGTCAAGGCTATGGTTTTTCCAGTGGTCATGTACGGATGTGAGAGGTGGACCATAAAGGAAGCTGAGCACCGCTGAATTGATGCTTTTGAATTGCAATGCTGGAGAAGACTCATGAGAGTCCATTGGACTGCAAGGAGATCAAACCAGTCAATCCTAAAGGAAGTAAAAGTGAAAGTCGCTCAGTCATGTCCGACTCCTTGTGACCCCATGGACTATCCAGGCCAGAAAACTGGAGTGGGTTGCCGTTCCCTTCTCCAGGGGACATTCCCAGGTCTCCTGCATTATGGGCAGATTCTTTACCACCTGAGCCACCAGGGAAGCCCATCCTAAAGGAAATCAGTCCTGAATATTCACTGGAAAGACTGATGCTAAAACTGAAGCTGCAATACTTTTGGCCACATGATGTGAAGAACTGACTCATTGGAAAAGGCCTGATGCTGGGAAAGATCGAAGGCAGGAAGAGAAGGAGATGACAGAGAATGAGATGGTTGGATGGCATCACGGACTCAATGGACATGAGTTCGAGCAAGCTCTGGGAATTTGTGATGGACAGAGAGGCTTTGTGTGCTGCAATCCATGGGGTCGCAAAGTGTTGGACATGACTGAGTGACTGAACTGAGCTAAACTGAACATTTAAAGAATATTTCTGAGTCAAGAAGATTATGCTCTACAAAGTAGGTGGGCTTCATCAGTCAGCTCTCTTAAAGAAGCTGAGGTTTCCTAAAGAACAATTGTACCTCAAAACTGCAATACAGAAATCTTGCTACGGTTTTGTCTGCACATTTCAGACTTGAGATGCAATACCAGCTCTCCCCTGAGCTTCCAGCCTGCCAGCCTTTTCTGCAGTTTTCATACTTGCCAGCCTCAACAACTGCATAAGTCAATTCCTTTAAATTGCTCTAAAGAATATATATACTCTATACATTTTAATAAAGCATTCTATTTCTTGTGGATTTGTCTCTGTAAAGCTCTTCCCCATACAAATCATATCTATTTTCCCACATGTATTTTTCTAACTGAAGTTTTGTCACCTCTAGCTTCATAATTCATGTGGAATTTATTGTAGTATACAGTGTGAGATTAAAAGTTATACTTCTCAGAGTTTATCAATTGTTTGAACACCAATTAAAAAAAAAAGAAAGACAGTTTACTGATTTGAAATGTCTGCTTTAGAAGGCAATGGCACCCCACTCCAGTACTCTTGCCTGGAAAATCCCATGGATGGAGGAGCCTGGAAGGCTGCGGTCCATGGGGTCGCAAAGAGTGGGACATGGCTAAGAGACTTCACTTTCACTTTTCACTTTCATGCATTGGAGAAGGAAATGACAATCCACTCCAGTGTTCTTGCCTGGAGAATCCCGGGGTAGGGGGAGCCTGGCGGGCTGACGTCTTTGGGGTCTCACAGATCGGACATGACTGAAGCGACTTAGCAGCAGCAGCTAAAGTTATCAGATTTAATTAGAAAGTCAAAATATAGAATACTCTATTACATTTGAATTTTATGTAAAAATGAGTATGTTTTGAACAAATGTCCCTTTCAGTATATTTTTTGTGTTTTTTGAAATTGACATTTAGTTGGATATTCTGTATTTTATCTGGCAACCCTAATTTCAAACATTATTCCATTTTTTTTCTGTAATTTCTATGCCTTCAAATAAATGTTGAATCATAAGGATAAAGACTTCTGATGAAGGAAATACAGTTGAAGGCATCAGGGATTAAGAGGACCTAAGTCTTAGACATAGAATTTCAGTCTCATCTAGTCTAAGTCACATAAGCTATATATTCTTATGGCTATTTTAAAAAAGACTAAGATAGCTTCGATGCTCCAACCACTGCACAATTGCACTCATCTCACATGCTAGTAAAGTAATGCTCAAAATTCTCCAAGCCAGGCTTCAGCAATACGTGAACCGTGAACTCCCTGATGTTCAAGCTGGCTTTAGAAAAGGCAGAGGAACCAGAGATCAAATTGCCAACATCCGCTGGATCATGGAAAAAGCAAGAGAGTTCCAGAAAAATATCTATTTCTGCTTTATTGACTATGCCAAAGCCTTTGACTGTGTGGATCACAATAAACTGTGGAAAATTCTGAAAAAGATGGGAATACCAGACCACCTAACCTGCCTCTTGAGAAATCTGTATGCAGGTCAGGAAGCAACAGTTAGAACTGGACATGGAACAACAGACTGGTTCCAAATAGGAAAAGGAGTACGTCAAGGCTGTATATTGTCACCCTGCTTATTTAACTTATATGCAGANAAACTGTGGACAATTCTGAAAGAGATGGGAATACCAGACCACCTGACCTGCCTCTTGAGAAATCTGTATGCAGGTCAGGAAGCAACAGTTAGAACTGGACATGGAACAACAGACTGGTTCCAAATAGGAAAAGGAGTCCGTCAAGGCTATATATTGTCACCCTGCTTATTTAACTTATATGCAGAATACATCATGAGAAATGCTGGACTGGAAGAAACACAGGCTGGAATCAAGACTGCTGAGAGAAATATCAATAGCCTCAGATATGCAGATGACACCACCCTTATGGCAGAAAGTGAAGAGGAACTAAAAAGCCTCTTGATGAAAGTGAAAGAGAAAAGTGAAAAAGTTGGCTTAAAGCTCAACATTCAGAAAACAAAGATCATGGCATCTGGTCCCATCACTTCATGGGAAATAGATGGGGAAACAGTGGAAACTGTCAGATTTTATTTTTTGGGGCTCCAAAATCACTGCAGATGGTGACTGCAGCCATGAAATTAAAAGACGCTTTCTCCTTGTAAGAAAAGCTACGACCAACCTAGATAGTATATTCAAAAGCAGAGACATTACTTTACTGACTAAAGTCCGTCTAGTCAAGGCTATGGTTTTTCTTGTGGTCATGTATGGATGTGAGAGTTGGACTGTGAAGAAGGTCGAGCGCCGAAGAATTGATGCTTTTGAACTGTGGTGCTGGAGAAAACTTTTGAGAGTCCCTTGAACTGCAGGGAGATCCAACCAGTCCATTCTAAAGGAGATCAGCCCTGGGATTTCTTTGGAAGGAATGATGCTAAAGCTGAAACTCCAGTACTCTGGCCACCTCATGTGAAGAGTTGACTCATTGGAAAAGACTCTGATGCTGGGTGGGATTGGGGGCAGGAGGAGAAGGGGACGACTGAGAATGAGATGGCTGGATGGCATCACGGACTCGATGGACGTGAGTTTGAGTGAACTCCGGGAGATGGTGATGGACAGGGAGGCCTGGCGGGCTGTGATTCATGGGGTCGCAAAGAGTCAGACACTACTGAGCGACTGAACTGAACTGAACTGATGATACAGCAATCTAGTTCTGAAGGAAATAAAAACACTAACTAAAGAAGACACCTGCCCCTCCATGTTCACTGGATCATTATTTACAACAGGTAAAACATAGAAACAATCTAAGTGTACATTGGTGGATGATTGGATAAAGTAAGTGTGATCTACATTTCTATCTATCTATATAAGAATATTATCCAGTTATCAAAACGTAGGACTTCTTGCTATTTGCTGCAACATGGGTGGACCTTTAGGGCATTACACTAAGTGAAATAAGTCTTACAAAGACAAATATGGTATCTATATGTGGAATTGTAAATGAAGAAACTCATAAATACAGAGAAAAGATTGGAGGTTGCTAGAGGCAGAGTTTGGCAGGGGATGAAGGGCGGAGTGTGAAAGAAATGAGTGAACTCTTTTTCTGTCTGTTGAATTAAATAATCTGTTTAATTTTTTTTTAATCTTTTTTTTTCCCTAACCTATTTGGCCAGAGACTTTTATTTACCTAATACATTAAACTAGTGTTTTGTTTAAGATTCCCTGAGGTAATGTTCTCTTGGATGATAAAAATGACTGTAAGAGTTAGGAAGCTATTAAGTGAGGAGAGACTAGAGGCTTCTTAGCCATAAGTGGATTACTCAACATGGGTAGGCGAGAATTCATCAGGGTTTCATCTGGGAAATGAGAAGGAAAGTGGAAAGGGGTCTGTGAGTGTGTGTGTTCATGAGCAGGCAAGCCTGTGTGCATATCTGATATCGGAAACATTGATGTAGTTTACTAAAAATTCAAGTTTGATTCAGTTCAGTTCAGTCGCTCAGTCGTGTCCCACTCTTTGCGACCCCATGAATCGCAGCACGCCAGGCCTCCCTGTTCATCACCATCTCTCGGAGATCACTCAGACTCATATTCATCGAGTCAGTGATGCCATCCAGGCATCTCATCCTCGGTCGTCCCTGGAAGGATGGTCTGATATAAAAGAAAAAAGAAATATGGAATA
This sequence comes from Cephalophus harveyi, assembly GCA_006410635.1. NCBI lineage: Eukaryota > Metazoa > Chordata > Mammalia > Artiodactyla > Bovidae > Cephalophus > Cephalophus harveyi. The sequence goes on along the minus strand of SJYT01050498.1, from coordinate 66,264 downwards.
AGAGAAGAAATATGGGGGTTGATGTTCAGATTTGTATATTATTAGATCAAGGTGTTTATAGAACAGGTTCATTTAGGAGATATATCAAGTATGTATGCAGGTATATTTAGCAGGAAATTTAAAATATGGGTTGGCTTTAGAGCATAGAGGGGAAGATGCAGGCTGTAGAGATTTTGACATCCTCTATAGAGAGGAGTTGAAATCTTGAGGATAAGTAAAATTGCTAATAGGAAGTGTGCAGATAGAGAAAAGAAGAGGGTCAAATGCAGAACCTAATACTAAGAGTTTATATGTAAATTGATATAGCTTATGTATTGTGTGTAAGTTTGTGTTCATTCCATTTGAAATATTGAGACATAAGAAACAACTAAAGATTCAAATAAAATTTAAAGATCTAATTTTATATTGATTTTTATTTTATATAAATGAATTATTATGCCCAATTAACTTTTCCCCTAAGAAAATCAATAAATATACACTGATAATTAATAATACTTTCTTGAAAAGTAGTAAAATATTAATCATTTCATGGGAGAGCAGTAGAAATCATCCACAACTTAAAATGGAAAGATAAAATGAAGTTCTACTGAATTAAAATATGGTAAATGGACTAAATTTGACCATGAGTGATGGCAGAATTCATAAAACTTGACCTAAGAGAAAACAGACAGGAAGCATGAGTTCCTCAAATTTTTCCCATTGGAAGCTTAAAAAAAATGAATACAGAAAACTTATGTATAGGAATATCAGGCCCTCAGTACAAGATTCTAATGCCTTTCCCTCCAATTGTATTTAAATATTTATACAAATTACTTAAAGGCTTTAATGAGGCATGAATTTTTACTTGCTTTAGTAAGGAGTTAATATGGTAGCATGAGCCCATTCACACATGGCCATGTAAGTTTAGTATATATTCTTATTATAACATTAAATTTGCAATGATACATAATGTTAAGTTGAGGTAAAATTAAAAAAAAATTAAAAATAGCTATATACATAAAAATTTTAATTCTCAGATTTGTGTATTTAAGAAATAATGATTATTATCACTGGAGGAGAAATATATGGGCTTCTCCTCTCCCTTCATCTGTCTTTCAGTAAATATGAACTACTATTTAATATTTAATAAATATTAAGTGAGGGGCTTTCTTCAAAGTTACACCTTCTCTTCAGGATCACTATTCTTGCCAGGAGATGGCACTAGCGTACTTTGTTCTATGGTCCAGAAAACGCATCTGTAAGCCAAAGGTTACCTCAGCAATGCATTATGCAATGTGGTGTGAATTAAGCATTTTGTTTCATTCCACTCAACACCCTTCAATTATTTATGCTGCATATTGAGATTATTAGTTATCTTGCTATGTCTGTATTAAAAGCTCAATTTGTTTTATGTCAGGAATAGAATATATGCTTTAACTAAATGACCTGTTTCATTTGGCAGTTTATTTTAAAGAAATGGTCTAGCCTTGAAAAGAAGAAAAAGAAAAATATTTATGTATTAAAAGTCCAGAGGTTGTTAGTTTTATAAATAAGAAACTGCAAAGATGCCAATGGAGCTCAAATACAACATAATTTAGGCAGAGATAATATGAGAGCTGCTGTGAATATTAATTTCCCCAATAATTTATAACTCGTATAGAGTCAGTGGATTTATTTTTTTTTTTCTTTTATGAAGAGATTTTTACCCCAGTTGGACTACTGGGTCGGGAAGATCCACTGGAGAAGGGATAGGCTACCCACTTCAGTGTTCTTGGGCTTCCCTTATGGCTCAGCTGGTAAAGAATCCGCCTGCAATGTGGGACACCTGGGTTCAATCCCTGGGTTGGGAAGATCCCTTGGAGAAGGGAAATGCTACTCACTCCAGTATTCTGACCTAGACAATTTCATGGACTGTATAGTCCATGGAGTCACAAAGAGTCAGGCACAACTGAGTGACTTTCACTTTTCACATCCAATAAGTTATGAGTTGATCTCATTTAAGAATTCAAATGTGTATGTATATGTATTTTTATGTATATGTATTCAATGTTAACCAATTCATTGGTTAACACATTTCTATTTTAATTTTCATGTTTTTAAAGACTGCATTCTGTGTGTTATTGTGGAAATTCATATAGATATTTTCTTGCTAAATCAAAAGGAAAAAATCTCAAAGAACTATTAGTGTGCTATATGCTCTGTGCCTAATATTATGGCAACTACTGGAGATAATGGAAATAAAAACATTTGCTATGTCTGTCTTCTAGTAGCTCATAGTCTCATGTTATGTAGTTATCTGTACACCTTAATCATGTTGACATTTTTGATACTGTAATGCTGCCAGATTGAACTAATGAAGAGCTTATGATACTATGAGAAATTTGGTAAAATTAAGAATTTAGAAGATATCTACAAAATCTCTCATGCTTCCTAAAATAGTCAGGTTGGCTTTGTAACTGTAAGTCTCCTTTTAATTCATGTTTTAATATTGTGCGTTCAAGTCGTAGTCACACTATCTGGAAAGAATGGCTTATTGAGTAAAAGACAAAACCAAAGAAAAAATTCCAATTTGAACTTTGCTAAGAAGCTTGGTACAGGTAAAACTAAGTAAGTCATTTCAAGAGGATATCAAATATTGTTGTACCCAATTCTCACTGAAATGGCTGTCTGTTTAACCCTAGAAAGAATATACTGTATAATGTTCAGGAACTTTATGTCCATTAAATAAATACTTAAAGAACAAGTAAGCAAGAATAAAATGACAAGAGAAAAAGATGCTTTTAAACTGTGGTTTTTAAGTTTCAAAATTGTAGTTCACACAATACACAGAAGTTTTGTCCATAAGAATTACAAGTTTGTGATTGTTTAGGGTTTTATACCCTCAAAGTGACAAGATAATTTGGTGAAGAGTATGAGGTCTTGAGTCAGACTTGCCTGTATTCAAGCTTTTGAAAAATGACCAGTACGTATATTTCAGTTCAATTCAGTCCCTCAGTCATGTCTGAATCATTGCAACCCAATGAACTGCAGCACACCAGGCTTCCCTGTCCATTACCAACTCCCAGAGTTTACCCAAACTCATGTCCATTGAGTCAAGTGATGCCATCCAACCATCTTGCCCTCTGTCATCCCCTTCTCCTCCTGTTCTCAATCTTTCCCAGTATCAAGGTCTCTTCAAATGAGTCAGCTCTTTGCATCAGGTGGCCAAAGTATTGGAGTTTCAGCTTTAACATTAGTCATTCCAATGAATATTCAGGACTGATCTCCTTTAGGATGGACTGGTTGGACCTCCTTGCAGTCCAACAGACTCTCAAGACTCTCAAGAGTCTTCTCCATCGCCACAGATCAAAAGAATAAATTCTTCTGCACTAAGCTTTCTTTATAGTCCAACTCTCACATCCATACATGACTAATGGAAAAAGCATAGCCTTGACTAGACAGATCTGTTGGCAAAGTAATGTCTTTGCTTTTAAATATCTGTCCAGGTTGCTCATAACTTTTCTTCCAAGGAGGAAGTGTCTTTTAGTTTCATGACTGCAATCACAATCTGCAGTGATTTTGGAGCCCCCCAAAATAAAGTCTGCCACTGCGTCCACTGTTTCCCCATCTATTTCCCATGAAGTGATGGGACCAGATGCCATGATCTTCGTTCTCTAAACGTTGAGCTTTAAGCCAACTTTTTCACTCTCCCCTTTCACTTTCATCAAGAGGCTCTTTACTTCTTCTTCACTTTCTGCCATAAAGGTGGTGTCATCTGCATACCTGAGGTTATTGATATTTCTCCCAGCAATCTTGTTTCCAGTTTGTGCTTTTTCAAGCCAAGCATTTCTCATGATGTACAGTGCATATAAGTTAAAGAAGCAGGGTGACAATATACAGCCTTGATGTACTCCTTTTCCTATTTGGAACCAGTCTGTTGTTTCATGACCAGTTCTACCTGTTGCTTCCTGACCTGCATACAGGTTTCTCAAGAGGCAGGTCAGGTGGTCTGGTATTCCCATCTCTTTCAGAATTTTCCACAGTTCATTGTGATCCACACAGTCAAAAGCTTTGGCATAGTCAATAAAGCAGAAATAGATGTTTTTCTGGACCTCTCTTGCTTTTTCCATGATCCAGCAGACATTGGCAATTTGATCTCTAGTTCCTCGTTTTCTAAAACCAGCTTGAACATCTGGAAGTTCACAGTTTACGTAGTGCTGAAGCCTGGCTTGGAGAATTTTGAGGATTACTTTACTATTGTGCAGTAATTTGAGCATTCTTTGGCATTGCCTTTCTTTGGGATTGGAATGGAAACTGACCTTTTCCAGTCCTGTAACCACTGCTGAGTTTTCCAGATTTGTTGGCATGTTCAGTGCAGCACTTTCACAGCATCATCTTTTAGGATTTGAAATAGCTCAACTGGAATTCCATCACCTCCACTAGCTTTGTTAATAGTGATGCTTCCTAAGGCCCACTTGATTTCACATTCCAGAATGTCTGGCTCTAGGTGAGTGATCACACCATCATGATTATCTGGGTCGTGAAGATCTTTGTTGTACAGTTCTGTGTATTCTTGCCACCTCTTCTTAATATCTTCTCCTTCTGTTAAGTCCATACCATTTCTGTCCTTTATTGAGCCCATCTTTGCATGAAATGTTCCCTTGGTATCTCTAACTTTCTTGAAGAGATCTCTAGTCTTTCCTACTCTATTGTTTTCCTCTATTTCTTTGCATTGATCGCTGAAGAAGGCTTTCTTATCTCTTCTTGCTATTCTTTGGAACTCTGCATTCAAATGGGTATATCTTTCCTTTTCTCCTTTGCTTTTTGCCTCTCTTCTTTTCACAGCTATTTGTAAGGCCTCCTCAGACAATCATTTTGCTTTTATGCATTTCTTTTTCTTGGGGATGGTCTTGATCCCTGTCTCCTGTACAATGTCACGAACCCCCGTCCATAGTTCATTAGGCACTTTGTCTATCAGATCGAGTCCCTTAATCTATTTCTCACTTCCACTGTATAGTCATAAGGATTTGATTTAGGTCATACCTAAATGGTCTAGTGGTTTTTCCCACTTTTTTCCATTTAAGTCTGAATTTGGCAATAAGGAGTTCATGATCTGAGCCACAGTCAGCTCCTGGTCTTGTTTTTGCTGACTGTATAGGGCTTCTCCATCTCTGGCTGGAAAGAAGATAATCAATCTGATATCGGTGTTGGCCATCTGGTGATGTCCATGTGTAGAGTCTTCTCTTATGTTGTTGGAATAGGATGTTTGTTATGACCAGTGCATTCTCTTGTATATTTGGTATGCATATTTAGTGTTGTGTAAAATACCCACGTTGCAGTTGTATATAGATATTCTGTTAAACTAAATTTTATTTAATAGTTACAAGGATTTTAAGTGAAGCCTAACAAGGGAAACTGTCATTGGTTTTATGTCGCCATTTGCAGGTAGATGTCCTTATCTGCAAATAGGTGGTTTCCTTGCAAACCAGTAATACAAGAAGCACAAGCTGAGTGTTCTCTTGCTGAAGCACTTGTTAGTCTTTCTTATACAAGCACATATTCCATCTTTCTCTCTAACACACACACTCACACACATATATACGCACACAATCTAGACCACAAACAGAAAAAAAAATGTTCCATATTTATTGATGAATAAACATATTTTGCATTGCTATGATCAAATAAATGATTTCTAATTTTTTAGTAGCAGATATTTCATTAAAATAAATCTCAAATGAATGGTTAAAATGTAGAATATATTTAAAGAGGTGTTCTTTCTTCTGACTGAACAGGTGTTGAGGGTTTTAGAGACCCTTCCTTAATTAATTTTTTTAATTAATAAATTTCTAATATTTTTTAGACTCTAAATTACAGTAAATTAGCCCCAAGGTTACAAATTTCTCAATGTGAAAGACATTAAGTAATTTCATTGAGGTGTTCAAATATAAGGAGATTATAGACACAACCAGTTTCATTAAGGTATATATCATGTTGGGGCTCAAGTTTTTGGGCTTCTTTCCTCTTTTTTTAAGCTGGATGTGGTTGGCATGTCACCTAGTTACATAATTTTTCTTATGTCCCAACTCATAATTTTGTGATCCTATGATTTACCATCCAAATCAGGACACTTTTGGGAGTAAAAGTGTGTTATTAATTATATTTCTCAGGATAACTGGTATAAGTTGGGAAAATCCTGAGCAAACCAGGTTACACATTCATCTTATCTATAAATTTCTTTTTACATATAACATTTCTTTGTCTATGGATTTAAGCAGATCTTTTTGGCCATGCCATGTAGCTTCCCTGGTGGCTCAGACAGTAAAGTCTCTGTCTGCAATGTTAGGCAATCCGGGTTCAATCCCTGGGTTAGGAAGATCCCCTGGAGAAGGAAATGGCAACCCACTCCAATATTCTTGCCTGGAGAATTCCATGGACAGAGGGGCCTGGTGAGCTACAGTCCATGGGGTCACAAAGAGTCGGACACACCTGAGTGACTAATACACACACACACACACATACACACATATAGCTTGAGGAATCTCAGTTCTCTGACCACGGATTGAACCTGGGCCACAACAGTGAAAGCCTGGAATCCTAACCACTAGGCCACTGGGGAACTCCCCCAAGGAGACCTTTTCAGTGAACTTGAGAATTGAGAGGGCAGGCCTGGTCTCATGTCTCCTGAGACTAGGGCTAGTATGAGATTATACAAAACAATCTTGAGAGCTAGATTATCAGACACTTGCAACTTTAGCACTACATGTTTGTCAAGAGTCACTGAATAATGCTCCCCAATAAAAGAAACCACTGCAATGGGACGCCCAAGCACCCCAACTAGAGAACAGCTCTGTGCTTGCTCTGTGCAACTAGAGAAAGCCCACGTGCAGCAATGAAGACTCAGCCCAGTCAAAAATAGTATATGAATAAATAAATGTATAAAGAAAAGGAACACATGCATGGGATTTTGTTTATCCTGCATTAATCAGTGAAATTATGGGACGTTTGAAACTCTTAAAGATATACTTAAGTTAGAAAAAAATCAAGGCAGGCTTTTTTGAACTATGTAATCAAATTATCTACTTCCATAAATTTTATATGTTGTAAAAATTGGTTTAACATTGTATTGAAATTTTAAAAGTGATTTTATACATGAGGGTATATGTACAGATGAGTATGAAAGGAACAAATATGGTGAGTCTTATAAAATTTGTGATATTCTCAATCACATTTCTCTGATACATAGTTATCTGGAGATCACTGATTATAAATAAGTTTATTTTTTGTTTGTTCAGTTTAGTTTTATCCTGCTCTTATAAAATTGATACACCATACAAATGAAAATGAGAATATTCTACAAAAAAATAATTGTTAGCCTTGCAATTTATCTATTTAAAATCTTTTTTACTTAAAATATATTCTAATTTCAGTTTTCATAATCCTATGTTTTAGAAATTCCATTACAATCTTCTTTTCATTCATGTGGAAAAGACCTCAAGGACATTAAATGTTCACAATTTGTAATAACTGCTGTCTCTTATACACATCTTTCCATCTTCTTTTCATTCATGTGGAAAAGACCTCAAGGACATTAAATGTTCACAATTTGTAATAACTGTATTATTATTATACCTATTAAAAAGTTTCATTTCAAACTTTGTAAAATGAAAATAATGATTTCTGATTATCCTTATTCTTCCTGTTACAGCATTTTCATCTGAAATTAAGTTAATAATGCAAATTACTATAAAAAAGGACTTCATAGAAATTTGTATGTTGTATGTGAATAATAGCTGCCAGACAGAGTGCAAAGCTTAATTATATATAGTTTAAAAAGACAGATTTGTATTCATGAATGCATAAGCATTAATGACAAGGACAAAGAACTTTTGACAGGCAGTTGTTTCATTGTGAAAATAAAATTTTAATTATTGTTCCAGTTCCTTCAGGCATAACGTAGACATATCTTAAGTTGGCTAATGCTTAGTTTTACTTACATGTTTTCTAACCTGTGTTTGAAATGCTCTTTGGCCCTGGAAACTATAGGAAGTTGTCTCATTCTCAGCTTGGACAGTTCTGCGAATAGGCCAATTCCATTTCCACCTTCTGCCTTGTCAACTGCTTATCCATCAAACTTAAACATCAGTTACCAGGGATTCTCAAAGATCATCTTCCATGATTTCTTGAACAGGTCAAATATCCCTGTTATCCAGTCTCATTGTAAAACTAGTCCTTTATAGTAGTAATCACAGTTGTGCCAATTCCATTTCCACCTTCTGCCTTGTCAACTGCTTATCCATCAAACTTAAACATCAGTTACCAGGGATTCTCAAAGATCATCTTCCATGATTTCTTGAACAGGTCAAATATCCCTGTTATCCAGTCTCATTGTAAAACTAGTCCTTTATAGTAGTAATCACAGTTGTGATATAGAGAAATAATTACTTCAGTATTGTCTTTTTTGGGAGCTATGATGTAAATGCCAAGATGGTAAGAATCATGGCTTGATACTGAGTTCTCAGTATCTAAGGTAGTCACTGGAATGCAAAAGTAGAAAGTCAAGAAACACCTGGAGTAACAGGCAAATTTGGTCTTGGAGTATAGAATGAAACAGGGCAAAGGCTAACAGTTCTGCCAAGAGAATGCACTCTTCATAGCAAACACCCTCTTCCAACAAAACAGGAGAAGACTCTACACATGGACACCACCAGATGGTCAACATTGAAATCAGATTGATTATCTTCTTTGCAGCCAAAGATGGAGAAGCCCTATACAGTCAGCAAAAACAAGACCTGGAGCTGACTGTGGCTCAGATCATGAACTCCTTTTTGCCAAATTCAGACTTAAATGGAAAAAAGTGGGGAAAACCACTAGACCATTCAGGTATGACCTAATAAAAGCTCTTATGACTATACAGTGAAAGTGAGAAATAGATTAAGGGACTAGATCTGATGGAGTGCCTGATGAACTATGGACAGAGATCCATGACATTGTATAGGAGACAGGGATCAAGACCATCCCCAAGAAAAAGAAATGCAAAAAAGCAAAATGGTTGTCTGAGGAGGCCTAACAAATAGCTATGAAAAGAAGAGAAGCAAAAGGCAAAGGAGAAAAGGAAAGATATACCCATTTGAATGCAGAGTTCCAAAGAATAGCAAGAAGAGATAAGAAAGCCTTCCTCAGCGATCAGTGCAAAGAATTAGAGGAAAACAATAGAACGGGAAAGACTAGAGATCTCTTCAAGAAAGTTAGAGATACCAAGGGAACATTTCATGCAAAGATGGACTCGATAAAGGACAGAAATGGTATGGACCTAACAGAAGCAGAAGATATTAAGAAGAGGTGGCAAGAATACACGGAAGAACTGTACAAAAAAGATCTTCACGACCCAGATAATGATGAAGGTGTGATCACTCTCACTCATACAGAGCCGGACATCCTGGAATGTGAAGTCAAGTGGGCCTTAGGAAGCATCATTATGAATAAAGCTAGTGGAGGCTATGGAATTCTAGTTGAGCTATTTCAAATTCTAAAATATAAAAAAGTGAAAAAAAAAAAAACTGTGAAAGTGCTGCACTCAACATGTCAGCAAATTTGGAAAACTCAGCAGTGGCTACAGGACTGGAAAAGGTCAGTTTTCATTCTAATCCCAAAGAAAGGTAATGCCAAAGAATGCTCAGACTACTGCACAATTGCACTCATATCACATGCTAGTAAAGTAATGCTTAAAATTCTCCAAGCCAGGCTTCAGCAATATACGTGAACTTCCAGATGTTTAGGGTGGTTTTAGAAAAGGCAGAGGAACCAGAGATCAAATTGCCAACATCCACTGGATCATCGCTTCCCTGGTGGCTCAGATGGTAAAGCGTCTGCCTACAATGTGGGAGACCCAGGTTCGATCCCTGGGTTGGGAAGATCCTCTGGAGAAGGAAATGGCAACCCACTCCAGTACTCTTGCCTGGAAAATCCCATGGATGGAGGAGCCTGGTAGGCTATATCTATGGGGTCGCAAAGAGTTGGACACGACTGAGCGACTTCACTTCACTGGATCATCGAAAAAGCAAGAGAGTTCCAGAAAAACATCGATTTATACTTTATTGACTATGCCAAAGCCTTTGACTGTGTGGATCACAATAAACTGTGGAAAATTCTGAAAGAGATGGGAATACCAGACCACATGACCTGTCTCTTGGGAAACCTGTATACAGGTCAGGAAGCAGCAGTTAGAACTGGATATGGAACAACAGACTGGTTCAAAATAGGGAAAGGAGTACATCAAGGCTGTATATTGTCACCCTGCTTATTTAACTTCTATGCAGAGTACATCATGAGAAACACTGGGCTGGAAGAAGCACAAGCTCGAATCAAGATTGCCAGTGATACCACCCTTATAGCAGAGAGTGAAGAAGAAGTAAAGAGCGTCTTGATGAAAGTGAAAGAAGAGAGTGAAAAAGTTGGCTTAAAAGTCAACATTTAGAAAACTAAGATCGTGGCATCTGGTCCAATCACTTCATGGGAAACCGATGGGGAAACTGGAAATCGTGGCTGACTTTATTTTTCTGGGCTCCAAAATCACTCTGGATGGTGATTGCAGCCATGAAATTAAAAGACACTTGCTCCTTGAAAGGAAACTTATAACCAACCTATACAGCATATTCAAAGCAGAGACATTACTTTGCCAACAAAGGTCCATCTAGTTAAGGCTATGTTTTTTCCAGTAGTCATGTATAGATGTGAGAATTGGACTATAAAGATAGCTGAGTGCCAAAGCATTGATGCTTTTGAACTGTGGTGTTGGAGAAGACTCTTGAGAGTCCCTTGGATTGCAAGGAGATCCAACCTGTCCATTCTGAAGGATATCTGTCCTGGGTGTTCATTGGAAGGACTGATGTTGAATCTGAAACTCCAATACTTTGGCCACTTGATGCAGAGAGCTGACTCATTGAAAAGACCCTGATGGTGGAAAAGATTGAGGGCAGGAGGAGAAGGGGACGACAAAAGATTAGATGGTTGGATGGCATCACCGACACAATGGACATGGGTTTGGGTGGACTCCGGGAGTTGGTGATAGACAGGGATGCCTGGCGTACTGTGGTTCATGTGGTCGCAAAGAGTCGGACACTACTGAGTGTCTGAACTGAACTGAACTGAAGGCAGTCAAATACAGCCTAGGTCTTCAATGAACATTAATTAATATTGTCCATTCATGACTGTAGACAAGAAACTAAGTGGAGAAAAGGTAGGTATTAATGCTGTATAGGAAAGTATGATTAGACCAGAGTGTCTTTTTGTGCTTTAAAATCCTTGGTATATGAAAGAAGATATGTGAAAGCATTTGAAATTGGGAGTATTATTTAAACAATTAAGGTATTATTTTTATTATAGCAGATTTATTAGTAATTTAGTTGATTTAGATGCTGTAGTAAAGTTAATCTGGTTTATTGTTTAGGACTTGGGGTTCACGAGTTTGAAGTTGGATATTCTAGTCAATTTTAGTCAATGAGTAGGAACCATTCCTGTAGATTCACACTGTAAAAACCCTAGCTTGTTTAGTACATGATTCTGATGTTTATCAGTGGCTTTAATCAAAAAAAGTATTTATATGGCTTAGTCCCTTTGCTGTTCACCTGAAACTTCCCTGATAGCTCAGTTGGTAAAGAATCCACCTGCAATGCAGGAGACTCTGGTTTGATACCTGGGTTGGGTAGACACCATGGAGAAGGGAAAGGCTACCCACTCCAGTATTCTAGCCTTGAGAATTCCATGGACTGTATAGTCCATGAGGTCGCAAAGAGTCATATACTACTGAGCAACTTACACTTCACTTGAAACTGTCACAACATAGTTAATTGGCTATATCCAATACAAAACGTTTTTGGTGTTAAAAAAATGAAAGTTAAATTTAAAAAAGAAGACTGCGGTTGTCCAGAACCACAGCACATTGTATGTAACTTTTCTGAAAATTCCAGTTCACCAGCAGTTACTGAGCATCTAACATTACTGAGAGAGTAACTGGCCTGAGGAACACAGTATGTAGCAGAAAACCAATACTTTGTCTATCTCCAAAAGACAGTTATTATCATTTTGTATTTGTAGCTTACTTGGTAGTGGATCTACCTTCCTTTTTTATATGAATTTAAGAATGTCTAACAATTCTGCCATGTCAGTAGATATAGTTCGTGTTAAGATACTAAGTCATGCAGATTTCAGCTGCAGAGGTTTGATTTACTCAATTAGTCTCCCCATGTTTATGATCATTTGAAGATAACTCTTTTCAAAGGAAGCTGAATTTATAACATGAATGACAACTTGTTTTGAAAACTTTCTCTTCAAACCATAGTGTTTGGCATAGTGCAGGCATTTTGGAACAAATCCTAAGTAATTTTTCATTGGCTTTCATAGGAATATTTGAAATATAGGTAGTTGCTTCAACTATATATTTCTTAAATTAGTCATACATGCAAATTGTTAGCAAGCCTAGAATTTTTTTCAATCTAGCTACTCATTACATGTTGTACACTAATAATACTTCATATACTCTATTCCAGTTTTGTACTGCCACCAATTTTATACTACCATTTAGTACTGTTTTATAGACACTATATTATAAAGCAAATAATTGATTAGATAATTTAAATGTAAATTGGTAGATATTAAATTATAGAGACAAACTACAGAAACTTGATGAAATCTTTTTCACACTGAAGCTTAAAGGAAAAATGAAGACATTTTATTGAGAAAAGCTCAATAAAAGAAAACTGTGGGTACACTGCCTCAGAAATCTGAATATCATGCAATCAGGCTGCCAGGTCCAGCTCAGTCCAAGGTGGAAAGAAAGAGAAAGTTAAATCAATTTGACTTTCATTGAATATTTAAGGGAAATATTGTGGTCCTATTGATGACCCTCAAAATCCTTTACTGAGCTGTAGTTCTTTTTACTAACACTTTTTTTCAATTACTTGTGAAAACATCCTCAATCTATCTACTTCCTTCACAAGATTGACCAGCTCAGGAAAAAAATGTTACCTTACTGGGATAAATAAGATATAGTCACATGATTTATTTTACTTACTGAACTATTATCTAATCTATTTTTAAAAGTCTACATACATCTATATCTCTTTTGCTGTCTCACATACAGGGTTATCATTACCATCTTTCTAAATTCCATATATATGTGTTAGTATACTGTATTGGTGTTTTTCTTGGAACGGACTTCTGGACTCTGTGGGAGAGGGAGAGGGTGGGATGATTTGGGAGAATGGCATTGAAACATGTATACTATCATGTAAGAAATGAATCACCAGTCTAGGTTTGATACAGGATACTGGATGCTTGGGGCTGGTGCACGGGGAAGATCCAAAGAGATGATATGGGGTGGGAGGTGGGAGTGGGTTCAGGATTGGGAACTCATGTACACCCGTGGCTGATTCATATCAATGTATGGCAAAACCAATACAGTATTGTAAAGCAAAATAAAGTAAAAATAAAAATTAAAAAATATTCTAGCTAGTCTGTTACCAATTTCTCCATTTAATCATTAATGCTGTCTCCAGAATTGTATTTCTGAAACTCATATTTCATCATACAAACATTCATGTCTGACTCTTTGTGACCCCCTGGACTGTGCCTCTGTCCACGGGATTCTCCAGGCAAGAATTCTGGAGTGGGTTGCCATTCCCATATCCAGGGGATCTTCCCAACCCAGGGAGTGAACCTGTGTCTCCTGCATTGCAGGCAGATTCTTTACCATCTGAGCCACTAGGGAAGCCCTATACTCTTTATAGGAAAGAAGTCTTCAAAGTTTAACAAATATCACTAATATTTATTTAAATATTACTGCAATCTGTATCTAAAAGAGATTTATAAGGCTTTTTATCAATTATTTTGTATAATTATAGGTAAATATCACTCATTTCTAAAATACAGAATCGTTTTCTTTTCTTTTTCTGTGCATAGAAATCCTGAGAAAAAATTTTTTGAATACAAGTAAATGCAAATTGAAGATATTTTTGCTTTCTTTTTAGCAATGTCATTCAATTTTGGGCTATGTAGAGTCCTACTGTAATGTGCCAAAAATAATATGGTAATGTACTATTAAATAATATTTTTATGATTTATTATGTGACAACTCAATTAGGTCCCTTTTGAATATTACTGAAAGTAAATAAATGGAAAGTGTGTAATTTGCTAGCAGTTTTGTTATATGGTATTAGAGGTACACTCTCAATAATGAAAGCATTGTATCAACCTTCACCTTTGTTTGATTCAGGAAAGGTTTTACTCCTTTGGGGCAATGCACTGTATTAATATTTAGGTGGATGACTTTCTTCCAAAAGAGAGAGAAGTGTAAGAAAATTGGTGTGGACTGCAGTCTATTTCTCAGATAGATTAGTTTTAAAAAGCAGTATATATGGCTTTCCCTGGAGAAGGGCTTGGCAACCTACTCCAGTATACTTGCCTGGAGAATCCAATGGACAGAAGGGCCTGGCGAGCGACAGCCCATAGAGTCGCAAAGAGTTGGACACCACTAAAGAGACTTAGCATGCACGCATATATGGCTTTGGGTCTTCCCAGGTGGCGCTAGTGGTAGAAAGAACTCATTTGCCAATGCAGGAGACATTGCAGGAGGATTCTTTTCCCACTGAGCCACTGGGGATGCCTGTTAAGAGCATGTATGTGTTTTTATAATACAAGAAATTATAATGAGTAATAAATAGGAATAATGGGATTAAATTTATCATCTGTTTCTAGATCTAATTTTTTGAATTTCTATCCAAAAGATGTAAAATGTCTGGTTTAATGAAAGAGGGTAAAATTAAGTTCCTTCTTAATTCAGGGAGATATCATGATGCCGTGGAAATAGCAATATACTAGAATAAAAGAAATAACCTTGAATCTTCCTGTGTACACTGTAGCTCTGTGGCTTTGAAACTGTCACTTGGTGTTTCCTGGCCTGAACTAAAATACTTCCTTAAAAACATTTCTATTTTTAGATCTATTATTAAGGAGCAATGTTTTAAAGTTCTGATATTTTATATAAATATATATATATGATTTTATGATTATTTGTTTTTGCTACTATGACAGTATTCAGTTCAGTTCAGTTCAGTCACTCAGTCGTGTCCGACTCTTTGCGATCCCTTGAATCGCAGCACGCCAGGCCTCCTTGTCCATCACCAACTCCTGGAGTTCACTCAGACTCACGTCCATCGAGTCAGTGATGCCATCCAGCCATCTCATCCTCGGTCGTCCCCTTCTCCTCCTGCCCCCAATGCCTCCCAGCATCAGAGTCTTTTCCAATGAGTCAACTCTTCGCATGAGGTGGCCAAAGCGTTGGAGTTTCAGCTTTAGCATAATTCCTTCCAAAGAACACTCAGGACTGATCTCCTTCAGAATGGACTGGTTGGATCTCCTTGCCGTTCAAGGGACTCTCAAGAGTCTTCTCCACCTAATGACAGTATTAGGTGTGAAATATAAATGAGAATGATGCTTCTAACAGTAAACCAATTATAGATCTTCTTTTTTTCTTAAATAACTTAAGTAATATCACACCAATCTAAATATTTAATATATGGATTCAGAAATACAAATTACAAAGAGAGATTCAAGAACTCTTGGCTTATAATGGCACATTTTATCTACAAAATGTCTATATTCAACTTTAATAACACTTTAATTTTTATGGTGTTCTAGATAGTAGGTATCTCAATAGTCAGTTACTCCAACAAAAGTAATTTAACTTTATGAACTTGTTTTAGTGCAAGCTAAAAGAAATCTATCAGAAAATTTTGCTTTTTAGAACAGTCTATCTGTGACAGGAAAAACTAATTAGTCCACTTTTCAACAATTAATAGCCTGCCAGTGAATTAAAATACTATTTCCAAAGTATATTTCCTGAGATTGTAATTTAAATTGTATGTGCTCATGGGGATCCTACTAATAGGATACTACAAATCTTGCACCAATTTAGAATTGTGTATATCCTGGTTCCTCCTCACCTTTTTGGAACAGTCCTTCAGAACTAACTCAGAAGCTGTCTCCTGGGCTTAAGTCTCTAGTATATCTGCTGAATGAAACAGAATGCTCAACTTTTAGGTTGTGTGTGTGTGTTTGTTTGTTTGTTTTTTTTTTCCAGTTGACAGAGTCCTTCAAGGGGAATTGCTAGGACAGTGGATTTAAATAATTTAAGCTTTATGGTACCTATTGCCCAAGGGCATTCTTTAAAATTTGGAGTCTTGTTATTTTTTGACATTTTATAATTTTCAAAGTGAAAATGGCATTTATTGTTCTAAATTTGTTTCTGAAATTTAGCATATTTTAAGTTTGTTAGATATCTTCTTTTTTAAAAATTCTTCTATACTTTGTGTAATTAGGAGCATTTTTAAAGAAACAACTTCTAGTTTTACTATTTCTTCACATTTTCTTCCTGAGTTGATGCTGTTTCTTCTACCTTAGAATTTTATTTAACTTTTAAAAGCAGCATGTTATATAAAATAGTCTGTGAAGCATCTCTTTTGTTGTTGTTATTTCTGGTTCTATCCCTGGCTTGAGAAGATCCCCTGGAGAAGGAAATGGCAACCCTTCCCAGTATTCTTGCCTAGAAAATTCCATGGACAGAACATCCTGGCAGGCTATCGTCCATAGGGTCATGAAAGAGTTGGACATGACTTAGTGACTAAACAACAACAACAAAATGTCTCATATATTCCTTTAGTGACCATGTTTTCTAATTCATTATGTTATGCTCACCACCATGTATTATTTATTTTTCTGACAAGTTATTCTTAAGTTCAAAAAATTTTAGAAGTTCTTTATTGTCATTAAGTAGAAAATTTTCTGCTTGGCAATAAAGGCCTTCAACAAAAAGAATCCAGATCCTATTTTCCCAGTGTACCGTCATGCATGCAAGCTATATACCTTAGCCAAGCTGAATTAACTGCACCCATTTTCCTCTGAATTCATCCAATTCATTCTGACATTTGTGTATTTGCTGATTTTGGTCACAGTCTTTGACAGCTTTGTCTTGTTATTTCTGGTTGAAACTCATCAAGGAACATTTCAAATTTTACATTTCTTCATGACAGCTAATTTGATTCTCAATGAGAGTTTACTGAAAACACAGTTTTTGGCATTTACTATGTTGATTTGCATAGAACTTGTTTTAAATTACTCTACAGTATTGATATCAACATTTTAAGGACAGGTTCTGCCCACTCTTCCTTATGACACAGTGGGAACTGCATATAATTGAGCCTCAATATATACTTGTTTAATTGAATTAAATCTAAGTGGTAGTTGGTTAAATCCAGCTTTATTGAAAAGCTTGAATTAATGCCTAAGGTCTCAAAAGTTCTCATGGATTTTCATATTTGATTTACACAGTGAGCCAGAAGCTTTGGAATTATTACTGCCCTGGCTTAGAGAACATATTTATAAATGTTCTTTTGGGGAAATGCATTTCCTCTCTTTTGAATAAGATAGATCCACTGAAAATAATTCCATAAGTAACTTGTCCTAAGGCACCATGTGCATTGGGCAGTAAAACCACAAAATACAGGTCATATTTAAAAAGGGCAATCTGAAGATGAGTAGTGTAAATATCTCTTTAAGTTTACAGAGAATTAATTTTTTCACTTGCCACTTTAAATAAAAAGGTAAAATAGAGTTGATATTGTTAACAGGAAATAATATTTAGAGAGTTACTTTAACAAAAAGATTATAGAAAATCGATAACTACCATTTAATTAGAAATTGGTACTTATAATGTATTTAAGTGTGGGAAGACATCTACTCCTAAGTTGGAGTAACAGAGACTGGATCTGTTTATCATCTAAAATAATAGACAAACAAATATAAAATCAGGCTGATAGACGTAAATGTGTACATGTACACACACACATAATACAATAGTTTACAACAAAGGACAGTGATCCTTGAGAACAAGCAACAAAATGAATCATATCATCACCCCAGCTTCCAGCATTGAGAGAGCTTTCAAGCTGAAGAACTCAGGTAAAAACTGGCAGATATGAATTGGGAAGATGGAACAAACAGTTTGGGAAGGCAAAAGTGGCTCAAGTTTGCAGGACACTGTAAGAGAAAGCTGAGCAGAGAAACCCAGATCTTCAGAAGGCCCCAGTCAATATTCAGCAGAGTAAAGAGCAGCACATGTGTATGAAGGAACATAAGGTGAGGGAAACAGGCATCCTGAAATAGCAGGAGTAACAAAGGTCCGTCTAGTCAAGGCTATGGCTTTTCCAGTGGTCATGTATGGATGTGAGAGTTGGACTGTGAAGAAAGCTGAGCACTGAAGAATTGATGCTTTTGAACTGTGGTGTTGGAGAAGACTCTTGAGAGTCCCTTGGACTGCAAGGAGACCCAACCAGTCCATTCTAAAGGAGATCAGTCCTGAGTGTTCTTTGGAAGGAATGATGCTAAAGCTGAAACTCCAGTACTTTGGCCACCTCATGCGAAGTGTTGACTCATTGGAAAAAGACTCTGATGCTGGGAGGGATTGGGGGCAGGAGGAGAAGGGGATGACAGAGGATGAGATGGCTGGATGGCATCACCGACTCGATGGACATGACTTTGAGTGAACTCCGGGAGTTGGTGATGGACAGGGAGGCATGGCATGCTGCGATTCATGGGGTTGCAAAGAGTTGGACACGACTGAGCGACTGAACTGAACTGAACTTAACTTTGCTTCATGCTCATACAGGTTTGGAAAGAGTACCTATTTCCATCAGTCCACAGGAAAACCTCCTGATTTGTAGGGAATTGGGTATAGATACAGAATGATCCTGCCTCAGTAGCAGGGATTAATTAACCTAGACTGATTACAGCTTGGTCCCACCTAGCAAATCTTAAAAGTAAGACCTGAAAGGACCAAACTTGCACCCAACAGTGAAAGCAACTCCACCTCCTCTGTTCCACAGATCAAGTAACCAACGCTAGTTTTAAAAAACTGACAAGAATGTTAATCCATTTGGGGACTAGCAGTGTTACCACTGGGTAAGTGTGTGGATTTGGTTAATATACTGTAAGCCAGACATTGGTCAGGATTCCATTCATCACCGTGCTCCCATTGGCTCCCATTCTAACATGCAGGTCAGGATGATATGTCATGTCTTCTGCTACCAGTGGCATCTTGAACTTTGTATCCTTGACGTCTAGATATCCCTCATACCCTGGTATACAGTTGGCTGAGTAAATGGCCAAAGTCTGTGTGTGGGGAGAGAGAGGGTCATTCCATCATGTTTCAGGAATGATGCAGTTCCCCTGAGGATTCTGGTCATCTCTTCAATCAACAGGTTCTAGTCTGAAACCTAACTAAGCTGGGCAAGCAGTCATGGTATTTTACTGGAGTAATACTCAGCCTTTTGCTCATCCATTCTTACCTTTTTACTTTTTTTCACACAGTTTTTATTGTGGTAAAATATACATAACATAAAATTTACTAGTTTTAAGTATACAACTTATTGGCATTAAGTATAATCACACTGCTGCGCATCCACCACCATACCGACTTCCAAAACGTTTCATCACCCCAGACTGAAACTTGGTACCAATTAAACAATGACTCGGAATTCCTCAGCTGTTCCCCAGCCTTTGGTAACCACTATACTATGTTCCGTCTCTTCTTCATTTTTGCTTATATACATTTAGCAGTACCTTCATGACTGCCAGGCTATTCTGTCCCATGGGATGCCATGTTCTATTAACCTTCTCCATAATTCTCTAGTGGTCAGGCACTCCTGGCTGGCATGCTGATTTTGTTGCTCATTAAAATAATTATAATTCCCTGGCTTCTGGCAGTTAAATTACACACCTGGCTTTTATTGCATCAGGGACCTGCCACCCCCTTGGCTATCAGCGACCAGTTTCTGTGATAGCATCTACCATCAGACATGGCCTACAGAGAAGAGCTATCACCGAACACTTTATGATACTAATGATGCTCACACCAGCACATTTCTTACGATCTTGGTAAACAGTGTGCTTTTTAGCCCTTCTCAAGGAACACAGTCCCATTTTGTGTCTTGTGGCCTCACATAACATAACTGTGCCAGCAGATCCAAACCCCTGAGCTTTTTATTCCCTCCCTCTACCATCTGCCACAGCAATTTAGGTATCTCAATGTCACTCATCCTAGGTGACTTTTCCCTGGTTTCTGCTAGAAATCCTAGCAGCAAATTTGTACCGTCTCCTGGCTTTTCAAAAAAAAAAAAAAGTGTTAAATCCTATCTCCAAGTCAATAAACTCTTCTTTATCCAGTCTTATGGCCCAGACCCTGTGACTGAGCACCTGCTTAGTCCAGCTCTATAAGCTCTCCTCTGGCCCCTGCTTGCTACATCATAGCTCTTTTGGTGTATAGTCTATGTATTCTCTCATTAGGATCAACACTAACTTGGCTGCATCGTTAAGTCAACATTTACTATAGGTCTGTTGTCCAGGAGGAGATGTCAGGGAAGCTCCTGAGAGGGGATCTATTGCTTTGTGTGGGAGAAACATCTATATTCTCTCTCCACATGGAAGAGCGTTAGTTCTTAATGGAGAGGAGTGGGACTATTCTGAACATTCAGAAAATGGTAGTGAGTTAAAATCTTCAGGGTTTCCCATTGAGATGTCCCCATATCACGTGACAGCATCCAAGCATTATTAATATAGGGCTCTGACTTCAGCACGAGAACCATGCCTTGACTGAACATCCAACCATTTGTGAGGCTTAGCAGCTTTGACTATTGAATACTGGTCTTGACTGTTATCTTTTTCTGCTTGCCCACTGCATGAGAAGAGGGCTGCTTCTTAGCTATCTAAGAGGCTCTCTTGCTTTCACACTTAACTTTCAATTTGTTAATTTTTAAAAAGTTTTTCATTATCTACCTTTAGGGAAGCAATGAACTTACTAAAAATTATTTAATTCTATTATTTTAATTGGACCATTCAAATGCCTGAGTCTTTACACTATTCACAAGCACAGCCCTCCAGCAGACAGGATCCCAGGTGGCCACAGGTTTAAGTTTTAATGATTGGAATACTCCCTTGTGCCAGAGGCTGTCGGTGCTCCACTTACCACTCAGGTGGCATCTGTATTGCCAGCTGAGGAGTGAGTGACAGCCCCCATACCCCACTTTACCATCTGACTTCTCAGACCATTCCTAGTACCAATTTTACCCACTGAGTTATGTGGAAATCAGATGCTGAGAAAAAAGTTTTATTGCAGTATTATACCCATGAAAGAAAAAGAGAGTAAGGAAGAGGCAATCAGTCTACCATGAAAAACTCAGAATGTCTCTGCCAGCTTGGTAGAGAGCTCTGGAGCAAAGATTTATGTTTGCAGAAAGCTAATTGGGAGTAGTCCTTTACTTAGTTTTAATCAGCCTTTGGCTGGGAGCCAGTGTAAAAGTCTGACCTTGGACTAAAAGCTAAGGCAGACCTTGAAGGAGCTAACAGCTGGAGGTTATCAGCTAACTACTCTTCTCACAGCTGAGCAGTGAGTCTCTTCTTGAAGAAGGATCTGCAGGTCACATCCTCATGTCTGCTAGAGCTCTCATAAAATATGTTTCTTTGTTTTGAGTTTTTAAATCTGTTTCTGATTGTAACAATACATTCAGGAATTGGAAACTTCAAAGGTTGCCCTTGCGGGAGATGTTCTTCAACTCTATGAGGGAAAGGTAGACACACATTGCAAGAGAAAGGGCCTCAAGGGGAAATGCACTCATTTGTACTGATTAAGTCATTATCTTATTGATTTCAAGTGTGTGCTCTAACCTGCTCTTTGTCTTTTTATATATTTAATTCCTGATTTCTGTGAAAAGGATTGAATCCTGCTAAGACTTCTTACATAGGAGATATTAATCAGGCAATTTGAGTATTTTTTAAAAAAGATAGAGATTTTGGAAATATTCAAATTAGAAACATATTACTTGTTTGAGGAATCCACATAAAGTGAAAGTGAAGTCGCTCAGTCGTGTCCGACTCTTTGTGACCCCATGGACTGTAGCCTACCAGGCTCCTCTGTCCATGGGATTTTCCAGGCAATAGTACTGGAGTGGATTGCCATTTCCTTCTCCAGGGGATCTTCCCGACCCAGGGATCAAACCCTGGTCTCCCACATTGTAGACAGACGCTTAACCGTCTGAGCCACCAGGGAAGTCCAGAAATCCACATGGAGAAACACTAATGATTAGATACCTAGGATGTATGTTTTCTTGTCTCCACCAGTACTGTTTAGGTAATATGATAATTTAAGACTAATTTTACTTTTTTATTCACTATGAAAAAAAGATTTATCCACTAAATGAGTAGTTAGTGAATAATACTGCAAAAAACCTAACTCTTTTAAAGCTTTCTAGAAGCACACAATTTACTTATGTCACTTCTATCTACTTCAACATTTATTATGCTTGTTAATTAAAGCATGTCCCCAAAGACCTCTGGTTGCCAACCATATATTAACCTGGCTGGAAATGGCCTATATATTTGAAGGTAGAGATAGTTAATAAAAATATTGTATAAAACATTAATTTTCCTAATCCAGATTAGCCTTCCCTTTCAGAAGAACAAAATGTGTTGAAAGTAAAGTTTCACTTAGAATGTCATATAAATAAGGTATTTTACTAATCTGCATATTTTACTAATCTTTACCAGTGCATTATGCATTTGGAACCCTTAAGACTGACATAGCACAAATAAAAAGGTTAATTTATTATAGGAATGATGGGGATAAATTTCTATCTACAGCTGCTGCCTAAGGAAAGCGGACACTATAAATTAATTTTTTTCTATTGAATCCTTATATGATCAGAATATGCAAATATGGGCTTTGGGTTGAATTTCAAAGCAGTGTTCTGGTGATAATTTGAGTTTTCCTGGATAGGAGAAGTTGAGAAGGAGGACATGAGGTAGAAGAAGAAAGGAATCATTGACAGGAAGAACAAGCCTAGTGGAAAAAAGTCCTGAAATAGAGTGATCAGAAGTTTGATACTAAAAATTTGTTGCCATTTTAAAATTGCAAATTCTATTCTGGATTCTTCAAATTGTCAGTAGAACCAATCATGAACACAAGTGCCATGTCTGAAACTGAAAAAATGAACAGAATTAACTCAGCAGAAGTCAGAGATGACCAAGAAAACCTAAGCCACTTTCACATTCCACCTCCACCTCCCAATCCCTAGTCATTAACACAAATCTTGGCAAGTTTGAATTGGGCACAAATAGTGGAATTAGGGTTCAAGTCCATTAGCTAAGTTTTAAGGTGTAGGTGATCCAGTTAAAATATAAGTTGCATAGGGATACTAGAATCTAATGAGAGGACCTTGGTAATAATGGAACCAAGAACACGTTTTTTCAATGACTCATCTCAGTTTCTATGGATACATTAGCTTTTTAAAATTTTATTTTCAATTGTGATAAGAACCGTTAACAGATCTACCCTCTTAACAGATTTTAAATGTACAATACAGATAATTATCTTACTTGCAAAAGTCAGAACTATTTTCACAGATAAACATCTAATCTGTTTTTAAAGTCCCCTGTGGAGAAGGCAATGGCAACCCACTCCAGTACTCTTGCCTGGGAATCCCATGGATGGAGGAGCCTGGTAGGCTGCAGTTCATGGGGTCGCTAGGAGTTGGACATGACTGAGCGACTTCACTTCCACTTTTCACTTTCATGCATTGGAGAAGGAAATGGCAACCCACTCCAGTATTCTTGCCTGAAGAATCCCAGGGACGGGGGAGCCTGTTGGGCTGCCGTCTCTGGGGTCGCACAGAGTCGGACACAACTGAAGCGACTTAGCAGCAGCAGCAGCAGTGGGAAAGAATATTTTCAATATCCAATAGGCACAGTATTATACAGCAGATCTCCAGAATGTACTTATACAACTAAAAATTTATACCTGTTACATTTGGTTTTATTCAACTTATTGAAGATTTTCTTTCTGCACATTGTAGAAAACCTGAATTCCAAAAGTTACCTGGAAGAAAATGTAAACTTTCTGGGTCCCAAATCTCTAGGGAAAGGTATGATTCTTCTTGATCAGATCATTTCAAATCATTTCATCTGCATCAGCCAACTGTCAAGTAAAAGTGTTAGTCAATCAGTCGTGTCTGACTCTTTGCAACCCCATGTAGCGTAGCTTTCCGAGGATTCTTTGTCCATGGGATTTCCCATGCAAGAATCCTGGAGTGGGTTGTCATTCCATTCTCTAGGGAATCTTCCTGACCCAGGTATTGAACCTGGGTCTCCTACATTGCAGGCAGATTCTTTACCACCTGAGCCACCAGGGAAGCCAACTGTGGTACTGTATAATTCATAATGTATACCAGTACAAGGATTTTGCTTTTAGAGCACCAGGATTTTGGGATATATTATTCCTATGTTCCCCTAGTCATCCACTTATTCTTCTGATATATGAATTAGAATGCATTCCCCAAAATGTAACAGGTGTTTTAGTCTACTGGTTACAATATATTATAAACTTCCTTTTCCAATCATAAGTCATGTCATCATTGAAAAATAACATCTACCAAGAGAATTTAAGGACACAGTGGCAAATTATTAATAGAACAATTGAGAGTAGGGGAAGGATGCACTTGTTATAGTCGTGAATAGATGATTGATGGCGGAGAAAATTTTTTTCATGAAAAATTTATTTTACACTCCCCCAAGACTATCTGGAAAGTCTTCTCTGAATGTTTACCTGTGTATTTTGAGTTTAATACAGTTCTAGACAGCTCTTTATTAGTCACATTTGTGAAACGATGCTGAAGATAGACATTTAAGCATGAACTCCTCAAGGACAGTCTGGCTTCAGAGACTAAGAACTTTGTACATTTGGAGAAGCAGGCTTGAAGATGTGATATATATTGACTTTCAGCTATTATCTTTTACATTTCACAGAATATAGAATGGCACTAGTGGTAAAAAACCCTCCGGTCAACGCAAGAGATGTAAGAGACACAGGCTTGATCCCTGAATAGGAAAGATATCCTGAGAAGGGCATGGCAACCCACTTCATATTCTTGCCTGGGGAATCCCATAGAGGAGGCTGGAAGGCCACAGTCCACAGGGTCGTACAGAGTCAGATACAACTGAAGTGACTTAGCATGCACGCATGCATAGTATGTATAAATATGTGTTTATGACTGTAGGTATGAAAGTATATACATATATAAATGTATTTAATAGGTGATATTTTGACCTTCATCACCAACATTGTGCTCATATGCTATGCAAACACAATATTAGACTGGCTGTTCTTTCTAAACTATGGTTCCGTGGAGGAGGGGCAGGCAGGGAAACCACTTCCTTTTATTTGAATTGTTCTGGAGTTCATTAATTTCTTTCTTTATTCTTACAGTTTTGTTATAACATGCTGAGGTAATGAATTAACCCTAAAATCTCAATGACTTAGCAACGTTTTTTCCTTGATCATTACATATATCTAATGCCAATTAGTAACTGGGGCTGAGTGAGGCCTTGAATTCACAGTCACTCAGGGATTCTGGCTGGCAGAGGCCCCATTATCTTATACCTTAATCCATGCAATAGACAAAATGGGTTTCAGAAGGCCTTTCAGTTTCCAGGGCTTTGGTTTGGTAAAGACCTATGTAATTCTTTTTGGCCAGAACAAGTCATGTGGTTCCTAACTGCAAAAAGACTGGGACATGAAACCACTGGTAAGCTGACTGTCTTTGCCCTACGTATTCCAGACATTTATTTGTTGAGTGAGAGAAACTAACAAAACTAAATGAAAAATTTCAAAATATCAAATTCCTTGCTTCTCTCTATTCTAAGGGCACAGCACAGGTAAAAGATGACAGAGCATCGCTAGACTCCTTACTCACTTTCCTTCTGATTTCCATGCTGACGTCACTGTTCCTCCTCCCTCTAATTGTTAGTGAGCTCATGCATTGGATGTGAATTACCCAGTGTGCTGGACAAGTACTGAGAACTCAAAGGTGACTCTGCCAAGAGAAAATAAGCATTAAACCCTACATAAAACAAAACTCTTACGAAATGTAATACGAGTTTCTGGTTGAGAACTTATTGTTTAGGGTTAAAAAATTAGCTGTTGCACTTCCTTGACCAATTCTGCAACTTCTCTTTCATCCTCCAACCCTAATTTCCTTCTAATGAAGAACAGATTGAGGGAACAGAACCAATTCCCATCTCTAGCTATTTACTGTAAAGTACTACCTCTTTATTCAGTATTTCCTATATGATTCATATTAGAGTTAGAACTGATGAAACCAAATGAGATGTTGGCAAACTACATCAGTAATCAGAGCTAACTAGTGATACTCACATTGTAGCAAACATTAGGCCTTCTTTTAGAAAATGATTGATATAAAAAATTAATGATCAATTTTTTCACTTAATAACAACTTAAAGTGTAATATGAAATAAATGTGCTGATTTTAGCAGGCACAGCATGTCTAGCTATTTAATAAAATATCACTGGTCCTGAATTAGATTCAGCAATTTCAACTGCATGCCAAGAGAGACATATTCTTTGGTAGAGAAGCCTATAGTGAATCTCATTTATAAGATTAAAAGCTATTTTTTGCTTCATCCAAATACGAATACATACTTATACAACAATTTAGGAAAATACTTTGTGGAATATAGATCTGGATGAATTTCTTGTGCTATCTATTTTTGCACATTTTCAAAAACACTGAAATCACTGTTATGGGTTCTTAGAGAGGAACCATCTGTCACAAACCAGAATTAACCTTTATTGTAACTTGTAGCAAGTTTATTAAGTAGTGAAAAGAGATTTAAGTCAGTGCCTGGAAGATTATGCCCTATATGACTTCAGTACCCAGGAAAAGTGCAATGTTAGTATTGGGAACCAATCATAAACATGGTTTTCTGGGGGTGCTTCTCAAAGACTCAACAGGTCATCCTTCCCCAATTCTTCCTCACTAGCACTTATGCATATACTTGGGAAATGAAACAGTAATTAACATTTATCAAAACAATTTTTAACATTTAAATGCAAATAACAGGAAGTAAAGCTCAAAGACATTTATTATATGTTAGAAGAGATCAAAGATAGACTACCTTTTAATTCTAAAGAGATTCGTTTAGTAGGGAGAATATTGGGGATATAACACTGAGAGAAATGTATTAAAAATTGGGCTTAGAAATGAGATTTACATATCCATAAAAGACACACAGTCTAAAAATAAAGAGTTGATTATCACCGGTAAAAAATATGTATACATATATATTTCATTATCCTCTTCTCTTTTTTAAAATTCCAAGTTAATGTGACCAATTTCTTTCCCCTGAGTTTCATAACACCAAAAGAAAGATTAGCCTATTTTATTTTTTAAGCTTTTCCCATAAAGATACTTGGAATGGCAGCAACATAATAAAATGATATTTCAAAAGTATTTTTAGTTTCCTTGCACTATATATATATGTGTGTGTGTGTGTATGTGTGTATATATATATATATATAAATTTAGTGCAGTCTCTCAGTCAACCAACTCTTTATGACCCCATGGGCTGCAAAATACCAGGCCTCCCTGTCCATTACCATTTCCCAGAGCTTACTCAAACTCATGTCCATCATGTCAGTGATGCCATCCAACCATCTCATCCTATGTCGTCCCGCCTTCCTCCCGCCTTCAATCTTTCCCAGCATCAGGGTCTTTGCAAATGAGTTGGTTCTTTGCAAATGAGTTGGTTCTTCGCATCAGGTGGCCAAAATATTGGAGATTCAGCTTCAGCATCAGTCTTTCCAATGAATATTCAGGACTGATTTCCTTTAGGATGGACTGATGGGATCTCCTTGCAGTGCAAGGGACTCTCAAGAGTCTTCTCCAACACCATAGTTCAAAAACATCAATTCTTCGGCATTCAGCTTTCTTTATAGTCCAACTCTCACATCCATACTTGACAACTGGAAAAACCATAGCCTTGACTAGACGGACTTTTGTTGGTAAAGTAATGTCTCTGCTTTGTAATACACTGTTTAGGGTGGTCATAGCTTTTCTTCCCAGGAGTAAGCGTCTTTTAATTTCATGGCTACAGTCACAATCTGCAGTGATTTTGGAGACCTAAAAAATTGTCTGTCACTGTTTCCATTGTTTTCCCATCTATTTGCCACAAAGTGATGGGACCAGATGCCGTGATCTTAGTTTTCTGAATATTGAGTTTTAAGCCAACTTTTTCACTCTCCTCTTTCACGTACGTCAAGAGGTTCTTCTTCAGTTTCTGCCATAAGGGTGGTGTCATCTGTGTATCTGAGGTTGCCAATATTTCTCCCGGCAATCTTGATTCTGGCTTGTGCTTCATCCAGCCCAGCATTTTGCATGATGTACTCTGCATATAAGTTAAATAAACATGGTGACAATATACAGCCTTGACGTACTACTTTCCCTATTTGGAACCAGCCTGTTGTTCCATGTCCAGTTCTAACTGTTGCTTCTTAATCTGCATACAGATTTCTCAAGGAGCAGGTGAGGTGGTCTGATATTCCCATCTCTTTCAGAATTATCCACAGTTTGTTGTGATCCACACAGTCAAAGGCTTTGGCATAGTCAATAAAGCAGATGTTTTTCTGGAACTCTCTAGCTTTTTCAACGATCCAGCAGATGTTGGCAATTTGATCTCTGGTTCCTCTGCCTTTTCTAAATCCAGCTTGAACATCTGGAATTTCACAGTTCACGTACTGTTGAAGCCTGGCTTGGGGAATTTTGAGCATTTCTTTTCCAGCATGTGAGATGAGTGCAATTGTTTGCAGTAGTTTGAGCATTCTTTGGCATTGCTTTTCTTAGGGATTTGAATGAAAACTGACCTTTTCCAGTCCTGTGGCCACTGCTGAGTTTTCCAGATTTGTTGATATATTGAGTGTAGCACTTTTACAGCATCATCTTTCAGGATTTGAAATAGCTCAACTGGAATTCCATCACCTCCACTAGCTTTGTTTGTAGTGATGCTTCCTAAGGCCCAGGATGTCTTTGCATTCCAGGATGTCTGGCTCTAGTTGAGTGATCACACTATCATATTTATCTGCATCATGAAGATCTTTTTTGTATAGTTCTTCTGTGTATTCTTGCCATCTCTTCTTAATATCTTCTGCTTCTGTTAGGAAGCATACCATACCATTTCTGTCCTTTATTGTGCTCATCTTTGCATGAAATGTTCCCTTGGTATTTCTCTTTATCTTGAAGAGATCTCTAGTCTTTCCCATTTTATTGTTTTCCTCTATATCTTTGCACTGATTGCTGAGGAAGGCTGTCTTATCTCCCCTTGCTATTCTTTGGAACTGTGCACTTAAATGGGTATATCTTCCCTTTTCTCCTTTGCCTTTAGCTTCTCTTCTTTTCTCAGCTATTTGTAAGGCTTCATCAGACAACCATTTTGCCTTTTTGTGTTTCTTTTTCTTGGGGATGGTCTTGATCACTGCCTTCCATTCATTGTCATGTCCGTAGTTCTTCTGCCATTCTGTCTATCAGATCTAATTCCTTGAGGCTATTTGTCACTTCTACTGTATAATCATGAGGCATTTAACTCAGGTCATAGCTGAATGGTCTAGTGGTTTTCCCTACTTTGTTTAATTTAAGTGTGAATTTTGCAATAAGAATATATATATATAATCTGGAGTATGAAACGGCAACCCACTCCAATATTCTTGCCTGGAAAATTCCATGGACAGAGAAGCCTGGCAGGCCGAAGTCTATGGGGTCTCAAAGAGTCAGACACAATTGAATGCAAACACACACACACACACACACACACACACACATATAATAAAATAAAATTCACAGCTGATATGCATAGCAGAAAGAGGAGTTAGCTAATTCATTAATTTTGTTTTCTCGACTTCTTGATAATGTTTACATTTAAGAAATATTCTGTCTTGATTATTGCCTAAGAGTCAATGGACATTTTTGGGTGGTAACTATTGTGTATTTTTAATTCACCAGATATTTTATTTCACTTTTGAATTTTTGGTTAATCACATTTATCATTTAAGAAACTTTTAGGTCTTGAGGAAATTTTATGTAATATATACAGAAACAACTTTAAGAAATTATAAAAAGCCTGCCATTAAATGTTAGCCACAATTTGTTCAATTAAATTATCCATGGATATCTAGCACAAATTTTTAACAGTTTCTCTATATGAAGAGTTTCTGACATACCGATAAACATTTTAAAGAGAAAAAGAAATTTAGAGTGCATTGTTGAAATAAGATTATCCAGTTTTGCTGACTGGTGGGCTGGTTAATAGTTTTACTAGTAAAAATGTAGTTGCTTCTTTCTTATTTATAATATATTTGACAGTTAATATTCTAGAGGAATAAAATATAATTTCTGAAGCATTAGATCCTCTGAGATATTTTAAAGTACTTTCCATTTCTTTCTAGATGAATAAATCTCATAATTAACTGTATTTAATAACTAACTCAGATTGAATCTATTAAAATGCAATCTATTTTTAAATATTTAGGTAATTAAGATGAGAATATACACATTTCAGCAGTTAGTACTAAGCACAAATTTACATTTGTAACTATAAAGCAAAGAGTCTAGTGGCACATTTACTTTAGGTTTCAAGGATTTGAAAGGGAAATTTCATTTTTCCACTTTTAAGACATCCTCTGCAGGCTTGCCCGTAAATATGCACCTCTTGTTATTCAGGATTGCTGAGAAAAATTCTCTCTCAGTCAACAAGAGTCAATAATGGAAACTTCTCTTCTAATTAACAGAAAGAAATAATCTGGCTTTTTCTGGATTTGTTAAGATCGCTTTGAAAGTTTGCTAAACCAAACCTTCTCTATATCTAGTTTATAGTACTGAATTTTATGAATTACTTGTAGAGTGGTTTAGAGAGTTAAGTAGAAAATGAAAACAAATTTGGAAGTATTTTAATACTTTTCAGGTGAATATTATATCCTTATTCAATACACACTGACAATGGATATGTATACCCATTTATCGATTCAATGACCCATCAATCAGTTCATTGATCCATCCATCTTCTATTTTGTCTAAAGTCTGAAAGATGAAGAATTCTTGTGTGATGTCATATAGACAAGCAAATTGGGAATCAAGAGACATATGAGTACAGTTGAAAAAAGTGAAATTCCTTGCATGCTATAAATTATCTTCAGTTTAGTTCAGTCGCTCAGTCATGTCCGACTCTTTGCGACCCCATGAATCACAGCACGCCAGGCCTCCCTGTTCATCACCATCTCTCGGAGATCACTCAGACTCACATCCATCGAGTCAGTGATGCCATCCAGCCATCTCATCCTCGGTCGTCCCCTTCTCCTCCTGCCCCCAATCCCTCCCAGCATCAGAGTCTTTTCTAATGAGTTATTAAGTAGTGCCAATATAACACCATGGATTGTCACATTTATTTTAAAAATGTTTATCTGCACTTTTTACCCCTTTTGCCTTCTTGCTAAATGTATTGGGCACTTGATTGCAAAAGTATACATAGTAGTAAGAATAGCTGGGGTGAAATATTTACTCCACACAATGGAAGGCTCTGGAATGTCTTTGTGATTAAGATAAATCACAAAGAGTTTTCAGAAGATCTGAAAAGCAATGTTTTTAAATATACAATGTAACCAAAGAGTGAATCTATTGTCATATATATTTTTCTTTGGCTTTAAGAATTGACTTCTTTTGCTTTACATTTGCATGTAGATGTCTGAATTCAAAATATAAAATTTATTTTGAGGATAGCTAACAAATAAGAGAACACAAGAGAAGAATTTTCCACAGTTTGTTGGTATTCACAGAGTCAAAGGCTTTGGCATAGTCAATAAACCAGAAATAGATGTTCTTCTGGAACTCCCTAGCTTTTTCAATGATCCAATGGATGTTGGCAATTTGATCTCTGGTTCCTCTGCCTTTTCTAAATCCAGCTTGAACATCTGGAATTTCACAGTTCACGTACTGTTGAAGCCTGGCTTGGGGAATTTTGAGCATTACTTTTCCAGCATGTGAGATGAGTGCAATTGTTTGCAGTAGTTTGAGCATTCTTTGGCATTGCCTTTCTTAGGGATTGGAATGAAAACTGACCTTTTCCAGTTCTGTGGCCACTGCTGAGTTTTCCAAATTTGCTGGCATATTGAATGCAGCACTTTCACAGCATCATCTTTCAGGATTTGAAATAGCTCAACTGGACTTCCATCACCTCCACTAGCTTTGTTCCTAAGGCCCGCTTGACTTTGCATTCCAGGATGTCTGGCTTTAGGTGAGTGATCACATCCTCGTGTTTATCCGGGTCATGAAGATCTTTTTTGTACAGTTCTTCTGTGTATTCTTGCCACTTCTTCTTAATATCTTCTGCTTCTGTCAGGTCCATACCATTTCTGTCTGTTACTATGCTCATCTTTGCATGAAATATTCCCTTGGTATCTCTAATTTTCTTGAAGAGCTCCCTAGTCTTTCCCATTCTATTATTTTCCTCTATTTCTTTGCATTGATCATTGAGGAAGGCCTTCTTATCTCTCCTTGCTAATTTTTGGAACTGTGCATTCAAATGGGTATAGCTTTCCTTTTGTCCTTTGCCTTTTTCTTCTCTTCATAGCTATTTGTAAGTCCTCATCAGACAACCATTTTGCCTTTTTGCCTTTCTTTTTCTTGGGAATGGTCTTGATCACTACCTCCTGTACAATGTCATGAACTATGTCCATAGTTCTTCAGGCATTCTGTCTATCAGATCTCATTCCTTGAATCTATTTTTCACATCCACTGTATAATTGTAAGGGATTTGATTTAGGTTATAACTGAATGGCTTATTAGTTTTCCCTACTTTCTTCAATTTAAGTCTGAATTTGGCAATAAGGAGTTCATGATCTGAGACAAAGTTAGCTCCTGGTCTTGTTTTTGCTGACTGTATAGAGCTTCTCCATCTTTGACTGCAAAGAATATAATCAAGCTGATTTCTGTATTGACTACCTGGTGATGTCTATGTGTCAAGTCTTCTCTTGTGTGTTCTCTTCTTTTCTTTGCAAAATTCTTAAAGAGATGGGAATACCAGACCACCTTCCCTGCCTCCTGTAAAATATTTATGCAGGTCAAGAAGCAACAGTTAGAAATGGACATGGAAAAGCAGACTAGTTCCAAATAGGGATAGGAGTACGTCAAGTCTGTGTAGTGTCACCCTGTTTATTTAACTTATATGCAGAGTATATCATGAGAAACACTGGACTGGATGAAGCACAAGCTGGAATCAAGATTTCTGGGAGAAATATCAATAACCTTGGATACACAGATGACACCAAACTTATGAAAGAAAGTGAAGAAGAACTAAAGGGCCTCTTGATGAAAGTGAAAGAGGAGAGTGAAAAAGTTGGCTTAAAACTCAACATTCAGAAAACTAAGATCAAGGCATCTGGTGCCATCACTTCATGGGAAATAGATGGGGAAACAATGGAAACAGTGACAGACTTTATCTTTGGGGGCTCCAAAATCACTGCAAATAGTGACTGCAGCCATGAAATTAAAATGTGAAAAAGTTGGCTTAAAACTCAACATTCAGAAAACTAAGATCAAGGCATCTGGTGCCATCACTTCATGGGAAATAGATGGGGAAACAATGGAAACAGTGACAGACTTTATCTTTGGGGGCTCCAAAATCACTGCAAATAGTGACTGCAGCCATGAAATTAAAAGACGCTCACTCCTTGGAAGTAAAGTTATGACCAACCTAGACAGCATATTAAAAAGCAGAGACTACTTTGCCAACAAAGGTCTGTGTAGTCAAAGCTATGTTTTGTCCATTATTCATGTATGGATGTGAGAGTTGGACTATAAAAAAAGCTGAGCGCCGAAGAATTGAAGCTTTTGAACTATGGTGTTGGAGAAGACTCTTGCGAGTCTCTTGGACTGATAGGAGATCCAACCAGTCCATCCTAAAGGAGATCAGTCCTGAACATTCATTGGAAGGACTGATGCTGAAGATGAAACTCCAATACTTTGGCCACCTGATGTGAAGAACCAACTCATTTGCAAAGACCCTGATGCTGGGAATTATGAGGAGAAGGGGATGACAGAGGATGGGAGGGTTGGATGGCATCACTGGATGACTCAAGGGATATGAGTTTAAGTAAGCTCTGGGAATTGGTGATGGACAGGGAGGCCTGGCGTGCTGCAGCCCATGGGGTTGCAAAAAGTTGGAGATGACTATGCAACTGAACTGAACTGAAGAAATAAGAATGTATATTACAAACTGGAGTTTTATTAAATAACTTGTTGTAACTTAGTTAACATAAGTACTCAAACATAATTTAGTATCATAATTCAAAAATGTCTACCTTCTTTACAAGAATGTCTTCATAGAGGTGAGATTATCAGGATGGCAATATAGGTCATAGTTAACTTCAACTGGTAACTATCCTTAGATGAGACACCAATGTGAAAATCCAAAAACCCATGGTGACTCTGAAGTACCCCTCACCTTTCCTGACTACAGAGACCCAAAAGGACTGCATTAGAAGGGTAAGAGGAGTTGATATGACTGCATCACCCTTCCCCCAGACTTGCACAGTGTTACACCAAGAAGTTTTCCTCGGCCTCTGGTTTCTCCAGTGGGGAAAAAAAGAGCCCAAGTTTGCCATCCAGTTCCCCCAGCAATGCAAGATATTTCCTAGGAGGCCTATTCAGATTGCACTTCACAGGGATCACTGGGGAAATATGCAGAGCTTGATCACCTGAGATCAGATAGAAACAGAGAAGACTGAATGCAGCTTATGGCAACAGGTACTCAGATCTTGGCAGGTTGCATTCCTCCTCTCAGGGGCACTGGGCCCGAGATCCCAGCCAGAGGCTCTACCCATCTTCAAACCCTCGATGATGGAGTTGCGGCCTAGAAATAAGCTCATGTATATATGCTCAAATTAATATTTGACAAGGGAATCAATTTTCTCAATGGAGAAAAGATAGTCTTTTCAATAAATGGTGTTGGAAAAACAGGATATTCACATGGAAAAGATTGAAACTAGACCCCTAACACCACTCACAAAAAAGTAACTCAAAATGAATTAAAGATTAAATGTAAGATCTCAAACCATTAAACTCCTAGAAAAAAAAATATAGAGAAAAAGTTCCTTGACTTTGGTCTTGGCAATGATTTTACATATATGACAGTCAAAGCATAAGAAACAAAACAAAATAAAATAGTAGGTGTAACTATATCAATCTAACATGCTTCTGCACAACAAAACAAATTATACATAAAATGAAAAATCAATGTACAAAATGGGAGGAAATATCTGTAAACTATGTGTCTGATAAAGAATTGATAGCCAGAATATATAAGGAACTCATACAACTCAACAGCAAAAAGTAGTCCAATTTCAAAAATGGGCAAAGTACTTGGACAGTTATTCCTTCCAAAGAAGATATCAAATGACTAACAGGTACTTGAGAAGGTGTTCAAAATCAAGTCACAGTTCATCACGGAAATACAAATCAAAACTACAATGAGATACTATCTCATATCTGTTAAAGTGGCTATTATCAGAAAAATGAGAGATAACAAATGTTGGCAAAGGTATAGAGAAAACAGAACATTTGAACTTGGGAATGTAAATTGGTACATTTTTTACAGAAAAAAGTATGTAGACTCCTCAAGAAATTAAAAACTGAATTACCATATGATCTGGCAATTCCATGTCTGGCTATATACCTGAAAAAAAAAAATCACTATCTTGAAGAGATATGTACAGTCCCTTGTTCATTGCAGCATTTTTTACAACAGCCAAGTCATGGGAACAACTTAAGTGTTTCTCAAGGAATGAATATGTAGTGTATATATATAATGTAATATTATTCAGCTGCAAAAAGAAGGAAATTCAGCTATTTGGAACAATATGGCTGAACTGGAGGGCATTCTGAAGTAATGTGAAGACAAATACTGTATGTTCTCAATGACATGTGGAATCTAAAATACTCAGACTCATAGAGAACAGATTGGTGGTAAGCAGGGATGGAGTGTAGGTATGGGGAAAATGGGCGAAGGTGTATAAACTTCCAGTTAGAAGCTGAGTAATTTCTTGGGATGTAACATACAATATGGTGACTATAGTTAGGAATACTGCATTTGAAATCTATCCAGAGAAAGTAGAACAAATAAGATTCATAGCATAGCTATTAGTATCTAAAAAATGTTATTTAATGCAATGCTCTAGAATACTGTTGTCTATTTGAAGTTCTTTATTACCTTAATGGTTATCAGAAAGATGGATAAATGACAACAGATAGAGATGATATTACTGCTATTCAGTCTCTAGCTCATGTCCAACTCTTTGCGATCCCATGGACTATAGCATGCCAGGTTCCTCTTCCTCCACTTTCTCCCAGAGTTTGCTCAGATCCCTGTCCATTGAGTCGGTGATGCTATATAATATATCTATCATCTAACATATCTATCATCATCTGTTGCCCCCTTCTCCTGTTGGCTTCAATATTTCCCAACATCAGAGTCTTTTCCATGAGTCAGCTCCTGAGATCCAGTGGTCAAAGTATTGGAGCTTCAGCATCAGTCCTTCCAATAAATATTCAGGACTGATTTCCTTTAGGATTGACTGGTTTGATCTTGTTGGCCAAGGGAGTCTCAAGAGCCTTCTTCAGCACAATTCAAAGTATCAATTCTTCAGTGCTCAGCCTTCTGCTCCTGAGATCCAGTGGTCAAAGTATTGGAGCTTCAGCATCAGTCCTTCCAATAAATATTCAGGACTGATTTCCTTTAGGATTGACTGGTTTGATCTTGTTGGCCAAGGGAGTCTCAAGAGCCTTCTTCAGCACAATTCAAAGTATCAATTCTTCAGTGCTCAGCCTTCTTTATGGTCCAGCTCTCACATCCATACACGACAACTGGAAAAGCCAAAGCTTTGACTATTGGGACATTTGTTGGCAAAGTGATGTCTCTGCTTTTTAATACACTGCTTAGGTTTGCCATGGCTTTCCTTCCAAGGAACAAGCATCTTTTAATTTCATGGCTGCAGTCTCCATCTGTTGTGAATTTGGAGCCCAAGAAAATAAAATCTGACACTACTTCCACTTTTCCCCCTTCTATTTGCTATGAAGTAATGGGACCTGAAGGAGAAGGCAATGGCAACCCACTCCAATTCTCTTGCCTGGAAAATTCCATGGGGAGGAGCCTGGTAGGCTGCAGTCCATGGGGTCGCTAAGAGTTGGACTTCTGTTGTGAATTTGGAGCCCAAGAAAATAAAATCTGACACTACTTCCACTTTTCCCCCTTCTATTTGCTATGAAGTAATGGGACCTGAAGGAGAAGGCAATGGCAACCCACTCCAATTCTCTTGCCTGGAAAATTCCATGGGGAGGAGCCTGGTAGGCTGCAGTCCATGGGGTCGCTAAGAGTTGGACACGAATGAGTGGCTTCACTTTCACTTTTTCACTTTCATGCATTGGAGAAGGAAATGGCAACCCTCTCCAATATTCTTGCCTGGAGAATCCCAGGGACAGCAGGGCCTGGTGGGCTGCCGTCTATGGGGTCACGCAGAGTCAGACACGACTGAAGCGACTTAGCAGCAACAGCAATGGGACCTGATGCCACAATCTTAGTTTTTTTAAAATGTTGAATTTCAAGCCATCATTTTCACTTCTCTTTCAGTCTTGTCAAGAGGCTCTTTAGTTCTTCATAGTAAAAATATTTGCATTGACTTTCACTCAATAGTTACTTATTGTATGCATACAGTATTGACTACACTAAAGCCTTTGACTGTGTGGATAACAAAAAACTGTGGGAAATTCTTAAAGAGATGGGACTACCAGACTACCTGACCTGCCTTCTGAGGAGGCAGATCAGGAAGGAACAATTAGAACCAGATATGGAAAAACAGACTGGGTCCAAATTGGGAAAGGAGTATGCCAAGGCTATATTTTGTCACCCTGTTTATTTAACTTCTATGCAGAGTACATCATTTGAAATGCCAGATTAGATGAAACACAAGCTAGAATCAAGATTTCAGGGAGAAATATCAATAATTTCAGATATGCAGATGACACCACCTTTATGGCAGAAAGCAAAGAGGAAATAAAAANGGAAAGGAGTATGCCAAGGCTATATTTTGTCACCCTGTTTATTTAACTTCTATGCAGAGTACATCATTTGAAATGCCAGATTAGATGAAACACAAGCTAGAATCAAGATTTCAGGGAGAAATATCAATAATTTCAGATATGCAGATGACACCACCTTTATGGCAGAAAGCAAAGAGGAAATAAAAAGCCTCCTGATGAAAGTGCAAGAGGAGAGTCAAAAAGCTGGCTTAAAACTCAACATTCAAAAAATGAAGATCATGGCATCTGGTCCCATCACTTCATGGCAAATAGATGGGGAAACAATGGAAACAGTGACAGACTTTATTTTCTTGGGCTCCAGAATCACTGCAGATTTTGACTGAAGTCATGAAATTAAAAGATGCTTGTTCCTTGGGAGAAAAGTTACAACAAACCTAGACAGCCTATTAAAAAGAAGAGATATTACTTTATTGACAAAGATCCATATAGTCAGAACTGTGGTTTTTCCAGTGGTCATGTATGGACATAAGAGTTGGACTATAAAGAAAGCTGGATGCTGAGGAATTGATGCTTTTGAACTGTGGTGTTGGAGAAAAAACTCTTGAGCATCCCTTGGACTGCAAGGAGATCAAACCAGTCAATCCTAAAAGAAAACAGTCCTGAAAATTCATTGGAAGGACTGATGCTGAAGCTGAGACTCCAATATTTTGGCCACCTGATAGAAGAACTGACTCACTGGAAAAGACCCTGATGCTGGGAAAGATTGAAGGCAGGAGGAGAAGGGGATGACAGAGGATGAGAGGGTTGGATGGCATCACCGACGCTATGGATATGAGTCTGACTAAGCTCTGCGAGTTGGTGATGGACAGGGAAGTCTGGCTTGCTGCAGCCTGTGGGGTCACAAAGAGTCAGATATGACTGAGTGACTGAACTGAACTGATGCCTACTTGGTTTCAGATTTTCTGCTGGCTGTCTGGGCTGCAACAGGAGAAATAGCAGCATGGCACTCATACTTGCAGAGCTCTCTGCTTAATATGGGCCACAGATGCTGACTGAGTGTTACAAATAAGGGCATCATTGTGTAAAAAGAGCTTAGGACCCTCATTTACCCATTCTGAGTGTTCAATGGGGCCCTTCAGGTGTATCTTAGAGTCTGAGGTAAAGAGTAAGTAAAAGTTAGCAAGCTGGTAGAAGGGAGTTAAGCAAGCATGTGTTAGGTGGGGTGGTGTTTAAGTGTATTTAGGGCTGAGGCAACAGTACATATGAAGATTGGGGCAGAGAAGACTACTGTGTTTCCATATATGAAGATGTCCTCTATGCCAAGAGGGTGGAGACCATAAGGGCTATAATGATGACCTGAAACCAAACAGATGAAATGCAGGTGGACTATATGTAATATTTTAAATTTCTATTTTCAAAAGTACACATAAACTCAGAATGATGTGAGATTTGGATAGACAGGAGGAAGTGTTATTTGGCAACTAGTTCTGATGAAAGTGAGGAAGTAAATAGACATGATGCCCCAAACAAAATAAAACAAAAACAGAGAACCCTAACACATTCAGCTGCATTTGTAGTGATTCAATGTCCAGATACAGGAAACTTACTCTTCTACTATGATTTTGTGTTTATTATTCTGGAAACGGTGCATTAAATATAGTTGTAAGAGCTCTACTGGGAGAAATTATTGAAAACCATTGTTCACCCAGCAGATTTGGAGGGCCTATGTGAGGAACAAGTTAAAGACGCTGTAAAGGCTCAAGAGAACAGATAAAGAAGAGACATTTAATTTTAAAATAGCTGAAGAATTGTCAAGTAGAAGAAGCAGTTGATGTATTTTGTGGGTTTTGACAATAATAGCTTTTCAAGTAAAAAAAAAAAATCTATCCAAGAAATGAGCCAAAACAACAAAAGCAAGAACAAATCACAGAAGTATAGAGAGGAAAATTAAAAAAATAGAAAAAATAAAGTCAGCAGAGTTCTGTTGCTGCTTTGAATTTATCTCTGGGATGCAAGAAATATGTGTTTGGACTTTAATTGCCCATGAAGTCGTCTTCTTTACTGACAAAGTTTATCAGATTCTGTTAACAGAATCCACTGGACAGCGTGGTGGGAAATCCTCCAGAGAGATAGAAAAAAATAAAGTTAGAGGAAAAAATCATTACTCTCAAGCAAGCATGTGTTAAAAACTGTATTTTTAGCTCATTATAAGGATATCAAGTTGATGTCATAACTGCTTCAAAGGAAAATTCAAAGAATAGACAAATTTATATTGAAATGAATGTGCAAATAGAGATAGGATTGTTTTTGTCCTCGATTGGGGGTGGGTTATCCCTGCACTTCATAACTTTATTTGTATCTAGAGGCAACAATTATTTTGCATTGCTATCAGTGATCTACAATTTATAGATTATGTGAAATGAAATATCTCCTGCCATATCAATAAACAAGAAATGTCACAGCCATAAGAAAATTACATACAAATGCCCTTATCACGCTTGCAGACCAACTTTCTGAAACCATTAAAAAGAAAGAAAAATACGCTTCTATAAAAATTCTAAACCTTCAATTGCACCAATTAAGTAAACAAGGACAGTTGGTGGTTAAGAAATCTGTTTGATCCATGACTGACAAAGAAAGCTGCTGCTGCTGCTAGGTTGCTTCAGTCGTGTCTGACTCTGTGCGACCCCATAGATGGCAGCCCACCAGGCTCCCCCGTCCCTGGGATCCTCCAGGCAAGAATACTGGAGTGGGTTGCCATTTCCTTCTCCAATGCGTGAAAGTGAAAAGTGAAAGTGAAGGTGCTCAGTCATGTCCGACTCCTAGTGACCCCATGGACTGCAGCCTGCCAGGCTCCTCTGTCCATGGGATTTTCCAGGCAAGAGTACTGGAGTGGGTTGCCATTGCCCTCTCCGGGCAAATAAAGTTAGTGTATGCTTTTTACTGCAACTGGCCTGGTCATTCATGTAGAAGGAACTGCAGAAAATTTAAGAAGAAATTTGAGGGTAGGCTAGATTTCAAATCAGAATTTCGAGTTAAAAAACAAGAATAGGGCTGTTCCATAGGCAATGGCACCCCCACTCCAGTACTCTTGCCTGGAAAATCCCATGGATGGAGGAGCCTGGTAGGCTGCAGTCCATGGGGTCGCTAAGAATCAGACACGACCAAGCGACTTCACTTTCACTTTTCACTTTCATGCATTGGAGAGGAAAATGGTAACCCACTCCAGTGTTCTTGCCTGGAGAATCCCAGGGATGGGAAAACCTGGTGGGCTGCTGTCTATGGGGTAGCACAGAGTCAGACATGACTGAAGTGACTTAGCAGCAGCATAGGGACATGGAGAGTCTTCCCATTGGAGAAGTGGAAATGAATATTCAAGGAGAAACTATTAAATTCATAATAGACACTGGGAGTCATTGTTTCAGTTTAAATCCTACCAAAATCAAAGTGTTACTCTCTCTCAGAGTAAAACTTCAGTGCAAATTGTGGGGCTTTCCAATGCACCCATTAAGGCTTTTAAATCATTGCCTTTAGAATTTTACTTCAGTTCAGTTCAGTTGCTCAGTCGTGTCTGACTCTTTGTGACCCCATGAATCGCAGCATGCCAGGCCTCCCTGTTCATCACCATCTCT
>SJYT01050498.1:0-24308 GCA_006410635.1 Cephalophus harveyi | reverse complement strand
GCTCAGCCTTCTTCACAGTCTAACTCTCACATCCATACATGACCACAGGAAAAACCATAGCCTTGACTAGACGGACCTTAGTCGGCAAAGTAATGTCTGGTTTTGAAAATACTATCTAGGTTGGTCATAACTTTTCTTCCAAGGAGTAAGCGTCGTTTAATTTCATGGCTGCAATCACCATCAGCAGTGATTTTGGAGCCCCCCAAAATAAAGTCTGACACTGTTTCCACTGTTTCCCCATCTATTTCCCATGAAGTGATGGGACCGGATGGCATGATCTTTGTTTTCTGAATGTTGAGCTTTAAGCCAACTTTTTGCTCTCCTCTTTCACTTTCATCAAGAGGCTTTTTAGTTCCTCTTCACTTTCTGCCATAAGGGTGGTGTCATCTGCATATCTGAGGTTATTGATATTTCTCCTGGCAATCTTGATTCCAGCATGTGTTTCTTCCAGTCCAGCATTTCTCATGATGTAGAACTTAAAGAAAAACTCTCCTTTATCTTAGTAGGAAGTGCCCCACTTATCTGAAAGGCAGAGATTTGTTAGAAACTTATGAAGCTTAGATTTCTTGTACTCCTAAGGGAGAAATATTTTCAGACTTGAAAGATCAATCAGATATATCTCACCATATAATATTCTTGATCCATGATAAAGATGATGCAGAAAAGAAAAATTGTGAGGCTTAGGACCTAAAGCATTATGGCCATGTGACTCTACTGACATAGGGAGAATACATTCTGCATCATCCATTAAAAATACCATAGACCAAAATAAATCCCAGCCCAACATTTGTCAATATCCATTGAGGCAGGAAGCTATGGAAGGAATAAAACCCTTGATATCAGCTTATATTAATAAAGGGAATATTATGCCTTGCACTAGTCCTTTTAACAGTCCCATCCTGTCAGTTAAAAAACCTAATGGCAAGAGTTGGAGATTCATACAAGATCATCCAAAAATATACTGCTGGCACTTAATAGGACTCAATGGCTTAAGGCCACTTACAAACAAATTTAGATGTGATTCCTGAAAATTTATCATCAATACGAGCCTGATGGACCAAGAGATCTGTATATCTCTGGTATGATCACTTAGCAGCTGTTTTTGTGCCTACAGTAGGATTGGAAGATATTATTTCTCACATTGAAGCCTTAATAGAATTCACACAAAGGGCATTAAATGATAGCAACCAGGCTATTAGCCTACTAAATTCTGAGGTCTCTATGATAAGAAAAGCTGTCTTACAAAATTGTATGGCCCTTGATATCGACACAGCATCTCAAGGGGGCCCATGTGCTCTAATTCAAACTGAATGTTGTATTTACATACCAAGTGAATCCTCTAATGCAACATATTTAATGACTCACGTGAAAAATAAAATTTCTGCCTTAGATAATCCACTTCCTAGCTGTGGTTATCTTTTAGGAAGAGGATTTGGTTCTGGAAGCTCATGGCTTAAACCCCTACTTGTAACTTTAGTTATTAGCTGTATTACTTGTAATCTGTTTATTTTATAAGATTGATGTCTTTTGTATTATATGGTATATAACCAGGCCTCTGGCCAAATTAATGATAGCTATACATCTTGACTCAAGAGAAGACTCTTGAGACTCCCTTCAACTGTAAGGAGATCAAACCAGTGCATCCTAAAGGAAATCAGTCCTGAATATTCATTGGAAGGACTGATGTTGAAGCTGAAACTCCAATACTTTGGCCACCTGATAGAAGAACTGACTCATTAGAAAATACCCTGATGCTGGTAAAGATTGAAGGCAGAAGGAGAAGGGGATGACAGAGGATAAGATGGTTGGATGGCATCACTAACTCGATGGGCATGAGTTTAAGCAAGCTCTGCAAGTTGGTGATGGACAGGGAGGCATGGTGTCCATGGAGTCATGAAGAGTCAGACATGACTGAGTGACTGAACTGCCTGAACTGAAATCATCTTGAAGAAATAGATCACATTTAAAATGCAGAATTATTGTAACAGTGTGACTGTAGGTATGGAAAGAGGCAACAAGGGAAATATCTCCTGAATTCTAAAAGGTTAGAAGATACAGGATCCAAAGAATCTTTATCAATGAGCCTAATCTGGAAATTGACACCTGGCATGATATATCAATGAGGACCTTTGCTTAATCTGGGATGAGCCTCTTAGCACAGTGGGACAAAAACAAATAGACAAACAAAAGGCCATGAAATGTCTCCCAAATATGGTCAAATTTATAAACATGGGAATGGCTGCAAAATGAAATATATCTTGGCATATCAATAAAAAAGAAATGTCACAGCAAATAGCAATTTCTGGCCTCCAAATGTGAATGAAGTCTCCCCAAACTGAACACAATATCTACAATCCAGCAGATGCCACCACCCCACAACTAGACTGCTGAGCTGGGTGGGGAGGGGGCTTGCAAGAAGTAGCCATCTGCCACTCTTTAAAGTGATCAAGGAAACAGGATTTGGCCCCAGATAACTGGGCTGCCATCTGTGGGGTTGCACAGAGTCGACACGACTGAAGTGACTTAGCAGCAGCAGCAACTGAGGCTATGAAAGGAATTAATTCATTGAGCTCAGAGGCTTGTGTCTTCCCATACATAGAAAAATGCTAAATTCATTAACTTGATATCTGATTTTCCTTACCACAATAATCTTTGATGATCAGACTGCCTGCCCTCTTTGTTACAAACTTGTATATAGCCTGACTCCCGCTCCTGCCTACTTAGATCAGTTTTCTCAGAACTCAGGGCCCTAAATATTCCCACCAAATAAAATAACTCTCTACTTTCAGGTTGTGACTATATTAATTTTTAGTTGACAATTATAAATTCCCATAAAATCAGATTTTGTGAAACTGTGAGCTATAAATAAGCATAATTTTCTATGGAAGTAAAGAGTTTTTTCTAAACATCAATGGAGAATTTGGGAAACCTCAAATGAGAATCTTTGACTTGAGGACTCCCCATAGGCCTGACTGAAACTCTCTTAAAACTGAGTCTATCCAGCCAACCCTCCTTCCTTTCTTTTCTCCTTAGAGGTCAGGGGTCTTAAGGCTTTCCTTGCCTTCTTGGGATCCCTGGTGTTTTGCTGTTTTATTTTTTTACTGGTGTTTTGCCAATAAAATCTTGCACGTATGATCCCATTTTTG
Source organism: Cephalophus harveyi (assembly GCA_006410635.1). NCBI lineage: Eukaryota > Metazoa > Chordata > Mammalia > Artiodactyla > Bovidae > Cephalophus > Cephalophus harveyi. The sequence goes on along the minus strand of SJYT01050498.1, from coordinate 21,162 downwards.
AAATCTGCTTCTCAGAAGGCCCTAACTAACAAACTAAAAGTTCCAAAAATGTTTACTCTATGTACCAGTTATTAAGAGGATTTAAACTGTTTTACAGAAAGACCTTGTATGTACTGTACAGTCTGCCTTTTACACAGAAACACATTGTTTAATTTTTTTATAATTGTAATAGCCAAAGATTTAAAAAGTCATTGGATTATGTTTGGATAAGTGAAATGAAAATATCTCCTGCCAATTCAATAAACAAGAAATATTACAGCCATCAGCAATTTCTCAGCTCCAGATGTAAATGAGGGCTTCCAAAACTGATCCAGAAGATGCCACCATCCCTTACGGTGATTGCTGAGGAGCTCTGGAAAATGCAAGAACTAGCCATCTGCCACTCCTTAAGGTGAACAAGAGAAGACTCTACACATGGACATTACCAGACAGTCAACACCAAAATCATACTGATTATATTCTTTGCACCAAAGATGGAGAAGCTCTATACAGTCAGAAAAAACAAGACCAGGAGCTGACTGTGGCTCAGATCATGAACTCCTTATTGCCAAATTCAGACTTAAATTGAATAAAGTAGGGAATGACACTAGGCCATTAAGTATGCCCTAAATCAAATCCCTCACAATATTACAGTGAAGTGAAAAATAGACTTAAGGGACTAGAGCTGATAGAGTGCCTAATGAACTATAGACGGAATTTCATGACACTGTATAGGAGACAGGGATCAAGACCATCCCCAAGAAAAAGAAAGGCAAAAAACCAAAAAGGCTGTCTGAGGAGGCCTTACAAATAGCTGTGAAAAGAAGAGAAGCAAAAAGCAAAGGAGAAAGGAAATATATACCCATTTGAATGCAGAGTTCCAAAGAATAGCAAGGAGAGATCAGAAAGTCTTCCTCGGTGATCAAAGCAAAGAAATAGAGGAAAAAAATAGAGTGGGAAAGACTAGAGATTTCTTACAAATAGCTGTGAAAAGAAGAGAAGCAAAAAGCAAAGGAGAAAGGAAATATATACCCATTTGAATGCAGAGTTCCAAAGAATAGCAAGGAGAGATCAGAAAGTCTTCCTCGGTGATCAAAGCAAAGAAATACAGGAAAAATATAGAGTGGGAAAGACTAGAGATTTCTTCAAGAAAATTAGAGATACCAAGGAAACATTTCATGCAAAGATGGGCTCAATAAAGGATAGAAATGGTATGGACCTCACAGAAGCAGAAGATATTAAGAAGAGGTGGCAAGAATACACAGAAGAACCATACAAAAAAGATCTTCATGACCCAGATAATCACGATGGTGTGATCACTCACCTAAAGCCAGACATCCTGGACTATGAAGTCAAGTGGGCCTTAGGAAAAATCACTAAGAACAAAGCTAGTGGAGGTGATGGAATTCCAGTTGAGCTATTTCAAATCCTAAAAGATGATGCTGTGAAAGTGCTGCAGTTAATATGTCAGCAAATTTGAAAAACTCACCAGTGGTCACAGGATTGGAAAAGGTCAATTTCGTTCCAATCCCAAAGAAAGGTAATGCCAAAGAATGTTCAAACTACTGCACAATTGCACTCATCTCACACACTAGAAAAGCAATGCTCAAAGTCCTCCAAGCCAGGCTTCAGTAATATGTGAACCGTGAACTTCCAGATATTCAAGCTGGATTTAGAAAAGTCAGAGGAGCCAGAGATCAAATTGCCAACATCTGCTGGATCATGGAAAAAGCAAGAGAGTTCCAGAAAAACATCTATTTCTGCTTTATTAACTATGCCAAAGCCTTTGACTGTGTGGATCACAATAAACTGTGGAAAATTCTGAAAGAGATAGGAATAACAGACCACCTGACCTTCCTCTTGAGAAATCTGTATGCAGGTCAGGAAGCAACAGTTAGAACTGGACATGGAACAAAAGACTAGTTCCAAATAGGAAAAGGAGTACATCAAGGCTGTATATTGTCACCCCGCTTATTTAACTTATATCCAGACTACATCATGAGAGAAGCTGGGCTGGTTGAAGCACAAACTAGAATCAAGATTGCCGGGAGAAATATCAATAACCTCAGATATGCAGATGATACCACCCTTATGGCAGAAAGCTAAGAAGAACTAAAGAGCCTCTTGATGAAAGTGAAAGTAGAGAGTGAAAAAGTTGGCTTAAAGCTCAACATTCAGAAAACGAAGATCATGGCATCTGGTCCCATCACTTCATGGCAAATAGAAGGGGAAACAGTGGAAACAGTGTCAGACTTTATTTTTTTGGGCTCCAAAATCACTGCAGATGGTGATTGCAGCTGTGAAAAAATGCTTACTTCTTGGAAGGAGTGTTATGACCAACCTAGATAGCATATTAAAAAGCACAGACATTAGTTTGCCAACAAAGGTCCATCTTGCCAAGGCTGTGGTTTTTCCAGTAGTCATGTATGGATGGAAGATTTGGACCATAAAGAAGGCTGAGTGCCAAAGAATTGATACTTTTTAACTGTGGTATTGGACAAGACTCTTGAGTGTCCCTTGGACTGCAAGGAAATCGAACCAGTCCATCCTAAAGAAGGTCAGTCCTGAATATTCATTGGAAGGACTGATGTTGAAGCTGAAACTCCAATACTTTGGCCACCTGATGTGAAAAGCTGACTCATTTGAAAAGACCCTGATGCTGGGAATGACTGAAGGCAGGAGGAGATGGGGATGACAGGGGATGAGATGGTTGGATGGTATCACTGACTCAGTGGACATGCGTTTGAGTGAATTCCAGGAGTTGGTGATGGACAGGGATGCCTGGCTTGCTGTAGTCCATGGGGTCGCAGAGTCGGACATGACTGAGTGACTGAACTGAACTGAAGGTGAACAAAGAAATAGGATTTAGCTCCAGATAGCTGACATGCATATAAAAGGAATAAATTCAGTGAACCCAGAGGCTTGCATCTTCCCATACACAGAATGCTATATTCCTTAAACTTGATATCTGATTTCTGATGTTCAGACTGCCTGCTCCCTTTGTTGCAAGCTTGTATATAGCTGACTCCACCTCCTGCCTCTTTGGAGCAGTTTTCTCAGAGCTACTGAGATGCTCTCTCCCAGGCTCAGAGTCCTAAACATTCCCACCAAATAAAATAGCTCTCAACTTTCAGGTTGCCAGGTAGTTAGAATAGGAAAAAGGAGTCCAGAATTGTGGTGGCTAAACGACAAAAAAGGGAAAAGCCCACAAAAATAGAACAAAGAAAAGTCCCAGGAATGGAGTGAAGACCTCAGGTAAAACAAAGAGCAGTCCTGACTAGCCCAATTTACATAGGGCAGGCCCAGGGGGAGGAGAAAAAAAGAAAAACATAAAAAGAGGAACCAAAATTGGACTGGGGGGCTTCTCTTCTCTTCACATCTTTTGGGTCAACCTGCCCTCAGGACTCAGGATGTATTTTCCTTTGCTTTCTAAATAAAACTGATCTGTAACACGAAACTGTAACACTGGTCATTCTGTTACTTCAAATTTTTGCTGTGGTGAAACAGAATCGAGTAAATTACACACTCCCCCAACAAGGTTGTGACTAATTTTTAGTCAACAACTATTTTGCCAACTTTTACTTGCAATTATTTAAACTGTTTATGTGTCATATGAATATCAGTAATATTTTATGACTTTGCCTCATTATTACATTTCTACTTATAAATATTAAGTCTAATTTTATATTATGTGATATATATATATTTCTTGATATTGATTATTATGATTTTTTACCTCTATATAATTACCATCTTTTCTTTTTTCTTTCTATTGTTTACTGTTGATTGTTATTTCTTGTTTCATACCCAAACCGGAAACCTGGGCATATTCTCAGATAACTGACAAAAGAAAAAGTTATTAAAATTATTTTTGCCTTATAAAAATTCTGTTTATCTGCTGATTATTACTCATTACTTTTAAAGGAAAATAGCATCAGTTCAGTTCAGTTCAGTCACTCAGTCATGTCCTTCTCTTTGTGACCCCATGAATCGCAGCACGCCAGGCCTCCCTGTCCATCACCAACTCCCAGAGTTCACTCATATTCACATCAATCGAGTCAGTGATGCCATCCAATCATCTCATCCTCTGTCGTCCCCTTCTCCTCCTGCCCACAGTCCCTCCCAGCATCAGAGTCTTTTCCAATGAGTCAATACTTCACATGAGGTGGCCAAAGTACTGGAGTTTCAGCTTTAGCATCATTCCTTCCAAAGAAACCCCAGGGCTGATCTCCTTCAGAATGGACTGGTTGGATCTCCTTGCAGTCCAAGGGGCTCTCAAGAGTCTTCTCCAACACCATAGTTCAAAAGCATCAATTCTTCGACGCTCGGCCTTCTTCACAGTCCAACTCTCACATCCATACATGACCACAGGAAAAACCATAGCCTTGACTAAACGGACCTTAGTCGGCAAAGTAATGTCTCTGCTTTTGAATATGCTCTCTAGGTTGATCATAACTTTTCTTCCAAGGAGCAAGTATCTTTTAATTTCATGGCTGCAGTCACCATCTGCAGTGATTTTGGAGCCCCCCAAAATAAAGTCTGACACTGTTTCCACTGTTTCCCCATCTATTTCCCATGAACACTGGTTCCAAATAGGAAAAGGAGTACGTCAAGTCTGTATATTGTCACCCTGCTTATTTAACTTATATGCAGAGTACATCATGAGAAACGCTGGACTGGAAGAAACACAAGCTGGAATCAAGATTGCCGGGAGAAATATCAATAACCTCAGATATGCAGATGACACCACCCTTATGGCAGAAAGTGAAGAGGAACGAAAAAGCCTCTTGATGAAAGTGAAAGAGGAGAGTGAAAAAGTTGGCTTAAAGCTCAACATTCAGAAAACAAAGATCATGGCATCCGGTCCCATCACTTCATGGGAAATAGATGGGGAAACAATGGAACCAGTGTCAGACTTTAGTATGCTGTAAATACACAAATTGCAAAGAAGATCTTAGACCTGGATTCATTTCCTCAAGAAAGTCAGTCATTTACTCCCAGTAGACAAATAACTCTGCAAATACCTATAAGATAATGAGACATGGTTTGTGAATTTTTGAAGCCAAATGAAATAGTAAATACTCTAATTTCCCCTATGAGCTTGCACTGGAAAAAAATTATTCTGAGAAGAAATTATGGAATTTTGGAACAAGAAGGAAATTAAGAGGCATGGAGGCTTATATGTGAAATTAAATTCTTCTGCGGCTGAGTGATATGCAGCAAGTCAACTTTTTCAAAGCTCTCTGTGTGTGTATGTTTAAACCTACATAAGCAGCAGAGTAAAGGAGAGATCAACATAAAATTGAATGCACCACAAAGTGGTAATATAGAAGGGGTTTAAGTTGCTCTACTGATTAAAAAAAAGAACACAAGATAATAAATTGCCTTGTATAATTCTACTTTGCAGTAAAGATGGATATAATAAGTCAGGGACAACTTGAATCACTGCTTGCATAGCAACCTCTAATCAGATATGCATTCAATTCTTAGATTTTTTAAGGTCAAAATTAGTTGCTGAAACTTCCCTATTGTGAATTGTTTTCTTTTATCTTTCTAAGTTCTTCACAAGATTGCATACTTCCTGCCTTCTGAAAAATGCACAGAAGACTGTTACATCAACAGAAATTTGTACCATTCTTACAGATTTTCAATTGCTGACTTCTCAAGACAAAGCCTAATTATTTTGCAAACGTGAAGACAAAACAAAAAGGAATCATCTTTAATAGAGATATAAATCTGATGATGGTAGAGGAATCTTTTCCTATGCTTCTGTAACATTTAAGTGGTAATTATGTAGTTTTGCCTTAAACAAAAAATGACCTTTTTCGTACTTAAGAGGATTGGCTTATAAACTATCTGGCCTTAATATATAGCAGAAAGTATAACCCACAGAACAACTGTTATCTTCCTGTAAAATTAAATCAGCTGTTAACCACTTTAGAACTTGTTTAAAACCCTTGGGGTGCTTTCTATGAGGGAATGATAAGAACAGATGTGTGATTATAAACAATTTTAAAAGTAGTCATAGCAAAAATTAATTATCCTTAATGTAGAGTATCAGAAGGAAAGTGACTTAAAATTACCTCCATCTGACACAGAGGGGTAAATTTTCATTTCTTCCTCCCACTCTGGGTACTCAGTAGGTGTGATTTACTTTGCTTTGATGTATTGACAAAACCTCTATTAAAAATTTAAGCAACAATATGTTGGCTCTCTAAATAAGTTTTTAAGTTGGGCCTGGGAATCTGACAGGCATAAATAGTTAATCCAAGAACTGAGATGAGCCCCACATTTAGAAGCAGTCTCATAATGCAGGCAGCCATGATTTATTTATTTATTTCCTTCCCTCCTTCATTTGACTAATCAAAAATATACATATATACACATATTAATTAAAGTGATTTATCAATGAAAAATTATAAAACATGGTAGAAGATCCAGTTTTAGAGGTAAAAAAGAATAGATAACTCTTGTGGTTGTCAATATTATGGAAATCTCAAGGATAAGACTTCTGAGTTAAACAAAATTTAGAAAAACTACACATACATAAGACCATTTCAGTACTAGGCCAGATAAGAGAGTCTGCAATTTGTAGTACTTAGTGAATTTAAAGTTAACGTTGGACTTCTTTGGTGGTCCAGTGGTTAAGAATCACTTGCCAATGCAGGGGACATGGGTCTGATGCCTGGTTTGGGAAGTTTCCACATGGTGTGGGGCAATTAAGCACATGTACCACAACTTTTGAGCTTGCAAGCTCTAGAGTCTGTGAGCCTCAACTACTGAGCTCATGCTCCCCAACAGGAGAAGCCACCACAATGAGACACCCGAGCACCAAAACAGCACCTGCTTGTTGCAACTAGAGAAAGCCTACATGCAGCAATGAATACACTGTGCAGGCAAAAATAAATACATACAGTTTTTTGAAAGTCAAGTTAATGTAATTATTGAAGTATTAAGATTTCCTGGAGAAGGAAATTGCAACCTACTCCAGTACTCTTGCCTGGAAAATCCCATGGACAGAGGATACTGGTGGGCTGCAGTCCATGGGGTCGCTAAGAGTCGGACACGACTGAGCGACTTCACTTTCACTTTTCACTTTCCTGCACTGGAGAAGGAAATGGCAACCCACTCCAGTGTTCTTGCCAGGAGAATCCCAGGGACGGGGGAGCCTGGTGGGCTGCCGTCCATGGGGTCGCACAGAGTCGGACACAACTGAAGCGACTTAGCAGCAGCAGCAGCATAATCAAGTGACATGACTCATGTCGATGGTCATGAGTTTGAGCAAGCTCCAGGAGATGGTGATGGACAGGGAAGCCTGGTGTGCTGCAGTCCACAAAGAGTCAGGCAAGACTGAGTGACTGAACTGAACTGAACTGATTATCAAGTTTCCTGTCCCCTCATCTATCGTAATTGATCTTTTGAGAGTAAGCTGTTTTTAAAATCATTGAATTCTTTACCTTCTATTAATTTGTTAGTTATTAATTCTTTTACTCCTTATTTAGTGGCCATTTAAAAGTAAAACATATATTCTTTTTTTTTTTTTTTTACAACTTAATGTGAATTAGTACTTTCCCCCTTCCCAGGCAATGCAAATATCTTTAGAACTTAAAAATAGTCATGGCCAACATTTAGAACTTAAATGTTCAATATAGTAGCCACTGGACACATGTAGCCAATTAAATATGAGTTTAATTCTAATAAAATTAAAAATTCAGTTTCTCAGTTGCATTAGTCACTTTACTAGTACTTTAGAGTCTGCCTTATTAGAACCTCATAACAGAAAATTTACATATTGTTGGCAGTTCTATTGGAGATTACTGCTTCAGAACCCTTTAATTCTTTTCCATACTTTGCATTATTTTGTATTATTATTGCCTTGAATATTAGCTTACATATATTTATCCCCAACAAGATTTACTATTACTGTTTTGCATAGTCAATATTTCTATTTATCTACATTTATCACTTTTATGCTTTCCTATATTGCAATGTTTTATCTGAAATAAACTTTATTGTAACCTGAAGAATTTAATTTGGTATTTAGTTCATGAAAAATGGGATAAAAATCTCTCATCTTGATGGTCTAAAAATTCCTTTATTTCACCTTTAATTAGAAGAATCTTTTGAAAGAAATAGCAATGTACATTGACAGCTGCTTAAACATTTTAAACAAGTTATTCCATTTTTCAGGGGCTTCTGTATCTTCTTTATAAAGTCATAAGTAGATTACTATTCCTTTGAGGATAATATCTTTTCCCCTCTGATTACTTAAGCATTTTTTCTTTGTTCTAATATTCATTAGTTTTACTATGATATGCAAGAGGAAAATAATGCATTTATTCTGCCTGAGTCCTAAACAGGATAAATCTGTTTATGTCAGTTTTGAATAACTCAAACTTTTCCATTCTGTCTCTAACCCCTCTGAAGAATGAATGTAAAATATTGCAATCTTTTCTGAATTTTTTATCCTTTTTGTTCTTCATGATTCTGATTCTGTCTGGATATTTTCTTAGATCTTCTCATTCTCTTAACTCATATGCTGTGCTCATTCTGCTTTGTTGTTGTTGTTGTTCGGTTGCTCAGTTGTGTCCGACTCTTTGAGACCCATGGACTGCAGCATGCTGGCTTCCCTGTCCTTCACTTCTCCCAGAGTTTGCTCAAATTCATGTCCATAGAGTATATTCTGACATCCAACCATCTTATCTTGTCTCCCCCTTCTCCTCCTGCTGCTCTGTTGTTAAATCCCTTTGTTGATATCTTACTGGATTCCTGGGTTGGGAAGATCTGCTGGAGAAGGGATAGGCTGCTCATTTCAGTATTCTTGGGCTTCCCTTGTAGCTCAGCTGGTAAAGAATCTGCCTGTAATGCGGGAGACCTGGGTTCAATCCCTGAGCTGGGAAGATCCCCTGGAGTAGGGAAAAGCTCCCACTCCAGTGTTCTGGCCTGGAGAATTGCGTGGACAGTAAAGTCCATGGGGTCGCAAGGAGTCAGACATGACTGAGCAACTTTCACTTTCAATATTTGCAATTTTAAATTTAAGATTTCTTTCTAATTTTATTTTTGAGAGTTTTGTTATCCAGTAAAATTTTCCATCTGGCCATCTATACTTGAACATAGGAATCACAGGTATTCTAAAGATCATCTCTGATATGTCCATGAATAGGTGATCTCTGTGTGATATAGTGCTTGGAAAATAACTTTTAGTGCATTAGGGCTCTCCTTTTGTCTAGAACCCTCAGGGATTCTAGACAGTCACACTGCCCATCAGTTCAGTTCAGTCGCTCAGTCGTGTCCGACTCTTTGCGACCCCATGAATCGGAGCACTATATGTCCATGAATAGGTGATCTCTGTGTGATATAGTGCTTGGAAAATAACTTTTAGTGCATTAGGGCTCTCCTTTTGTCTAGAACCCTCAGGGATTCTAGACAGTCACACTGCCCATCAGTTCAGTTCAGTCGCTCAGTCGTGTCCGACTCTTTGCGACCCCATGAATCGGAGCACGCCAGGCCTCCCTGTCCATCACCAACTCCCAGAGTTCACTCAAACTCATGTCCATCGAGTCGGTGATGCCATCCAACCATCTCATCCTCTGTCGTCCCCTTTTCCTCCTGCCTCCAATCCCTCCCAGCATCAGAGTCTTTTTCAATGTCAACTTTTTGCATGAGGTGGCCAAAGTACTGGAGTTTCAGCTTTAGCATCATTCCTTCCAAAGAGCACCCAGGGTTGATCTCCTTTAGAATGGCCCGTACTCAATCTTAAAGATGATTACAATTTTTCCTATTTTCTTCTTACCTGCTTTCATGGCTCTTACTTCTTCTTGGACTTGCCAAAAGTGAAATGGTTTATGTGTCTCCTCATTCCTTGGAGGGATGCACTTTAGAATTCAGTCCATCTGGTTGACTTGTGATCTCATATCTCTGATGGGCTCAAGGAAAGTTATGATCTTATAGATTACCCTCTTGTTAGCACAGGAGTGATTTCTCTTGTGGCTTTCTAAATCCTAATTGAAAATAGTACTCTTCTCTCTGTGTATTAACATGAAAGAAAATAATAGCATATTAGCTTGATTTCTGTACTTAATTTTATCCCAAATTATATTGTCTGGTATAAGGAGCTATTGAAATAAAATCCACTAAATAATAGTTATTAATTATTACCCAAAATGCAACAAATCAGTGCCAACTGTTAAAATTTTAAACCTACAAATGGAAAGTACAATAAATTAATAGACAAGATATCTGACACCAATTATTAATAGCTTAGTGACTCTATTAATCACATTATTTCTTAGTTTCAGTTTTCAAATGTCAATATAAAAATATTGAATCAAGAATTTAAGTTTTTCATCCCTCTACTTATTCTGTCATTGTTCTTCTCTCAAATGCTTGCACACATATCCTGAACTCTAGTCTCACCATGGTACTACATCCAATTTCTATTTGTGAAAAACCATGATGGCTCAGGTGGTAAAGAATCTGCCTGCAATGTGGGAGACCTGGCTTCAATCAGGAAGATCCCCTGGAGAAGGGAATGGCAACCCACTCCAGTATTCTTTCCTGGAGAATCCCATGGACAGAGGAACTTGGAGGGCTATGACCTTGTGAACTTGGAGGTCCATGGATTCACAAGGAGTTGGTAATGACTGAGTGACTAACACTTTCACTTTTGTGTTGTATGAATATATTCTGTATTTATGGTATATAAAAGTATTTTATATGGCACTCTTAAATTGAGATTTATTTTTGTTTTCTTTTTTCCACACACTGAAACACTTTGCCAGGGGATATTTTCTTCCTTTGTAACTTTGAAAGTGAAAGTTACTCAGTTGGGCCCAAATTTTTGGACCTCATGGAGTATACAGTCCATGGAATTCTCCAGGCCAGAATATTATTTGTATCTTTGTGTCCTCACAAAATCTGCTTGTGAACCTGCTAACAGATAATTAAATGAAAATTTTAATAAATTGTCCAGGATGTTATAAATGTACCATTCTAAAACTTGTGGGTTCCCATCACTTCTTATTTTATAGATATTTAAATTGTTCAGCATTTATAATATGACACATGCATCCTAATAAATCTCTCTGCAGAGGTAATATTTCATTCTCTTTTCCATTTTATAAATCTGTTCACTCCAGCATTCACATATTTCTAGCTCTTTCTTCTTCAGGATTTCCAGTATGCCCTGGGTACTGAAATAAATTGGGAGGCCAAAGGTTAAGTGCCTTTAATAACTAGAGAATTTCAACAATTGCCTTGCAATGTTTTGCCTTAAGGGACCTAATATTGTTATGAAATTGAATTGCTACATGAATGAATAAAACAAGAAAAACAGAATGAATTGTGTGTTTCCTTGGCAGGTTTGGTAATGCAATTGACTAGTCTGTCATTCAGTTATAAACCTCCAATTATGTCCAAAACAGGAGAACCATTTCAAGATAACAAATAAAGGCTTCTTGAGCTGTGTCAAATCACTCAGTGTCCTCCCAACTGTGTCAATAACTAGTTTAAAAGTCAAGATGTCGAGTAGGGGTAATTTATATAACTTGACACTATGTAGACATCTAGAACAGAATTTTAAGTGTAGCAATATCTCTTGATGATGGAATATACCAATGAAATGGTCTTGTCACTAATTATATTTTATGGCATTTTTATAAAGCAAAATGTAATGAGTGAATTCTGCAGGCTTGCAGTCTGCCAAATGTTGTAGCAGATTAATTTGTTTTTGTTTTGAATAATAACAAAAGAAAAATTAGTACCAATTTACCATGTGAATTAAAATGACCTAAGTATTGTTAATTCACTTCCTAGCTAAGTTCAATGATAAAATCAGAGTAATAATTATATAAAAATGAAGCTAATCACATTTAACATGTCAGTTTAGTTATTATTTATAAAGTTTTTACATATTAAAACATTTCATACAGAGAGAGATAGAAAGATAGAGTGAAAGACTGAATATTAAACAATTGCTTAAACTTGTGCATGTCTAATTAGAATCAAGGACGTACATAAACTAATATATCCTAATCATATACTAATATTATACTTCAAAAAAAAATACAACTGATTTGCATGTGTGTGTGGCTTTTTTTTTCTTACTGAAAGCCTAAAGCAAAACTTAAAAAAAATAGAGCCTGAAATGCAGTACTTGGATGCAGTCTCAAAAAATACAGAATGATCTCTGTTTGTTTCCAAACAAACCATTCAATATCACAGTAATCCAAGTCCATGCCCCAACCAGTAACACTGAAGAAGCTATAGTTGAATAGTTTTATGAAGACCTACAAGACCTTCTAGAACTAACACCAAAAAAAGATGTCCTTTTCATTATAGGGCTGCTGTTGTTAAGTTGCTTCAGTCGTGTCTGACTCTGTGTGACCCCATAGACGGCAGCCCACCAGGGTCCCCCGTCCCTGGGATTCTCCAGGCAAGAACACTGGAGTAAGTTGCCATTTCCTTCTCCAATGCATGAAAGTGAAAAGTGAAAGTGAAGTCACTCAGTCGAGTCCGACTCTTCGCAACCCCATGGACTGCAGCCTACCAGGCTCCACCGTCCACGGGATTTTCCAGGCAAGAGTACAGGAGTGGGGTGCCATTGCCTTCTCCGCATTATAGGGCACAGGAATGCAAAAGTAGGAACTCAAGAAATACCTGGACTAACAGGCAAATTTGTCCCTGGAGTACAGAATGAAGCAGGGCAAAGGGTAATACAGTTTTGCCAAGAGAATCCACTGGTCATAGCAAACACCCACTTCCAACAACACAAGAGAAGACTCTACATGTGAACATCACCAAATGGTCAATAATGAAATCAGATTGATTATATCCTTTGCAGCCAAAGATGGAGAATCTCTATATAGTCAGCAAAAACAAGACTGGGAGCTGACTGTGGCTCAGATCATGAACTCCTTATTGCCAAATTCAGACTTAAATTGAAGAAAGTAAGGAAAACCACTAGACCATTCAGGTATGACCTAAATCAAATCCCTTAGATTATACAGTGGAAGTGACAAATAGATTCAAGGGATTAGATCTGATAGGCAGAGTGAAGAACTATGGATGGAGGTTCATGGCATTATACAGGAGGCAGGGATCAAGACCATCCCCAAAGAAAAGAAATGCAAAAAGGCAAAATGGTTGTCTGTGGAGGCCTTACAAATAACTGTGAAGAAAAGCAAAAGGTAAAGCCAAAGGAGAAAATAAATATACCCATTTGAATGCAGAGTTCCAAAGAATAGCAAGGAGAGATAAGAAAGCCTTCCTCAGTGATCAATGCAAAGAAATAGAGGAAAACAATAGAATGGGAAAGACTAGAGAGCTCTTCAAGAAAATTAGAGATACCAAGGGAACACTTCATGCAAAGACAGGTACAATAAAGGACAGAAATGGTATGGACCTAAGGGAAGCACAAGATATTAAGAAGTGGCAAGAATATACAGAAGAACTAAACAAAAAAGTCTTCACGACCCAGATGATCACGATGGTGTGATCACTCACCTAGAGACAGACATCTTGGAATGTGAAGTTAAAGGGGTCTTAGGAAGCATCATTACAAACAAAGCTAGTGATGATGGAATTCCAGTTGAGCTATTTCAAATCCTAAAAGATGATGCTGTAAAAGTGCTGCACTCAATATGCCAACAAATCTGGAAAACTCAGCAGTGGCCATAGGACTGGAAAAGGTCAGTTTTCATTCCAATCCCAAAGAAAGGCAATGCCAAAGAATGTTCAAACTACTGCACAATTGCACTCATCTCACACGCTAGAAAAATAATGCTCAAAATTCTCCCAGCCAGGCTTCATCAGTACATGAACTGAGAACTTCCAGATGTTCAAGCTGGTTTTAGGAAAGGCAGAGGAACCAGAGATCAAATTGCCAACATCTCCTGGATCATCAAAAAAGCTAGAGAGTTCCAGAAATAATTCTACTTTTGCTTTATTGACTATGCCAAAGCCTTTGACTGTGTGGATCACAACAAACTGTGGATAATTCTGAAAGAGATAGGAATACCAGACCACCTCATCTGCCTCTTGAGAAATCTGTATACAAATTAAGAAGCAACAGTTAGAACTGGACATGGAAGAACTTCCAAAATATACTGCTTCCAAATAGGAAAAGGAGTATGTCAAGGCTGTATATTGTCACCCTGCTTATTTAATTTATATGCAGAGTACATAATGAGAAATGTTTGGCTGGATGAAGCACAGCTGGAATCAAGATTGCTGGGAGAAATATCAATAATCTCAGATATGCAGATGACACCACACTTGTTGCAGAAAGTGAAGAACTAAAGAGTCTCTTGATGAAAGTGAAAGAGAAGAGTAAAAATGTTGGCTTAAAGCTCAACATTCAGAAAACTATGATCATAGCATCTGGTCCCTTCACTTCATGGCAAATAGATGAGGAAACTGTGGGAACAATGACAGACTTAAATTTGAAGGGCTCCAAAATCACTGCAAATGGTGACTGTAGCCATGAAATTAAGACACTTACTCCTTGGAAGAAAAGCTTTGATCAAACTAGACAGCATATTAAAAAGCAGAGACATTACTTTGCTAACAAAGGTCTGTCTAGCCAAAGCTATGGTTTTCCAGTAGTTATGTATGGATGTGAGAGTTGGACCGTAAAGAAAAGCTGAGCCCTGAAGAACTGATGCTTTTGAACTGTGGTGTTGGAGAAGGCTCTTGAGAGTCCCTTGGACTGCAAGGAGATCCAACCAGTCCATCTTAAAGGAAATCAGTCCTGAATATTCATTGAAAGGGCTTATGCTGAAGCTCCAATACTTTGTCCACCTGATGTGAAGAACTGACTCATTTACAAACCCAGATGCTGGGAAAGATTGAAGGCAAGAGGAGAAGGGAACGACAGAGGATGAGATGGATGGTATCATCAACTCAATGGACATGAGTTTGAGTAAACTCCGTGAACTGGTGATGCACAGGGAGGCCAGGTTTGCTGCAGTCAATGGGGTCACAAAGAGTCAGACATGACTGAGCAACTGAACTGAAAGGAAAACTTTAAATTTTCTGAGATAAAGTCTTTGCAAATACATCATCATTGCCTCTGAATTCATCCAGAAATGTGGTTCCATTTGTCCCAAGGAAATTCTAAGCACATATGGGACTTCTATACTTCAAAAAATAAAATAAGCATACTGAGGACTCTCAATCTAGAGTGGTAGAACATATGTGGGACAAATCACCTAGTTATTTTCTGCCTAACAGACAGTATAAAACAGAGTAGTATACATTATTATACATAATATGGGCTCCCCTGGTAGCTCAGATGGTAAAAATCTGCCTGCAATACAGGAGACCTGGGTTCAATCCATTGGTCAGGAAGATCTTCTGGAGATAGGAATGGTTACCTACTCCAGTCTTGCCAAGAGAATCCCATGGAGAGAGGAGCCTGATGGGCTACTGTCCATGGAGTTGCAAAGAGCTAGACATGACTGAGTGAATAACACCTTCTTATATATATAATATATAGTACAGATATATTTTAGTTTTATTTGGTCATAGTTAATTACAAAAACTGCACTTATTTAATGTATACAATTTGAATGCTTTAAACATATACATACAGTGATGAGACCATCACCACAACTTCTTCCAAAACATTTCCTTATGTCGTTTATTTGCTTTTGTTTTTTTTTTTTAAATGAATACTTAATGATTACACTTATGTGACAAATCTAAAATAGTCAAATATATAAAAGCAGATAAAAAGATGCTTGCCAGTGACAAGAGGAAGAGGAAATAAGATTTAGTTAGATATTGAATTTTAGATCAAAGTAGTCTAGGAACAAACTGTTTCAATTGTAGAATGAAGTCTACTCACTCATGTACATATGCACACACACCTCACTTTATTCAGTCATTACCATCTAATGCTTTACAGTGTATACAGTACTTAGGATCCCCAGATTCTGTTTAATCACCTAAACCCTTAAATCTCTGTTGTAGCAGTGTATTTACAATATTGTTTCATGTGTCTGTTGAAGATAAAAGTCAAAGTAAGTGTAACAGCTGTGGAGAAAGAAATGGCAACCCACTCCAGTATTCTTGACTGGGAAATCCCATGGACAGAGGAGCCTGGCAGGCTACAGTCCATGGGGTCACAAAGAGTCAGACATGACTGAGCAACTAAGCACAGCATGGGAGCAAGTGTAACATCTGTGACAGGGAAGTCTGTTGGCCAAATACTAACCATGATTTCTGTCCTTAGGTGTATTAGTTTAGGCTTTATAAAGTTGTTAGTACATGAAAATATCTGCTAAGGGATATACGACTGAAATCTTTATTCCAATTAACAACTTATAATAAAAGTTGAAAATTTCTAGTAACACAAAGTT
The DNA here is from genome assembly GCA_006410635.1 of Cephalophus harveyi. Taxonomy (NCBI): domain Eukaryota; kingdom Metazoa; phylum Chordata; class Mammalia; order Artiodactyla; family Bovidae; genus Cephalophus; species Cephalophus harveyi. Next base: position 4,822 of record SJYT01050498.1, on the reverse strand, counting down.
TTAAAGTGTTCATCATTCTATTTTTTAAAACTTGAATTTTGTCAGAATGAGAACAAAAGTCAAACAATCACAAATTATGTATAAAATTATGCTTTCCTCTCAGCTTCATGAATACTAAAATAAACCCAAACAAACAAACAACTAAAGATCTTGTAGAGGAAAATGTATGTATTAACAGAAAGATGGACTAAGCTATCATAGTTATTTCTGGGTGTTTTCTCAGTTCACTGCTGCTGTTGGAAATCAGGGGAAAAAGTGAGCATGCATGAGGGAAAGAAAAATAAACTGAAAATCATTGCTGTTTCTGCATGTCTGAAAGTCTTTTGGAGAGGAATGGCTGCTACCTCATCTCTTAGCTGCTACTTCACACTTACCTTCCAGATGTTGTACAGACATAACTTTAAGGAACTCTAACTTAGAGCCAACTACGGTGAGCTATTTCTGGGAGACATAGTTTTAGCTTAATTGAGCTGACAGAGTAAACCACTATGATATCCTCATGATTCTTGGCTTTTTATGACAGTTATACTAGTGCATCATTAGATATGTTGAGCATGGGGAATAGCAAGATCACATATTTTGATTTAGGAAAGCAACTCTGATTATGGGGTGCAGAATATGTTGATAGAGAGACCAATGTGTTAACAGGAAATATTTTTAAAAACTAAAACAAGGGATTGTGGGATTATGAACTAACGAAAAAATAGTGAGGAAGGAAAGGAAAGGAAGGAAAAGACAGATTTAAGACATGTCAGAGCTTAAAATGATGGGACATATTGTCTTTGATTGAGCTTACTTACTGGGGCCCCAGATCAATATATATGATAAGTCAGAGTTTGGATGACTCTAGGGAAATATGAAATACCAGATCAAAATACAGAGCTATCTGAAGAGTCCAATAGCCTCAAAATTAAAACTATATTTTGTGCAATATATATACATACATATATATGTATATGTTGTATATATACTTTGTGTATGTATATATTTATATATAGCTTGTGTATATATTCATATACCTCCTATGCATAATAGAAGTACTAAACAGTTATATTAAGCATTTTAAAGATAAACATAAATAAAGAAAAATAACAGCAATATGAAACAAAAATAAAATATGAAAAAGGAATAATATCTATTGGAGATACTATGTGTGGCCAATAAAAATCGAACACATGGAGTAAATATTACCACCATTGAGTTAAATAAGGAGCTTGAATCCACAGTGTTTACATTATGGCATTTTGGAATTAATGTTGTTAAAGAAATAGTGGGCCTTTGCTAGTGTAATATTTAGATCTACTGGATCATTAAGATTGACATTCTAGACCCTCAGATTCTGTTAGTATACTCTTGATAGTTACTAAAAGGAGAAAAATCAATACCTGCCAATTATCTTCAGAAAAAAGTTAGAATTTGGTGTATATTAAAATGTATTCAACTTGACTGAAGTAAATGAAGGCTGACAAAAGCAAACACACAGCTGGAAAAAATCCAAGTAGTGAAGTCATATAAGAGGAAAATTATTTCTGAATAGGAAAACCTTAGGATTCTTATAAATATTTAAGGACATAGAATCAGACACATTAAATAGGTCAAATACATTGTATTTCTTTAACTGAATATGTTATAGATTGTGTGTATAGTGTGTTTGTGTGTGTGTACTAGTCATGTATTTTATATACAACTCCTCTGGTAGAATAGAAATAGTATAGAATGAGTAATATATACCCTATATATACAAAGAACCAATGAATATATGATTTTCTGTTCCTGGAGTGGAGTACCAGACTGTGAAATTAGGAATTTCTTGGAGTAATCTGTTAGAGTCTAAATTTTTATCTGAACATTAACAATAATATAAAAGAAAAAGAGTTCAAGATTACTAATAAGTATTTCAAACTTCACATGATTTATCATTCTTATCCCTAACTCCCTGTTTCCTTCTTTTTCATGCACAGAGACACCCAGCCATTCATTAAAAAGTTACTGAACAAAGTAAAATATGATTCTTCACAATTTCGGAGATTAAGGTAAGACTAAGATTAAGGTAAGAGTGGTGGCTCAGACAGTAAAGAAGGCCTGCAATGCAGGAGGCCTAGGTTCAATCCCTGGGTCAGGAAGATCCTCTGGAGAAAAGCATGGCAACCCACTCTAGTGTTCTTGCCTGGAGAATTCCATGGGCAGAGGAGCCTAGTGGGCTACAGTCCATGGGGTTGCATAGAGTCGGACACAACTGAGGGACTCACACACATCAGATTTTAAGGGTAAAAATCTTTAACAATTTTCTCCTGTGAATATGAATTGGAAAGAGATGGTGTAGATCCTATGTTCCCTTGATGTCCATTATCCTTTTTTTTTACCTTTCATTTCTCCATTTCTGAATTACTCAATTTAAAAAACATCTCCAGAACTACCAAAAGACAATCTTTGGTTACCTTGTCTACCTCAAATTTCATAGAAAAATTGAGGGCAGGCAGGGTAACTTCAATTATGGTTTTCTTCCACCTCTTCCTTCTATTTTCCAAGCAATTTCAAGAAATAGTGCTTGATTTATCTATAAGTGTATTATGAAGATCAAATGCATTATTATGTGGTAAGCAAAAGTTGAAGACTAACTATTATTGTGACACTAACCTTGAGCGGAGAGAGAGAAAAGAGTGTAGAAGCCCAGAGACCATGGCTTCATCATCCTTTCTCTGGGTATTCCTTCACATCAATTAAAGGGAAATGGTTTGCCAAATACAGCAATTGTCTATCAACAAGCAAGCATTTTAGTACATGATTATTGTGTACATAAAATATAGCAGTGGAAATAAGATAAATGTGGAAAATGAGGGAAAATGTGAGAGTGAAACATGCTGAAAAGAAACAAAATACTCTAGAGAAAATGACACCTACTATAATCTGGTTTGGTAGAAGCATTTGCTATTGCAGAGTCTTATGTTATTTGCAGAAGAATCGGATGAAAGAACAGATTCAGCAAAAGAGAGTTTATTTTGAATGTGTGACTTGGAGTTTCATTTTAGAAAGCGAGCCATTTCATGTTGTAAAACCATCAGAAAGAGCGTTCATCCTAACTCTAAATCTATTCTTTCAAAAATGATCTTTTAGTTATCGGTTACTCAAATTCAGCATTGAGTTAATGAGGCAAATAATTGAACAACATGTGGAGCATTGTCTACATTTCAGGCATTGCTGAGGCATTAGATATAGAAATAGGAGAAAGACAAGGTACCTGCCCACATGGTACCCAATATTGAGAATGAGATGCAATTTAAGTATCAAAGTAGTCACAGTAGGGTAATTTATTTAAATTTTTCACAAGCTTTGTTACTTTTTTTCTGGGAAAGGGACCATTTTGACAAGAGTGGGATCTGAAACATTCCATGGAAAGGTGACTGAAATATAGCCTTATTGTGAAAAAAATAATTTTTCCCCAAACAAAGAGATCAGATTATTTCAAGTAGTACATATTTGGGTGACAACATTAAGACTGGCTCAACAGTAAATTATTCAAAATTTTGAAACACTAATATTAGTGATCTTTAGACTCATTCTAATAAGTGGTAATTTGCTTTTCAAAGGATAAAATCATCTAGTGGATTTTTAAATTAAATATATAACCTGATTAAGATTTAAGTTATTGCTTTAAATTAACTTGTCTTCTATACTAATGATAAAGAAAGACTCTTAATCATACTTCCAGAAGTTAGGTACAGTCTATATTGAAAAAAAAAAAAAAACCTAACGAAATAAAAATATCCTAACATAATGTGTTGCTAGAGTACAAATTAGAGTTGAAACTGCATTTACAGACTAATTCATCTTATTAGTTTACTCCATAGCAATTCTGTTACTTTAGATAGCAATTATTTACTGCATAATGTCAGTCATTTGAATGAGTTAAAGGAAAATAGACTTACTAGAAAAAGCATACTTATTCTGGGAAATATTATTCCAAAAGATGAATGCTTATACTTGGTTTGAAGGGCAGTAAGTTGCTAATAACTTATATTCTTATATTAGATGCATAGAACACAGAATTCCAAATTTATTTATATTTATGGTATGTAAGCCCTCTTGATATGGTTTATTTTAAGCACTCAAATGTTTCAAGATTGCTGTTATAAACTCCTCCTTGATTCTTGGTAAAGCTGTTTCATAGGCAGCATACTTACACTAGTTGGTTTCTCTTTCTCTTTTTCTTCCTCCTTATTTTTTTCTTCCTTTCTTCTTGTATTCAAGCAGAAAATGTATCTAATATGAAGAAACAAAATAGAATGTTATGTGTATACATGCATATATGGATATGTATGTGTATACATATTCATAAATTATTAAAGATTGATAGGAAGTTACAAAGAGTTATAGTATCAAGGGAGCTTCCCTGATAGCTTAGTGGGTAAAGAATGAGCAATGCAGGAGACACAGAAGACGTGGGTTCAAATCTTGGGTTTGGAAGATCCCTTGGAGTCGGAAAATGGCAACCCACCCCAGTATTCTTGCCTGAAAAATCAAATGGACAGAGGTGCCTGGAGGGCTACAGTCTACAGGGCCACAAGGAGTCAGACACGGCTAAGTGACTAAACACATATAGTAACAAGGAGTTCTGCATACGCATCATAGTTTCCCCTGGTGCTTATACCTTCTGTGATTATAGTACAATATCAAAAGAGTTGTGGTATGGATGTACCACAATTTGTATAACCATTTACCTGTTTAAGAACTTCTGGGCTATTCCTAGTTTCTGTTGTACTCTTTAAATTTCTTACAATTTTAGTTCTCAATTTTATCTCAGTAAAGCTGAAAAAAAAAAAAA
>SJYT01050481.1:22068-34440 GCA_006410635.1 Cephalophus harveyi | reverse complement strand
GGTTTTCCCTACTTTCTTCAATTTGAGTCTGAATTTGGCAATAAGGAGTTCATGATCTGAGCCACAGTCAGCTCCTGGTCTTGTTTTTGTTGACTGTATAGAGCTTCTCCATCTTTGGCTGCATAGAATATAATCAATCTGATTTCGGTGTTGACCATCTGGTGATGTCCATGTGTAGAGTCTTCTCTTGTGTTGTTGGAAGAGGGTGTTTGCTATGACCAGTGCATTTTCTTGGCAAAACTCTATTAGTCTTTGCTCTGCTTCATTCCGCATTCCAAGGCCAAGTTTGCCTGTTACTCCAGGTGTTTCTTGACTTCCTACTTTTGCATTCCAGTCCCCTATAATGAAAAGGACGTCTTTTGGGGGTGTTAGTTCTAAAAGGTCTTGTAGGTCTTCATAGAACTGTTCAACTTCAGCTTCTTCAATATTACTGGTTGGGGCATATACTTGGATTACTGAGATATTGAATGGTTTGCCTTGGAAACGAACAGAGATCATTCTGTCATTTTTAAGACTGCATCCAAGTACTGTATTTGGGACTCTTTTGTTGACCATGATGGCTACTCCATTTCTTCTGAGGGATTCCTACCCACAGTAGTAGATATAATGGTCATCTGAGTTAAATTCACCCATTCCAGTCCATTTTAGTTGGCTGATTCCTAGAATGTCAACCTTCAGTCTTGCCGTCTCCTGTTTGACTACTTCCAATTTGCCTTGATTCATGGACCTGACATTGCAGGCTCCTATGCAATATTGCTCTTTACATCATCGGACCTTGCTTCTATCACCAGTCACATCCACAACTGGGTACTGTTTTTGCTTTGGCTCCATCCCTTCATTCTTTCTGGAGTTATTTCTCCACTGATCACCAGTTGCATATTGGGCACCTACTGACTTGGGGAGTTCCTCTTTCAGTATCTTATCATTTTGCCTTTTCATACTGTTCATGGGGTTCTCAAGGCAAGAATACTGAAGTGGTTTTCCATTCCCTTCTCCAGTGGACCACATTCTGTCAGACCTCTCCACCATGACCTGCCCGTCTTGGGTTGCCCCACAGACATGGCTTAGTTTCATTGAGTTAGACAAGCCTGTGGTCCTAGTGTGATTAGATTGACTAGTTTTCTGTGAGTATGGTTTCAGTGTATCTGTCCTCTGATGCCCTCTTGCAACACCTACCATCATACTTGGGTTTCTCTTACCTTGGACTTGTGGTATCTCTTCACAGCTGCTCCACCAAAGAGCAGCCGCTGCTCCTTACCTTGGACGAGGGGTATCTCCTCACCACTGCCCCTCCTGACCTGGAATGTGGAATAGCTCCTCTAGGCCCTCCTGTGCCCGCGCAGCCACTGCTCCTTGGACGTGGGGTAACTATTCTTGGCTGCCGCCCCTCGGGCATGGGGTCCTCCCGGCTTCTGCCCCTGACCTCTGATGTGGGGTAGCTCCTCTCGGCCGCACTATGTGCGCCCCCGCAGCCACCCGCGCTATGAGCAACTTACTGATTTTAATATGCAATAATATGCCTCATTACTGGTGATGTTTTCCTTCATCCCTTGGTTAAGGTGGTATCTGTTGGCTGTCAGCTTAAAGTTACTAGACTTTCATTGTAATTAATATATACTTTGAGGTAGACACTTTGAGACTACTTAAATATCCTATTTTATCCATTGAGTATCCATGGATGGGTTTTGCCCATGACAATCACTCTGGTGTTCTAAAGTGATTTTTGTGTTTCCCTTTTCCCTTCTTCACTTATTAAGTGGAATTCTTCTGTAATGAAGAGTTTTCCCAGTTATTTATTTACTTATTTATATTAGCATGGACTCATGGATATTTATCTTATTCTTTGGGTTNATAATATCTATGCAAATAAAGGGCTTCCCAGGTGGCTCAGTGGTAAAGAATCTGCCTGCTAAGCAGGAGACCTGAGTTCAGTCCCTGGGTAGGGAAGATGCCGTGGAGAAGGAAATGGCAACCCACTCTAGCATTCTGGCCTGGAAAATTCCATGGACTGAGGAGCCTGGCAAGCGGCAGTTCATGGAGATGTGTATAAGAGACAGACACATATCTGGGTGTGTGTGTGTGTGTGTGAGTGTGTGTGTGTGTGTGCATGAAGAGAAACTGAGAGAAGAGTTTCAAGGAATTAACTCACACTAATGCAGAGGAGCAAGTCTAAAATCTACAGTTCAGTTCAGTCACTCAGTCGTGTCCAACTCTTTGCAACCCCATGGATTGCAGCATACCAGGCTTCCCTGTCCATCACCAACTCTTGAAGCTTGCTCAAACTCATGTCCATCGAGTCAGTGTTGCCATCCACCCATCTCATCCTCTGTCGTCCCCTTCTCTTCCTGCCTTCAATCTTTCCCAGCATCAGAGTCTTTTCCAATGAGTTAGTTCTTCACATCAGGTGGCCAAAGTATTGGAGTTTCAGATTCAGCATCAGTCCTTCCAATGAATATTCAGGACTGAATTCCTTTAGGAGTGATGTTTGGATCTCCTTGCAGTCCAAGGAACTCTCAAGAGTCTTCTCCAACACCAAGGTCAAAAGTATCAATTCTTCGGTGCTCAGCTTTCTTTATAGCCCAACTCTCACATCCATACATGGAAAAACATACCGGAAAAACCATAGCTTTGACTAGGCAGACCTTTGTTGGCAAAGTAATGTCTCTGCTTTTTAATATGCTGTCTGGGTTGGTCAACTTTCCTTTTAAGGAGTAAGTGTCTTTTAATTTCATGGCTGCAATCACCATCTGAAGTGATTTTGGAGCCCCCCAAAATAAAGTCTCTCATTATTTTCCCATCTATTTCCCATCAAGTGATGGGACCGGATGCCATGATCTTAATTTTCTGAATGTTGAGTTTTAAGCCAAACTTTTCACTCTCCTCTTTCACTGTCATCAAGAGACTCTTTAGTTCTTCTTCACTTTCTGCCACAAAGGTGGTGTCCTCTGATGTTATTGATATTTCTCCTGGCAATCTTGGTTTAAGCTTGTGCTTCTTCCAGCCCAGCTTTTTTCATGATGTACTCTGCATATAAGTTAGATAAGCAGGGTGACAACATACAGCCTTGATGGACTCCTTTCCCAATTTGGAACCAGTCTCTTGTTCCATGTCCAGTTCTAATTGTTGTTTCTTAACTTGCACACAGATTTCTCAGGAGGCAGGTCAAGTGGTCTGGTATTTCCATCTCTTTCAGAATTTTCCACATGTTATTGTGATCCACACAAAGCCTTTGACTTAGTCAATAGAGCAGTAGTAGATGTTTTTCTGGAACTCTCTTGCTTTTTTGATCTATCAGATGTTGGCAATTTGATCTCTGGTTCCTCTGCCTTTTCAAAATTCAGCTTGAACATCTGAAAGTTCATGATTCACATACTATTGAAACCTAGCTTGAAGAAAATTTTGAGTATTACTTTGCTAGTGTGACAGATGAGTGCAGTTGTGCGGTAGTTTGAGCATTCTTTGGCATTGCTTTTCTTTGGGATTGAAATGAAAACTGACCTTTTCCAGTCCTATGGCCACTGCTGAGTTTTCCAAATTTTGCTGGCATATAGAGTGTAGCATTTTCACAGCATCATCTTTTAGGATTTGAAATAGCTCAGCTGGAATTGCATCACCTCCGCTAGCTTTGTTCGCAGTGATGCTTCCTAAGGCCCACTTGACTTCACATTCCAGGATGTCTACAGAGGAGGTCAATAGGCTGGAGTTCCGAGAAAGAGTTGTAGTATGAATCCCAAAGCAGTCAGCTTGCATAATTTCTTTTTGCTCAAGGGAAATCAGTTTTTGTTCTATATTCAGGACAACTGATTGGATGAAGTCCATTCACATTATGGAAAGTAATCTGCTTAATCTCATCTCTAAAAAACAAAACACCTTCACATAAACATATAGAATAATGTTTGAACAAATATCTGGGCACCATGGTGGAGCCAAGTTGACACATAAAATTAATCATCACAGGTTATATAATCTTGTGGCTATTATTTATTTGGTTTCTGAAAAATTTCCCTTTATCTATTAGGAGTCCCTTCAGGTGGGCTCCTATGGTCTCTTGACAAGTGTCTTTCCTTTTATACTTTTATAGTTCCTGAAATGATGAAATATTCCAGGCTCATTTTGTATTGATATTGTACTTGACCCAGCCCTAGAACCAACCACTTCTCCAAGGAAGCTTGTTCTTTGTATGAAGAAGTCTATTTAGAAATAAAGATTGAGACACTAGGTGTGCTTACTGCTACTGGGGTATCAAAGCTTGTAGGATCTGTTTGTGGGCAGAATTAAGAAATATGTTTAAGTACACTTAGCTACATATATGCACAAATACATGTTTATTTCTGTACCTATCTCTTGGAATATTTTAAAACATATTTACATTAATATCTCTGACCCCAATTTAGTGCCACAGTTCTAGCCTTCCCTCTTTCCTTATTTGTAATGTCTTTCTTCAATAGTTATAAACCTTTGCTAACATTCAGTTCAGTTCAGTCGCTCAGTCGTGTCCAACTCTTTGCGACCCCATGAATTGCAGCACGCCAGGCCTCCTTGTCCATCACCAACTCCCGGTGTTCACTCAGACTCACGTCCATCGAGTCGGTGATGCCATCCAGCCATCTCATCCTCTGTCAGCCCTTTCTCCTCCTGCCCCTAATCCCTCCCAGCATCAGAGTCTTTTCCAAGAGTCAACTCTTTGCATGAAGTGGCCAAAGTACTGGAGTTTCAGCTTTAGCATCATTCCTTCCAAAGAAACCCCAGGCTCATCTCCTTCAGAATGGACTGGTTGGATCTCCTTGCAGTCCAAGGGACTCTCAAGAGTCTTCTCCAACACCACAGTTCAAAAGCATTAATTCTTCAGCACTCAGCCTTCTTCACAGTCCAACTCTCACATCCATACATGACCACTGTAAAAACCATTGCCTTGACTAGACGGACCTTAGTCGGCAAAGTAATGTCTCTGCTTTTGAATATGCTATCTAGGTTGGTCATAACTTTTCTTGCAAGGAGTAAGTGTCTTTTAATTTCATGGCTGCGGTCACCATCTGCAGTGATTTTGGAGCCCAAAAAAATAAAGTCTGACACTGTTTCCCCATCTATTTCCCATGTACAACATATTTTTTGTTTACTTTTAGTTTACATATAAAGTAGTTTCAATATTGCTAATCCATACCCCTGTAGGAAACAAATTTACCAACCAGTGTTCAATGATCATGTTTAGTAATTTGGTCTTACATTATCCAGTCAAAACTTTGCTTTTCAAAGCTACTTAAGTCATGTCCTTTCATTCCCACTTCCTTCAATGTGGTTATGACATTCCTTTGAACTAGTTAAAATCATTTTTCACAGTCTATTGGATGAAGCACAAGCTGGAATCAAGATTTCTGGGAGAAATATCAATAACCTTAGATATGCAGATGACACCACCCTTATAGCAGAAAGTGAAGAACTAAAGAGCCTCTTGATGAAAATGAAAGAGGAAAGTGAAAAAGCTGGCTTAAAGGTAAAAATTCAGAAAACTAAGATCATGGGATCTGGTCCCATTGCTTCATGGGAAATAGATGGAGAAACAGTGGAAACAGTGACAGACTTTATTTTGGGGGGCTCCAAAATCACTGCAGATGGTGATTGCAGCCATGAAATAAAAAGACACTTACTCCTTGGAAGATAAGTTATGATCAACCTAGACAGCATATTAAAAAGCAAAGACATTACTTTGCCAACAAAGGTCCATCTAGTCAAGGCTATGGTTTTCCCAGTAGTCATGTATGGATGTGGGAGTTGAACTATAAAAAAAGCTGCGTGCTGAAGAATTGATGCTTTTGAACTGTGGCATTGGAGAAGACTCTTGAGAGCCCCTTGGACTGCAAGGAGATTCAATCAGTCCATCCTAAAGGAAATCAGTCCTGAATATTCATTGGAAGGACTGATGCTGAAGCTGAAACTCCAATACTTTGGCCACCTGATACGAAGAACTGACTCACTGGAAAAGACCCTGATGCTGGGAAACATTGAAGGCAGGAGGAGAAGGGGATGACAGAGGATGCGATGGCTGGATGGCATGATGGCATCACCAATTCAATGGACATGAGTTTGGGTAAACTCCGGGAGTTGGTGATGGACAGGGAGGCCTGGTGTGCTGCAGTCCATGGGATCACAAAGAGTCAGACACAACTGAGCGACTGAATTGAACTGCACTGATCTTCCATCTTTAGTTCCTTCCACATCATAGTTAATTTTTTCTTTTTATTTACATGCAGCAAAATTCTCTCTTGGTGGTGGACTGTTCTGTGAGTTTTTACACAATGCTATATCTAATACCAAGATCTTAACATTTTGCTATTTATTAATTTTTTTCCATTTAAGTAAAAATTAACTTTATAGAATTACTTCCATCTTATCTGGGATGGAGTACACCACTAGAATGAAAAGCCTAGTTTTCCAGATCATGGTCACTGTTTAGACTTCATCTACTTCACACTGTTTTTCTAAAGGCCAAATGAGATCATCATATAACGTTGTGTGGTAAGAGATAACTGGCTTCAGGCTTTTGGACTATCATATATTTCTTTCTCCTACAGAAATATAGTTTTGGCTCTTGTGGATATTAAAATGCATAAATTCATCTTTAAAAATAAAATGAAATAAAAATAAGTGATCTTTCATTATCCAAGCTTATTATAGGATCTCAGGGATCCATATGTTGATTCTAAAGATACTTTTCAAAAGCCAAATCCATACATAAATTTACACTGGCAAGAGTCCTTTCTTCCTGCTGTAGTGCTTTAAAATTCAAATGCAAAGAGACCATCCTGAAATTATCTTGCCTTGTGAGTGACATCCTCCATTAAGGCCTAAATTTACCTCCAGCCCACATAGATCCAGTGTTCACAGAGTTTGCTGCTATGAATTTTAATAGCTGGAGTGAAGAATAGTGAAATAGAGGTTTGAGAGATTACTTGTGCTGAAAAACCTTAGCCTCACATCAGTTTAGGTATCCTTTCTGAACATTTAGTTTCAAAGAGGGAGATTTACAGAGAAACCGATTACAGACTTGGACTCCAGAAAAAAATAGGAGGCATGAGTCAATACACCTACAGAGGGTAGCCTGTTTTTTGTCACCTGAAATCAAGAATGGCCTTGAGGAAAAATGCCTTGTGGCACCTCTCAGACAGTAAAGCTGGAGTTAAAGAAAACGAGGTGAAATAAGGTTTCTATATTGTATCCCTATGTAAAGAATATCAAAATTTAGGATAATATCTATGCAAATAAAGGGCTTCCCAGGTGGCTCAGTGGTAAAGAATCTGCCTGCTAAGCAGGAGACCTGAGTTCAGTCCCTGGGTAGGGAAGATGCCGTGGAGAAGGAAATGGCAACCCACTCTAGCATTCTGGCCTGGAAAATTCCATGGACTGAGGAGCCTGGCAAGCGGCAGTTCATGGGGTTGCAAAGAGTCAGACATGACTGAGTGACTGAGCACACAAACATGGAAATAAAGAAAAATATTGGGTACAAAGTTAACTGTGATATTTCAGGTATCAAATGAGAAACTGTCATTTTAAAAATGTTTCTCCATCTTCTCTTGCAATGGAACAGAAAGCATAAGCATAGACTGTGACATGAAAAATGATTGGTTAAGTAATAGGAATTTCCCAGCTGGGAGGACTTGTAGACTGTGGAATGGTTAACAAGTGAAGGTGTTTTCATTAGTGAAAGCATTTTGGAATCCATATTCACTCTTACACTTGTTGCTTCCTTTTTGGGGAAGGAGGGTGGCGGGAAAATGCACTGGGTCACTAGAAGAGTTCACCTCCCACTGATTATGAAAAGAATAAGACTCACGTCTGCCTGCAATGTGGGAGACCAGGGTTCGATCCCTGGGTCCGGAAGATCCTCTGGGAAGGAAATGGCAACCCACTCCAGTACCCTTGTCTGGAAAATCCCATGGACAGAACATCCTGGTATGCTACAGTCCATGGGGTTGCAAAGAGTCGGACACAGCTGAGCGACTTCACTCACTCATTCACCATAGAAATAGAAAGCTAAGAAGACATAGATGGTGAATATTATTGGAAAAAAGTCTGAGTTGAAAAGGGGCTTGTTTATAAAGTAGACAGTCTGACGCTAGCACAGTTCGCCTCCCAGTTTCCTCTCATTCTTATGTTTCCAGACCCTGTACCCTGCCTCCTGGTCAGCCAGTTCCTAGCGTCCTAACACACGGGGTTAATCCTTTCTCTTCTCTAGCCTCCAAAACTCAGAAATCAAGGGAGGTTTGCATGCATGTGGACCTCTTCTTGTTCGTTTCCTTATATATGCCCACAAATGCAAGCTGTATCATTGTTTTCTTATTTTGTAACTCCTGAGGATTCTTCTCTGTCATCCTTCCTAAATATCCTCATATTGTGTTTTAAGTTTCCTAGATCTTGATGGTGTCTTGTGAAGATGCAATAATATATGTAAACCATAGGTTGTGCATGTGTCTCCAGATACTCCAGGATTCTACCCCAGAAAATCTGACTAAGTTCAGATTTTTTTAAAGATCCCTTGGTAATTTCAATGGACTCTCTACTTGGGAACAAGTGATCAATAGATATTTCAAAGGAAAGTTATAACTCACTCTAACATTTACAACAAAATGAGAAACCGTTATCTTGATCAAGTACTTATGTAAGTACTAAGTACTATATCTGTTTTCAGGTTGAAGCAGGCTCTACATTCTTATATCTGTAGGTGTTTGTGTGTATGTGCACGTGTATAATCTCATTCTGTCTATAGATAGATTGATATTTGCTTCTTTCTTTTTTCTACTTTGCCTCTACTTTAATCCCTTTTCCTACTTTTTTTTTCCTCTTACCTCCTTTGACTATACTATAGATTTACATGCTCAAATGTCTACAGAAGTTAGGCCAGTGATGGCCCCAGAAATTCTGCACCAGGGGAGCTAAAAGCCAGCAATATTAAGTACTAAGTACTATATCTGTTTTCAGGTTGAAGCAGGCTCTACATTCTTATATCTGTAGGTGTTTGTGTGTATGTGCACGTGTATAATCTCATTCTGTCTATAGATAGATTGATATTTGCTTCTTTCTTTTTTCTACTTTGCCTCTACTTTAATCCCTTTTCCTACTTTTTTTTTCCTCTTACCTCCTTTGACTATACTATAGATTTACATGCTCAAATGTCTACAGAAGTTAGGCCAGTGATGGCCCCAGAAATTCTGCACCAGGGGAGCTAAAAGCCAGCAATAATGTGAGAAAGGAAGGCAAATTCAGCAATTTTCAACCTATAATGCATGGCCCCAGGACAAGGAGGGCACATGGACAGCTTTGAGGGCACATGGACAACTTTTAAAACTTTTTATAGTTTTAAAGGAATTAACGTACCTCCATCATTGATTTGCATTCTGTCCTAACATCAAGAAGACTCTATTTTCCATCTCCCTTTTCACAATATCTCATCTCTTACCAATGTGAAAGAAAATATAAAGGCTGAAAATGGATTTTTTTTTTTAACTTAAGCGTGAGCATTTCCATTTTATTCAGTATTCACCCACAGAATGAGTGATTAGGTGGAATAAAAAGTTCCTGTAAATAACCGAAGAAGAAGTACTACCTCATTTTAAATACAATAAGACCTGCAGATGCAAATTTAAAGTTACATCATCTAAACTCAGAAAAATTAAAGCATACAGTGAAATAATAAAATTTAAAACCTAGTACAGTAAAATGTATATAGATTCAATACTATGCCTTTTAGCATCTTCTTTGCTTCATAAATAATATTAGCTAGTCACCCAAAGCATTAGTAAAATTAAGTAATGAATAATAGCATATAATTTATTATTGTTTTTAAAATTCCCCAAGAACTTAATTACAGTAGTTATATTAGCTACAGTAGTATTCATTATATTAGTTCTTATATAATTTTAATCTTGAATTGACTGCTTTTCATAATCTTTAATGAGATTTATTCCATAATTTATCTCAGTTTTATAACATCCTGTAAGTTCATATTTAGGTAATTGTTTATGTAAAAGAGAGCCAGATTTTCTGACAGAAATGAAATCTAATTTGACTGACTGTGCTCTCTTTGAGGATATATATGTAAGCTCAGTTGCTCAGTCATGTCTAACTCTGTGACCCTAGTCCACCAGACTCCTCTGTCCATTGGATTCTCCAGGCAAGAATACTGGATGGGTTGCTATTTCTTCTTCCAGGGGATCTTCCCGACCCAAGGATTGAAACTGTGTCTCTTATATCTCCTGCACTGGCAGGGAGGTTGTTTACCACTAGAACCACCGGGGAAGACATGCATTCCAGCATACAATTCATGAATTTAAGTAATTTAATGACATTGCCAAAAAATTGGAATTCCAGTTTATATGACTTTTTGTTGCAGAGAAGTATGACTGTGATCAATAAAAGACTTTCAAGCACTAACATATACTGATTTCATCAAGATAAAGTTCTGTGAGGGAAGCAGACTTGTGAAAATGTAATGTACATGTCATTCTTGAAAAGGTGGTTACATGGACTATGAGGAATATCCAATTGCTATAGTATTAGTTTCACCTTGGAAAACAGAAAAAGCATTATTCCCACTTTTGCAACAAAGAAAAACCTGAAAAAAATGTCAAATTAACAAGTTTCCTTTAACCAATAAGATCACTGGGGGCACAAGGCAAAAAAGGACAGAAATCTGATGACAGATGCCTACAGGAAGAAGTAGTTGCTTAACTGCAGTGGATCCTGTCAGATACCACGGACACCAGTAGAGAGCCAGCTGAAAAAATTTATTAAGTTACAAAGAGACGGGTGTAGGCTAGTGTGACAGGGTGAAGCTCTTGAAGGCCAGATACCCACAGATAAAAGGTCTTGGAATCTCTTGCATGCTTTCCTCCATAAATCCCACAAGGCACACACTGAACTGATGGGGAAGAAGCTAGGGAAAGTTCCCTCGTGGTTTAGTTTGGGAGAGGATCAGCAACTGCCACAGAACTCTGAAGAACCATTTCAGATGTTACCCTTCTCCTGAGTCTATCCAAATTCGGGTCTGATTTGTGTTTCTTATAGACTTAAAATTCTGGAAATGTAAGCACCACAGACATTGTCTGGGTCAAATGGTTCATTGCAAAGACAGAGAAATTAAGTTACTTATCCAAAGTTAAACACATAGCACAATGCAGCATCAGAACTAAAGCCCAAGTCTCTTCAAGTGTCCCACCAATCCTTTCAATAACACCTTCTCATTCTCTAGCTTCTATATGAATATACATTCCAGCCTAAACAACATATATGGGGACACTATAAAATTGTAAGTGAGATATGCTATTAAACCTTCAGAATCAATCACATTATTCTAGATAATTTGTGTGTTTTAGAGCCACACATGATGTTAACTGACATTTCTACTTTGGACAGGTGATTTCTCTAGGCATTTTTCTCAGGCATTTCTCTACCTGAGCATTGCTGGCAAAAATACAGACCGTTGCACAACGTTCATTATTTGGTTTCCTGAATGGCACCCCTTCCCAGAGATATGGTCAATCTCTTTCAATAAATATGAACTTTTCAGAGGCATGTTTAGTTTCACTCATAATATCTCATCAGAACAATTCAGAGAACAGCAAGAGAAAGTGAGAGAGAAAAGACAGAAAACTTGGAATGATTTGACATTAACAGTTTAAAACATTCAACATCTAGATTTCATAGATGAATAAACTACTAAAATAAATTTTGTTTGAGCGAACACTCCTTTCTTAGATTGAGTAGTTTTAAAAACCTAATAAATTCAGTCTGATATACTCGTGCATTATTTCAGAGGATGTAATTTTATGCCCAAAGTCAAATCATGCATTGCATATATAATTGCATATGAATAAGAACCTGCCTCAAACTTTTCTTCTTAGAAATGTGCCTTTAGGTTATATGAATCTGAGTAATATTATGCACAGAGTCAAATATATAAAAGATATATGACTGAATCTTCATCTTGGAAAATATAGATTTTATTCAAAGAGCAGCACTTGACTGTTTTGCATTTTTATAAAATAAAACTATATTGCATTTACAACATATTACATTTGTTGAATACAGCTAAAGCACTGCCTAGAGGGAAATTTATAAGATGAAACTAATCTATGAGAAAAGAGATTTTACATCAATTTACTAAATTTCACTTGAAGATTAGGAAAAAATAAGTAAATTAACCCCTCAAAAGTAGAAACAATGAATCAATAAAAGAGCAAGTGCCAATGAAATATACAGCAAACAATAGAGAAATTCAATTAAGTTACCAATAAAAGAAGGGAGAAAAATCTTTTCAATAAATGATATAAGAACAACTAGATAACTTCCATATTAATGAAAAAAAAAAAACAAAAAACA
>SJYT01050481.1:8145-21779 GCA_006410635.1 Cephalophus harveyi | reverse complement strand
CAGGATCATTGATTTTTATATATGATTTACAAGCATTTTAAATAGAGTTTAAAAAGAGGATATGCAGAAAACACCGGTTCATTGAGAGTTTTACCATGTGTTATTCAAGAGTGTTAACATTCTAGGGAAGGGGGGCAAGATGAGGGACAGAGAAAGTGAAGGAAGAGAGAAAAGTATTGCATGTATAGACTTAGTATCTATATGATACTAAGTATAGAAAGTATACTAAGTAGACTTAGTATCTATATGATACTAAGTATGTATAGAAATTATTATAAATATTTAATCTATATTATTATTTGAATATTTTTTATCACAAGCATGAGTTAACTTTATATAAAATAAATTTCCTTTATAATTTCAAAGGAAGAAATTGAAAACCAAAAAAATTAAAAAATTAAAAAAGAAATTTTAATCAATCCTTATCTCACATAATGTACAGAAATTAATTCAAGATGGATCAAGGACCTAACTATAAAGCTTAAACTAGAAAGTAGAAGGAAATAATATCGCTCAACTTTGGGGAAGGAAAACTTTTCTTAGAGTGGAAACAAAAAGTATAAACTGCCAGAGGAACAGTTGATCAGTTGGATTTTAACAAGTTGCAAACTGTTACTTGTGAAAAGACACCATTAATGAGATTAAACAGAGAGCCATAAACTAGGAGAAAATATCCAAAATACATGTATCTAACAAAGGACCTGTATCCAGAATTTATAAAAAACCTTTACACCTAAATAATAAGAAAAACAATTCAATTAAAGAGTGGGCAAAACACTTGAAAATACATATTACAATAGAACGCATAAGAATGATCAATATGAACCTGAGAGCTGTTCAACATCATTAGCCATCGAGGAAATGCAAATTAAAATTACAATGAGATGTCACCTATCCCCAGCAACATGACAAAAAGGCCAACACCACCAACTGCTGGTGAGGATGCTGAGCAAAGAAAATTTGTGTATGTTGTTAGTGGGGGTATAAAATAATACAACCAATTTGGAAAATCAATTAGCATTTTCTGCTAAAGTCAAAGATACACATAGCCGACAACCTGACAATTTCAATTCTTTATATTTAGTCAATAGAAATGAGAGCATATGTCTCTTAAAAGGCTTGATAAAAGAAAGGAGATCAGTCCTGGGTGTTCATTGGAAGGACTGATGTTGAAGCTGAAACTCCAATACTTTGGCCACCTGATGCAAAGAGCTGACTCGTTTGAAAAGACCCTGATGCTAGGAAAGATTGAAGGCAGGAAGAGAAGGGGACAACAGAGGATGAGATGGTAGGATGGCATCACCAACTCGATGGACATGGGTTTGGGTGGACTCCAGGAGTAGGTGATGGACAGGGAGGCCTGGCATGCTGCAGTTCATGGGGTCGCAAAGAGTCGGACACGACTGAACGACTGAACTGAACTGAACTGAAAAGAAAGTTCATAGAAACTTATTTATAACAGCCAAAAAAACACTGGAAATATTCCAAATAAAATATCACTCAATAATAAATATGAACAAGCTGCTGAGACATCCATTAGTGAATCTTGGAAATTATATTGAGCAACAAGAAACTAAGCACAAGAGTCTTTTATAAAACCTAAGAACTGGCAATGCTATTACTGGATGATTGAAATAAGACAAGTGATAGTCAGTGGTGGGTAGGAACTGATTATAAAGTCACAAAAATACTTTCTGAGGTAACATAAATGTTTTATAACTTGATGGTCTTACTGTATACACAGGTGAACATATTTTTTTAAATCCATTGAATAATACATTTGAGATCCACACATTTCATTGCTTACAAATTTTACCTCAACAATAAAATGAGGCAGTAAAATTAATTTCTTATGTACACACTTAAGTCATTGAAAATAAAAATTGTTACCATAGGTATTATTGGGGGATTTGGGATCTTTTCCATGAGTCAGAGGTTGCCAGATTTATATCTTTTAAACTACAGTTTTTACTTTTAAAAAAAAGTTTTTTGCTAGCTTTCATCATAGCATTTTTATTAGCATGTTGATGTTTTTAAAACAAAGTACTGTTATGATGTGTCAAATACCCCAGGTCACTTTCCTTTTCTGCGCTTCCATAACTCATGGAGGAAGACTGAAGAGTATGTGGCATTTTGGCCTACATAAGAAAGTTTATCCTTAAGAGTTAGTCACAAGGAAAAGATGGTTTAAATGGCAGATCAAAATGAGTTAAGTCAAATAATAATGTCATTTAAAAGCTGGAAAAAATAGCAGACATTAAACTGTGCTAAAAGTAGTATCTTTGGAATTTTGTCCAAAGAAAACAATTACAAAAATATATTGTTAATATAAAAAGGGTGAGGATTTTGTAAGCAAATAAGTATTTTTTAAATTCTTTATTAGAAAGCAACTTAATTTTTTTTCAACTCAAAGGTCTTTTTCAGGCTACTTGCTGTGGTCAGTTCAGTTCAGTTCAGTTACTCAGTCATGTGCGACTCTTTGTGACCCCATGAACCACAGCACACCAGGCCTCCCTGTCCATCACCAACTCCCACAGTCCACTCAAACCCATGTCCATTGAGTCGGTGATGCCATCCAACCATCTCATCCTCTGTCATCCCCTTCTCCTCCTGCCCTCAATCTTTCCTAGCATCAGGGTCTTTTTAAATGAGTCAGCTCTCCACATCAGGTGGCCAAGGTACTGGAGTTTCAGCTTCAACATCAGTCCTTCCAATGAACACCCAGGACTGATCTACTTTAGGATGGACTTGGTGGATTTCCTTGCAGTCCAAGGGACTCTCAAGAGTCTTCTCCAACATCGCAATTCAAAAACATCAATTCTTCTGCACTGCATTATAGTCCAACTCTCACATTCATACATGACTACTGGAAAAACCATAGCCTTGGCTAGATGGACCTTTGTTGATAGAAATTAGTTTCTTACACTGGGAAACCAACTCCAGTCAGGTTTATTGATATCAACTTAAAAACAAGTAAGAAGAATAGAGCTATCACCATATATAACATTTTATTCTAATAATCGGTATTTTAAAAATTTTACATTGTCAGAGAATATTTGCAAACTAATAAAGCCTAAAAACTTTAAGACCACATGCACTGCTTTGTTTCAGAGCCTCCTGAAGTTTGAGAGAATTACCGGCTTTACAAATTAGAAAAGAGAGAATTAGCAAGTTGTTGTCTTCCTAAAATTGCCCAGCTGCCTCTAATTTGGGAAAGATAAATGCAGGTTAGGAAGACCATTGGGAACTGCCAAACAGAAGCATTAGCAGGAAACCAAGCTGAGTGGGAGGAGAGACAGAGCAATCCATCTGCAGATAAAGCCCCTGTGAAGTTGGGGAAGTTTTTTCTGAGTAAGTGCCACTGAGAGTTCATAATAACTTCCTGAACACTTGTACAGTTCATAGCTGCAAGATCTCAGCCGTAGCTATTCACATTTTCTACACCTGAAAACTTCACCTCCAGAAGGTAGAGTTCAATTCTCTTTTGAATCACTTTCATGTACCTTAAAAGGAAACAGTGAGGACAAGGGATGACACTTGGACCGAACTAGGATACAATGGCTTTGGACAAATGCCCACTGCACCATGTCACTATTGTATGTTAATAACCAGGTAGGGTGCTAAGAAAATGACCAGTCATTGAAGGGTAAACCTAATATCATGTGTCTCCTATCAGCATATTGTTTTACTTGACACATGGCCCCAAGGCATAATAACTAGCCCATATTAAACTCAAGAAATATATGTTGAATAAATGAGTAAATAAATATATAAAGTACAGTTGGGCTGACCTTGAAAGATAACATAGGATTGGAATAAGCAGAAGCAGGGAAGTGAAGGTAGAAAAGATAACTGGTGAATATCTAGCACGTGAAAAGGCATTCTATCAAAGAGAGACAGGCTTATAAGTAGAGACAAGAACAATTTTAAGAGCTCTTAGGAAAAAATAACCCAATTTCCTTCTTTCAATTACTTGTTCTTATACCTAATTCAATTCACAATCCAATACTGATGTGAAATGCCAAACTCCAGTATATTATTTTGTTGGAGAGTCAGAAAAAACGCGGACTTCTGAGTTGTACAAGACTTACATTCTGTTCAGATTGATTTGTGTCTGCATCCCCTATATTCATCTTCACATCAAGTCACTTGAATCAGCAGTGATTAAACATTGCTGAATTCAGTTTTGATACACTCTTACTTCAGCTTTGACACGATGTAAAAACGTCAACTCTCTAGAATCTGAGAACAATCACTCTTTGCATGTATTTGTTAAGATTATAATTTAATTCTGAATTGTATGTGGGAGAGAAGAAATTCAAATTCAGTTTCCATTTCACAAACATCTTGCAACAGCTGTCTACAAGATCCTATGAAAAGCAGATTTTGAGGCTTTGTAACTATCACAAACTGTTCATGTTTAAGAGGTTTATAATTCATATATTTTCCTTTCCTGATTATATAAATACATATTTATGACTGAAAATATTAAAAAAGATGAAAATATTTCCTTTGAACCATTAAGATTGAAAGTTGAGTACAAGTATATATTTTTAAAGTTAATATTCATTGATAATATTTTAATCTATTTGTATAAGAAATGTTTTGAAATATTGACAGTGCATTAAATTTAAGTTGGTAAAAGGATTATCAGAATTCTCTCCAAGTCAAGAGCATCCAGGGGACTTCTAATTTCCAGTGCAGCATGTAAAAGCCTAGAAGTCAGCATTCTGCCCTAACAAGTAAAAAGCTAAACAAACTGAAAGATCAAAAGATCTTCTTAGATCTGTAAGAAAAGTAAGGTCACAGGATGAACCCCTACCCCCAATACTGGAGAGAATGACAGACAAATATAGAGAATTACAACCTATTGGAGCAGAAGCTTCTATGTGAACCAGTGCCTGGACAGGGACTCTGACTTATAATTGATGAATTGCTAGAGGCTCAGTGTGGACCCCGTCTGAGAGACAGAAAATCCAGGGGGTGGTCCTAAGATGGCGGAGGAATAGGACAGGGAGACCACTTTCTCCCCCACAAATTCATCGAAAGAACATTTGAACACTGAGTAAATTCCACAAAACAACTTCTGAATGCTGGCAGAGGACATGAGGCACCCAGAAAAGCAGCCCATTGTCTTCGAAAGGAGGTAGGAAAAAATATAAAAGATAAAAAGAGACAAAAGAGGTAGGGACAGAGATCCGTCCCGGGAAGGGAGTCTTCAAAAAGAGAGAAGTTTCCAAACACCAGGAAACACTCTCACTGGTGAGTCTGTGACAAGCCTTGGAACCTCAGAAGGCAACATAACCACAGGAAAAATAAATAAATAATTAAAACCCACAGATTACCTGCCCAACGGTAACTCCCCCAGCGGAGAAGCAGCGCAGATGCCCGCATCTGCCACGAGCAAGCGGGGGCTGGGCAGGGAGGCGGAGGGCTGCATTGCTTAGAGTAAGGACAGGGCCTGAATGCCCCAAGGGCAATCTGAGGGAGTTAACTTAAGAAAGCAAACCAGACTGTGGGATAGCTAATCCGAGAAAAGCCCTAACCTAAGACACCGTCAGGACCACTCACAGAACAAAGGACTGAGCAGAGCTAGCTGGCTGCAGACCGGCCCATCCCCCGCCAGAGACAGGCAGTCAGAGCTGGAAGGGGGCAATCGTGGCCCCAGAGAGGCATCATCTACCAAACTGCAAGCAGGCTCCATTGCTAACCAAGACTTCTTGGGGTTCTGGATGGTCGACATCCGCCTCAGAAGTTGCACCAGTTGTACACCTAGAAAACCGAGAGGCAGGGACAGAGGAGGCGATAAGTCGCAGCGACCACGCTCACCAAACACTTGGCCACCTGAGCTGCTCCGACCTGGGAAGGGCACAAAACGCAGGCCCAACCGAGTCTGTGCCTTTGAGGAGTACCCGAGTACCTGAACCTGAGCGGCTTAGACCTGGGAAGTGCATGCAACCCGGGGCCACCCTCAGACAGTTCCTGGCAGAGCAGCCTAGAGCCTGAGCAGTGTAGACAGGGAAAGCACACACGCTCTGAGCAGGGGCAAACCCAGTGTGGCCGAGACCCTGCAAGCACTCCCCACACACGCCAGTGTTGTTTGCAGTGTCCCTCCCTCCGGAGAAGGCAATGGCACCCCACTCCAGTACTCTTGGCTGGAAAATCCCATGGACGGAGGAGCCTGGTAGGCTGCAGTCCATGGGGTCGCTAAGAGTCGGGCACGACTGAGCGACTACACTTTTGCTTTTCACTTTCATGCAATGGAGAAGGAAATGGCAGCCCACTCCAGTATTCTTGCCTGGAGAATCCCAGAGACAGAGGAGCCTGGTGGGCTGCCCTCTATGGGGGTCACACAGAGTCGGACACGCCTGAAGCGACTTAGCAGTCCCTCCCTCCCTACAGCGCGACTGAACAAGTGAGCCTAAAAAAGTGTCCACCACCGCCCCCTTGTGTCAGGGCGGAAATTAGACACTGAAGAGACTACCAAACAGAAGAAGCTAAAACAGAGGGAACCGCCTTGGAAGTGACAGATGGAGAAGTCTTGAGGCTACTGTAAGAATAAGACTGAAAACCAGAGGCAGGAGGCTTAAGTCCAAATCCTGAGAACTCCTGAGAACACCAGAGAACTCCTGACTCCAGGGAACATTAATCAATAGGAGCTCATCAAATGCCTCCATACCTACACTGAAACCAAGCACCACCCAAGGGCCAACAGGTTCCAGAGCAAGACATACCACACAAATTCTCCAGCAACACAGGAACATAGTCCTGAGCTTCAATATACAGGCTGCCCAAAGTCACTTCAAACCCATTGACATCTCATAACTCAGTATTGGACACTTCATTGCACTCCAGAGAGAAGAAATCCAGCTCCACCCACCAGAACACCGACACAAGCTTCCCTAATCAGGAAACCTTGACAAACCACCCGTCCAACCCCACCCAGAGTAAGAAAGCTCCACAATAAAGAGAACTCCACAAACTGCCAGAATACTGAAAGGCCACCCTAAATGCAGCAATATAAACAAGATGAGGCAGAGAAATACCCAGCAGGTAAAGGAACAGAATAAATGCCCACCAAACCAAACAAAAGAGGAAGAGATAGGCAATCTACCTGATAAAAAATTCTGAATAGTGATAGTGAAAATGATCCAAAATTTTGGGAAAAAAAATAGAGTTACAGATAAATAGCCTGGAGACAAGGATTGAGAAGATGCAAGAAAGGTTTAACAAGGACCTAGAAGAAATAATGGAGAAGGAAATGGCAACCCACTTGAGTATTCTTGCCTGGAGAATCCCATGGAGGGAGGAGCCTGGTAGGCTACAATCCACGGGGTCGCAAAGAGTTGGACATGACTGAGCTACTTCACTTTCACTTAGAAGAAATAAAAAAGGGTCAATATATAATGAATAGTGCAATAAATGAGATCAGAAACACTCTGCAGGGAACCAACAGTAGAATAATGGAGGCAGAAGATAGGATAAGTGAGGTGGAAGATAGAATGGTAGAAATAAATGAAACAGAGAGAAAAAAAAAATTAAAAGAAATGAGGACAATCCCAGAGACCTCTGGGACAATGTTAATTGGCCCAACACTCGAATCATAGGAGTCTCAGAAGAAGAAGACAAAAAGAAAGACCATGAGAAAATACTTGAGGAGATAATAGTCGAAAACTTCCCAAAATGGGGAAGGAAATAATCACTCAAGTCCAAGAAACCCAGAGAGTCCCAAACAGGATCAACCTAAGACGACACACCCCAAGACACATATTAATCTAATTAACAAAGATCAAACACAAAGAACAAATATTAAAAGCAGCAAGGGAAAAACAACAAATAACATACAAGGGGATTCCTGCCGAGGTCCAGTCCCCTCAGGATCCAGGGAAACCCGAAGGAGGAACGGTGTCAGTGATTGTGATTGATTTAGAGAGAGAGAGAGATAAGAATGTTGTAGATAAGAAAATAGAGGAGAGAAAGAGGCTGATATTCCTTGGTTTACATAGAGAACCAATAAAACTTCAAGACAAGAAGTTTGCCCTGTTCACAGAGGCCACAGATGCCCTCCCGGTCTCCTGAGGGAGTGAAGACGCAGAACGTCTTCTTGTTCAGGTCTTAGAAACCCGGGCAGATAAGCGAATGCAGGGAGCCCCTATGCTCCAAGGGATCAGCCTGAAAAAGAGAGGGAGAGGGAGAGAGAGAGAGCAAGAAAGATAGACAGAAGAAAAAACATGGGGTGACCAAGCTGCTTTGTGAGCGAGGTCCAAAAGCTTTATTTTTCAAAAGGTACTTTTATACCTTGCCTTATACAATAGAGGGAAATGAAAGATGCAAGGTCATACAGAGTCAGCCCAAACATTCCAGCAGTTTTGCCCTTATCAAAACCATGATTTTTTTTCTGCATACCTTTCCCACAAATGATGTTGTGTACAGTATCTTCTGGCCTTGAAGGCCTGTGAACATTTTATGACCCTCTTTTGATAAAGGCTGCTCAACCAGAAAACTTATTTTCCCTCAAAGTGTTTTTTTCTTTATATTTCTAATCTATGTCAGCCTCAGAAAATGCCAAACAGTTACGTTTTTCACAGAGCAAAGGTGCAGTGAGTTACAGGAAGGAACCAATTAGCTCAAAAGTCTGATATGGTTAAATTCAAGGCTACACTTGTTTTTCTTGTATTCTCACTATGTTAACTAAAGCATTCCCAGGTGCACAGTGGATAAGAGATATAGGAACTTAGCAACAAGCATTGACCCAATAATGAAATCCTACATCAGCACTACTCTAGTAACTTTTAACTCTTTGAAAGGCTTTCCATGCCTCTCACAGTTGGGAGGCTGTAAATAATTACATGTGTAGCTGTAAGAGTCTGGATATACCCGCCAAGCAAGCTAGAATGCTAACAGAGGGGGTTTGATTTGAAATATTCCTCGCATGTCCAGGAGACTTATTAGCTATAGCCCTAAGTTGATTTTCTCTAGAGAAAGGTGGTCAGGGATAGTCCCCTGTTAATGTCAGAGGAGTTGGTGAAAGTCATGAAATAGTAAAACAGACAGATTCTGGTTTGGGGGTAGATGTTTGAGAAAGCCTAGGGAACCCCTTGAGTTTTGAAGCCTTGCTTAACAGTTCTCTTTCACATGAACTTTGTCATGGGTGGGATCTCCCATGGTGGCTCCCGGCAGGATTCCCGTAAGGATAACAGCTGATGTTTCAATAGAAACTCTTCAGGCCAGGAGGGAATGGCTGCTGCCACTAAGTCACTTCAGTCATGTCCGACTCTGTGCGACCCTATAGATGGCAGCCCACCAGGCTCCTCCGTCCCTGGGATTCTCCAAGCAAGAACACCAGAGTGGGTTGTCATTTCCTCCTCCAATGCATGAAAGTGAAAAGTGAAAGGGAAGTCACTCAGTTGTGCCCAACTCTTAGCAAGGCTCCTCCATCCATGGGATTTTCCAGGCAAGAGTGCTGGAGTGGGGTGCCACTGCCGTCTCCAGGAGGGAATGGCAGGACATACTTAAAGTGATGAAAGAAAATAACCTACAGCCCAGATTGCTATACCCAGCAAGGATCTCATTCAAATATGAAGGAGAAATCAAAAGCTTTACAGACAAGCAAAAGCTGCATACTTACCAATAATTACCTTAAATGTAAATGGGTTGAATGCCCCAACCCAAGACAAAGACTGGCTGAATGCATACAAAAACAAGACCCCTATATATGTTGTCTACAAGAGATCCACCTTGAAACAAGGGACACATACAGACTGAAAGTGAAGGGCTGGAAAAAGATATTCCACATAAATAGAGACCAAAAGAAAGCAGGAGTAGCAATACTCATATCAGATAAAATAGACTTTAATACAAAGGCTCTGAAAAGAGACAAAGGACACTACATAATGATCAAAGGATCAATCCAAGAAGAAGATATAATAATTATAAGTATATATGCACCCAACATAGGGGCACCGCAATATGTAAGACAAATGCAAACAATAATGAAAGGGGAAATTAACAGTAACACAGTAATAGTGGGAGACTTTAGTACCCCACTCATATCTATGGATAGATCTACAAAACAGAAAATTAAAAAGGAAACACAAACTTTAAATGATACAACAGGCCAGTTAGACCTAATTGATATCTATAGGACATTTCACCCCAAAACAATGAATTTCACCTTTTTCTCAAGCACACACAGAACCTTCTCCAGGATAGATCACATTAGTTCAGTTCAGTCACTCAGTCGTGTCCGACTCTTTGCGACCCCATGAATCGCAGCACGCCAGGCCTCCCTATTCATCACCATCTCTCGGAGTTCACTCAGACTCATGTCACCAACTCCTGGAGTTCACTCAAACTCATGTCCATCGAGTCGGTGATGCCATCCAGCCATCTCATCCTCTGTCATCCCATCTTCCTCCTGCCCCCAATCCCTCCCAGCATCTGTCTTTTCCAATGAGTCAACTTGCCAGGGGCCAGCATGAGGAATCCCGCCCGTGACAAGGTCATGTGGAAAGAAGCCTGACAAAATGCAAGGACGTGATCAGACGTCAGGGGTTCCCCCTGGAACTTCCTGAGCATCCACCCCCCAAGATCAGAGTCTGCCTGCTTTACTGTGTTATGCTTTCCACCTACTCCTCTGTCATTAAAAGGGGGCTGTCCCCCCACCACTTTTTTCTGGGAAAAATTAGAGCTTTTAGATAATATTCAGGGGTTCCCCCTGGAACTTCCTGAGCATCCACCCCCCAAGATCAGAGTCTGCCTGCTTTACTGTGTTATGCTTTCCACCTACTCCTCTGTCATTAAAAGGGGGCTGTCCCCCCACCACTTTTTTCTGGGAAAAATTAGAGCTTTTAGATAATAAATCTCCTGGGCATAATACGAGTGTTTCAATCCAAAAACCCCTCTGATGGCTTTTGAGCATGCCTGCAGGACTCTTACAGCTGCGCATGTGATTGTTTGAGGCCTCTCGACCGCAGGAGGCACAGGAAGCTTAAATCATCCTATGAATGTAGGGGTTTCCGAGGAGTCAAAATCATTAGAAAAGGACTGATTAAAGGTTTCATTTGTTGAGCCAATACTTGCTTCCAAATTTTCATATCCTTTATTTTTATATAGTTGGTATATAGAAAAACAAGTAGTGGACCTGGTATTAGCAACATTAGATGATTGTTTGAGGCCTCTCGACCGCAGGAGGCACAGGAAGCTTAAATCATCCTATGAATGTAGGGGTTTCCGAGGAGTCAAAATCATTAGAAAAGGACTGATTAAAGGTTTCATTTGTTGAGCCAATACTTGCTTCCAAATTTTCATATCCTTTATTTTTATATAGTTGGTATATAGAAAAACAAGTAGTGGACCTGGTATTAGCAACATTAGATCTTTGAGTTGCGTGCTTTCTTTGTTATAACGCACTGCACCTTTGTTCTACAGGAATGTAACTTTATTTAGTACTTTGAGGGTGATGCAGAGTAAAGAAAAAGCACTTCTAGGGAAAAGGAGTTTTCTGGTTGATAGACAATTATCCAGGAAGAGAGCCATAAAAATGTTAACAAGCCTCTTGCCCAGAAGATAATGTAAACCGCCTGAGACCTTTTGTATACGGGAGGGTACGCAAAAAGAAAGCCTTGTCTCAATGAGGGTCAGGACTGCTGCCCCTGCATAACTCTGCATACTCCATTATTTCTTTATGTACAACTTGAGGTATATAAGCTGATTTTGAAAAATAAAGATTTGGAGTCTTGCACCGACGCTGGGCTTCCCCATGTCATTCTTTTCTCTCCTTTTTCAGCTGAATTCCCATCTGGATGGGGAGGCTCACCACGTCTACTTTCTTGCCCTGGCTGCTAAGACCCACCCAAAAGGGAGCCTAAGGCGGGGCACCCTTCGATATTCAAGTGGGCACCTGTGGCCTAACGTAGATAGTGCAAACCTCTTGTCTCGAGGTTTTATTGGTTTTCCCCATAAACCAAGTTATTCAGCCTCTTTCTCCACTAAATTTTCCTACTACACTATTTCTTCCTAATCTAACCTTATATCTCTTAATAAATAAGTTTTTCCTCGTCTATCCATCTCTGCTTCGAATCACCCTGGATCCACTGGGGCTGGACCCCGGCATCAACTCTTTGCATGAAGTGGCCAAAGTACTGGAGTTTCAGCTTTAGCATCTGTGCCAGGAGCCAGCGTGAGTAACTCCGCCCATGGCAAAGGTCATGAGGAAGGAGGCTTCGGCATAAACAAAGGCAGGATCGAGCCTCAGGAAACCCTCTGTTCCCGAGCATCTACCCCCAAAACCAGAGTCTGGCTACTTTACTTATGCTCTCACCTACACCTCTGACTTTACAGGGGGGTCTCCCCTATCACCATTTCTCTCAGAGAAGGAGTTAACTTGCAGCTCCAGTTAATAAAAATTCATGGGCGTGACAAGAGTGTTTCAACTTACAAATTCCTCTGAAGCTTCTCTAGCCTACCTGAACAGGTTTGTCTGGCCACATGTGACTGTTTACAGCCTTCCAACTGTGAGAGGTACGAGATGCTTTAAATTTTCTATATACAGATTCTTTTGAGAAGTTACAAAATTATTAGTATAGTATTAATGGGTTGATTAGAAATTATATTGGTGAAAGGTTTTTCATTTGTTGAGCCATTATTTGCTGCTAAATCTCCATATTCCCTGCCCTTATGATGAATATAACTAGCATATAGGAAAAATAATTATTAACCTTTAAGGTTAATCATGTTAAACCTTATGCTAAGTAAATTCCTTTCTTGATTGTAACCCACTACACCCTCACCCTATATGAATGCAACTTTATTTGGAGGGTGGTGCTTGGTTTAAGAAAAAAATCACCCCTGGAAAAAATAAGTTTTCTGGTTGACTGACCGTTATCAGAAAGGGCCATAAAATGTCAGCAGGCCTCATGACCA
Source organism: Cephalophus harveyi (assembly GCA_006410635.1). Taxonomy (NCBI): domain Eukaryota; kingdom Metazoa; phylum Chordata; class Mammalia; order Artiodactyla; family Bovidae; genus Cephalophus; species Cephalophus harveyi. Next base: position 8,855 of record SJYT01050481.1, on the reverse strand, counting down.
GAAGATGATGTAAAATTTTATATGTATAATTATAAAATTATACATTTTATATGAATAAATTTTATATGTATAATTTTATATGAAGCACCTGATTTTGACAAGGGTCAGGTCTGCTGACCCCCGCATGACTCTGTATTCATCCCTATGTATAACAAAATGTATATAAGCAAACCTGAAAAATAAAGAAATCGGATCAGTTTCTGGAAAGACTGATTCCCCCGTGTCATTCTTTCCCCTTCTAGCTGAATTCCCATCTTGAACGTGGGTACTCACCAAGCCTGCTAATTTTGCCTGGGCTTCTAAAATTGGACCAGGGAGGCCTCAGTGCCTCCTCTCCTTCAGGAGAATGGAAAGATGCCTGTGGCCTACGTAGGTGGTGATTGGTATTCCACATAAACCAAGTTATTCAGCCTCTTTTTCTCCACTAATTTTCCTACTACACTATCCGTTTCTAATCTCTCTCTATCAGTTCAGTTCAGTCGCTCAGTCGTGTCCGACTCTTTGCGACCCCATGAATCGCAGCACGCCAGGCCTCCCTGTTCATCACCATCTCTCGGAGTTCACTCAGACTCACATCCATCGAGTCAGTGATGCCATCCAGCCATCTCATCCTCGGTCGTCCCCTTCTCCTCCTGCCCCCAATCCCTCCCAGCATCAGAGTCTTTTCCAATGAGTCAACTCTTCGCATGAGGTGGCCAAAGTACTGGAGT
>SJYT01050473.1:226224-253961 GCA_006410635.1 Cephalophus harveyi | reverse complement strand
AATGATGCTAAAGCTGAAACTCCAGTACTTTGGCCACCTCATGCGAAGAGTTGACTCACTGGAAAAGACCCTGATGCTGGGAGGGATTGGGGGCAGGAGGAGAAGGGGACGACCAAGGATGAGATGGCTGGATGGCATCACTGACTCGATGGACGTGAGTCTGAGTGAACTCCGAGAGATGGTAATGAACAGGGAGGCCTGGCGTGCTGCGATTCATGGGGTCGCAAAGAGTCGGACACGACTAAGTGACTGAACTGAAACTGGAAGATCAGGAATGGTTTCCTTAGTTCATAATTCTTTCTTCTTCTCCAGCCACTGAAGTCAGCATTACTCAGATATCATTCTGATTGGATCAAGGTGCAACACTGCATTGACCTTGGTGTCCAATCAGAACCCTGCTTTCAGAAATTAGGAAGTGGATCTGAAAGCAGCTCTTTTGCCCCTTTTCTCTTTGCCCATTTCTGTTCCCCTGTAACCTTGAAAGAACCTAATTAACCTGATGATTATTTTCTGAGATAAAAAGAAGATGAAGAATTAAGTAGTTAAAGAATGATTAGTTCTCTAGAGCAACACCGCCCTCACCCTCTTAGCTATCCTGCAGACATGTCCCACAGGCGAGATAACATCTGAAGAGAGAGAGTCAGCCAACCTGCACAGAACAGAGAACAATGCAGAACCCAGCCTTCTGCCTCCACGATTCACTGAGATTCTTCCCCCACTTGTTTCCCTTTAAAAACTGTCTGGGCTGAGTCCATCTTTTCCACAGATTGCCAGGTTTTCTGATTAAAGTACCTTCAATAATTCCTCCTGATTATTGGTTTTTAGCAGTGAGCAGGCAAACATGAGTTTGGTAACAGATCCAACAGATTGAACTTTCTTTAGAGATTGGACTTTCTTAAGGTAGCTGGCCAAATAACAGTTAAGCTTGAGCCTGGCTTTCTATGTGATTCAGAAAAGTAAGGGAAATGAGTCAGCAGAAAGTAAATGAAACATAAGAAACAGTTATACAGAGAGGAGATAAGGTGAGAGACATACAGGAATTTTGGACTGCTTGTACATCAGATTTTTCTTCCCAAATGTTTTCTGAATTCCTACTCCTAAATGCTAAAGAAATACCTGTAATCCTTAAAAAAATTTTATTTAACTTATATCAGCAGGAGTTGGTTTCTGTTAGTTTCAAACCAGATAATCCTAATACTCCTACATAATATCTTTATGTATGTAGTGATCTGTACTAACTTGTAGCCTTAGCTAGAGTAAGAAAGAACAAAAAAAAGAACAAAATCTAGTAATCATAATGAAACTACATTCCACGGGGTTACAAAGAGTCAGACATGACTGAGTAACTAACACTTCTACTTCAATGAAAAAATTGAAATCAGCCTTGAATATTCATTGATAGGACTGATACTGAAGTTGAAACTCCAGTAACTTTGGCCATCTGATGTGAAGAGCCAAAAAGACCCTGATACTGGGAAAGATTGAAGACAGGAGGAGAAGGGGACAACAGAGGAGGAGATGGTTGGATGACATCACCGATTCAATGGATATGAGTTTGAGCAAACTCCAGGAGATAGTGAAGGACAGGGAGGCCTGATATGTTGCCATCCATGGGGTCGCAAAGAGTCAGGCATGACTTAGCAACTGAACACCAATTTGTCAATAAACAGCAGTTGATAGGTAGATACTTAGTAGCAACAAAGGTTGTTTGAAGAACAAAATTGTTTTGCAAAAAGGTTGACTGTAACAGTGAAATAAATATTAAACAACTTGGAGAAGGCAATGGCACCCCACTCCAGTACTCTTGCCTAGCAAATCCCATGGATGGAGGAGCCTGGTAGGCTGAAGTCTATGGGGTCGCTAAGAGTTGGACACGACTGAGTGACTTTCTTTTCACTTTTCACTTTCATGCATTGGAGAAGGAAATGGCAACCCACTCCAGTGTTCTTGCTTGGAGAATCCCAGGGATGGGGGAGCCTGGTGGGCTGCTGTCTCTGGGGTTGCACAGAGTCGGAGACGACTGAAGCGACTTAGCAGCAGCAGCAAAGAGATTCTAAAACTTTAGGGAATAAGAATCATCTGGGGAGTTTGATAAGATAGATACCTAGGATCCATCTGCAGAGACTGATTCAGTAGATCTACTAACTATACTGGAATGACAGGACTATTACAGTTCTTACTCTGAAGATACAGTTCAGATTTTTCTTCCCAAATGTTTTCTGAATTCCTACTCCTAAATGCTAAAGAAATACCTGTAATCCTTAAAAAAATTTTATTTAACTTATATCAGCAGGAGTTGGTTTCTGTTAGTTTCAAACCAGATAATCCTAATACTCCTACATAATATCTTTATGTATGTAGTGATCTGTACTAACTTGTAGCCTTAGCTAGAGTAAGAAAGAACAAAAAAAAGAACAAAATCTAGTAATCATAATGAAACTACATTCCACGGGGTTACAAAGAGTCAGACATGACTGAGTAACTAACACTTCTACTTCAATGAAAAAATTGAAATCAGCCTTGAATATTCATTGATAGGACTGATACTGAAGTTGAAACTCCAGTAACTTTGGCCATCTGATGTGAAGAGCCAAAAAGACCCTGATACTGGGAAAGATTGAAGACAGGAGGAGAAGGGGACAACAGAGGAGGAGATGGTTGGATGACATCACCGATTCAATGGATATGAGTTTGAGCAAACTCCAGGAGATAGTGAAGGACAGGGAGGCCTGATATGTTGCCATCCATGGGGTCGCAAAGAGTCAGGCATGACTTAGCAACTGAACACCAATTTGTCAATAAACAGCAGTTGATAGGTAGATACTTAGTAGCAACAAAGGTTGTTTGAAGAACAAAATTGTTTTGCAAAAAGGTTGACTGTAACAGTGAAATAAATATTAAACAACTTGGAGAAGGCAATGGCACCCCACTCCAGTACTCTTGCCTAGCAAATCCCATGGATGGAGGAGCCTGGTAGGCTGAAGTCTATGGGGTCGCTAAGAGTTGGACACGACTGAGTGACTTTTCTTTCACTTTTCACTTTCATGCATTGGAGAAGGAAATGGCAACCCACTCCAGTGTTCTTGCTTGGAGAATCCCAGGGATGGGGGAGCCTGGTGGGCTGCTGTCTCTGGGGTTGCACAGAGTCGGAGACGACTGAAGCGACTTAGCAGCAGCAGCAAAGAGATTCTAAAACTTTAGGGAATAAGAATCATCTGGGGAGTTTGATAAGATAGATACCTAGGATCCATCTGCAGAGACTGATTCAGTAGATCTACTAACTATACTGGAATGACAGGACTATTACAGTTCTTACTCTGAAGATACAGGCTGTGTATCAATGTCTATTCCATCTCCCAGTTTATTTACTATTGAATAAAACAGTTGTTTCTAAAGGATAAGAACAGCCATTTCCACTTACATGTAGCCTTTCTCTAGAATCTTTCTGAAGTTTAGCTTTTATTTTTAATATGCTAAAAACTTGCTATACTTGCTATTTCATAGCAGGAAAATAAGGTGTCCTGGGGTGAGCTACGGAGAGAGTTCTTTGAAACAATAGCTAAACAAATGTTAAAAGATTTCCAGCTGTTTTCCTGTTACTTCACTTCAGGGCAAAATACTAGCTAATACTGCTTCTCTTAATGACTTCAGACTGTGGGCTCAAGGCTAGGCAGCTCATACCAGCTTTTAGGTAGATTTTTATACTTATTTGCGAGATTGCTTACCACGTGGGATAAAATGAAGTCCTTTTGTTGAGTTCTCTGTAAAAATATTTGTATTAAACTTAGTATTAGAAAAGAGCTTATATGGAAATGCTGTAGTCGTGCTCCAAATCTTCCCAGAATTGGAATCCATGTCAGCAGCATGATATGATTCTCTTATTCTGAAAAATATATGTGAAAAACTACTTAGGACAAATTTCAAGAAACTTCTTGCAGGGTTTGCAATAGAAGATTTAATATAGGAAAGTAGCCAGCAGCTGATTCGTGGGACAGTGCTGTTAGCTAGGCTAGCTTGGTAAAGATTACCGTTAAACCAAAAATAACTGTAAATGTCTGGTCTTTCAATTTTCTCTGGTGGATCTCATTTGAAGCAATTAGGAATATATTGTCCAGCAAAAACAAGAGAGGAACAGTTGCTATTGCTGCCTTCTCTCCCACAAATGCACACACACACACTATATTGCATTCCTTTTTGTATCCCACCAGACACACACACACACATACACACACACACACACACACACACACTATGATATATTCATTTTTGTATCCCATCATCACCCAACACAGTCTATGAACATGAAAGGGGTTCCACAAATGTTTCTAAATGCTTTATCGAATGGAAAACTTTCCCAGTGCACAACTACACAGCCAGCCAAGCAGACTTGGAAAAGGAATTTTGTGACAGCATAGAAAGAAATTTCATTAGACCTGCCTGATGGCTAATGCCTGACAATCCCATGGGGGATAATACCATTTTCCAGATTTCCAAGAGAAAAGATTTTCCTTGCCTGGCAATAACTCAGTCCATGAGAGAGACTGTCACAAGTCAGCCAATGAAAAGCCACTATACTGGGAACCTCCCTTTGCCTTTAACGGACTTTTGTAATAGCCCCTCCCAACTTCCCCTTCTCCTTCATGAAAGTTTTCCTCTCCTTTGCTTTACTGGGAGCTGCCTGTGGTTTTCCATAATTACATGTCCCAAATTGTAATTTTTTGCTTCTCCCAAATAAACCCATTTTGCTGATGAAAAAGGAATACATTGTCATTCATAAAATATGAAAATTCACCCTGAAACAATGACTATTGCTTCACTGACATTTTCTTTGAAGCTTGAATTCGTGCCTTTCTCAAGCCAGAAGTCACTCATTTATTCATTTATTGATGGTTAAATTCTCTTGTTTGTGTCATATCGGTAAGTATAATTCTTGGCAGCTCATTTTCTTTAAAATTTAGATTTTACACAAATATTTGGATTTTACATAAATAATTGAGCTCCGAAGTCATTTGTACATTCTGCACAATTATTTGCTATGTCAGAGTCAGAGAACTGCAAAATAGTTTCTCCTTGGAGCCAGGAGCCTTGAGTTTGAACCCTGAGTCTCTTATTCAGTAGTTTTATGGTCAGAGGCGATGGCACCCCACTCCAGTACTCTTGCCTGGAAATCCCATGGACGGAGGAGCTTGGTAAGCTGCAGTCCATGAGGTCTCTAAGAGTCGGACACGACTGAGCAACTTCACTTTCACTTTTCACTTTCATGCATTGGAGAAGAAAATGGCAACCAAGTCCAGTGTTCTTGCCTGGAGAATCCCAGGGACGGGGGAGCCTGGTGGGCTGCCGTCTATGGGGTCGCACAGAGTTGGACACGACTGAAGTGACTTAGTAGTAGCAGCATGGTCAGAGACAAGTTATCTGACCAGCTTCTTTGTTTGCACAAATGAGGATATTTATATCTACTTTAAAGTTTTATGTGAGAAAAGGCATATAAAAGACTTCTGCAGAATGTAAAGCAATATATGCATGTTCAGTTCACTTCACTTCAGTCACTCAGTCGTGTCCAACTCTTTGTGACCCCATTAATCACAGCACGCCAGGCCTCCCTGTTCACCACCAACTCCGGGAGTTCACGCAGACTCACGTCCATTGAGTTGGTGATGCCATCCAGCCATCTCATCCTCGGCCGTCCCCTTCTCCTCCTGCCCCCAATCCCTCCCAGCATCAGAGTCTTTTCCAATGGGTCAACTCTTCACATGAGGTGGCCAAAGTACTGGAGTTTCAGCTTCAGCATCATTCCCTCCAAAGAAATCCCAGGGCTGATCTCCTTCAGAATGGACTGGTTGGATCTCCCTTGCAGTCCAAGGGACTCTCAAGAGTCTTCTCCAACACCACAGTTCAAAAGCATCAATTCTTTGGCGCTCAGCTTTCTTCACAGTGCAACTCTCACATCCATACATGACCACTGGAAAAATCATAGCCTTGACTAGACGGACCTTTGTTGGCAAAGTAATGTCTCTACTTTTGAATATGCTATCTAGGTTGGTCATAACTTTTCTTCCCAGGAGTAAACGTCTTTTAATTTCATGGCTGCAATAACCATCTGCAGTTATTTTTCAGTCCCCAAAAATGAAGTCTGACACTGTTTCCACTGTTTCCCCATCAATTTCCTATGAAGTGATGGGACCAGATGCCATGATCTTCATTTTCTGGATGTTGCATGGAATGTATCATAATTATCATTATATATCATCATAGTTGAATCCCTGTAGAGCTATATTTTTATGCCCACATGAAGAATATAACATGAAATTTGTAACTAGCTATTTAAAATGCTTTTGATGATGAATATGAACCCTTGGATTATTTTACCTTTTTTGTTAATTTTGTAGAACCCTAAACTTTCTAGTAATTTTCCTGAATGAAAAATTATGCATTCTGTGTAATATATCAGACATGTTACATCCTTGACATTCATCCTAACAATTTATGCAGTATTAAAGTAGTATAGGCTCACTGAGGTAGCTCCATCTCTGTACCCTTAAACTCTACCAAAACATCACTTCCTTAAGGAACTTCACAAGTGGAAAGGTACATGTTCATCCAATGGGCCTGGCATGCATAAGGGTCATCTTGTTTTCTGGATTCCATCCCCAAAGTTTTTGACTCAGTAGGTAAGTGGAGGATTCCTACCTCCACCCCCATTTTTTTCTCCCAGCAGTTTTCCAAATAAGTCAATACTACTACAGTTCAAGAACCACTACTTAGGATAAACATATAGGGTGCTCGGCTTGGACTCCATTTCTGAATTGAGGAGTTTGATGATCTAGCATTCAACCATATGATAAGATATTGCTCAGTGCTTACATGCATGATTTAACCTTCTACCATTTTGGAGAATTCAATTTAAAATGTAAATTCATGACTCTCTTTTCTAAACCTTCAGTGAGCATCTACTGTGGGCCCAAAACTTTTTTTGTGTACTATTGCTCTGGTGATTCAGACAGTAAAGAATTTGCCTGTATTGCAGGAGAACTGGATTTGATCCCTGGGGTGGAGAATTCCCTGGAGAAGGAAACAGCTGTCCACTCCAACATTCTGGCCTAGAGAATTCCACGGACAGAGGAGCCTGGCAGGCTACAGTCCATGGGGTTGCAAAGAGTTGGGTATAACTGAGCGACTTTGACCGTTGCTCTCTGATGGCCTTTGCCTGCAGCAGCTTAAAGCACGGTTTCGGTTCCTGGTCAGAGACTGAAGTCAGGCTATGGCAGTGGAGTGCTGAATCCTAACCACTAGACCCCCCGTCACCAGTGATCAGTGGCCAGTGACAAGGCCCTGGCCCATCAGATGTGTAGAAGAGAATCTTCGCATAGAGATGAAAAGTAGTGAAACAAGTAGAGTGCTTATTAGGAGGAAAAGAGCACATGTGGATAGGCACATGGATGGGCTGAGAGTCATGCCCTCACAGGAGTTTGAATTCCTTTTATGGGGTGTTTCTTCCAGGTTTCCTTTGGCCATTCATCTTGCTTTACCTGGTTCCGAGTCTGTATTTGGTTTATCTCAGGGTCCTTCCATGGGTGCAGGCACATCTCTTAGCCAAGATGGATTCTAGCAAATGTGCTATTGGCTATTGACATTACCTACTATACCCTGGCACCACCTTCCTTTGTGAGCTTCAGGGAGCCTTCCTGCACATGTGTAGTTGGGGACATCTCTTTGACATCGAGAATAAGGAATATGGGGTCTCATCTCTTAACTAGGTAGGGCTCAACTCCTCTCTCACTCTTATCTTGGAGTATATGTCTACAGGGGACAAACTTTGGCTGCATAGCTTGGGACCCGTCTGTCTCCTGTCTCACTATGATATTTTATTGTATCATAAAACTATATTTCTTGAGACATATGGCTTAAAAGTGTGTCATAATAGGAAACCTAATTCCATAAATTAGAGAGCCTCTTGAAGAGTATGTAGCAGGAATATTAACAGCATTTTTAGGTATAGTTATTTAAATATTAGGAAAAAGCACAAATGAAATTGGATGTATAAATCCATTCTACTATGGCTTTCCAGAAAGTTTGGAGACTCTCTTAAGAAACCTGTCTTTCAAATTCAATTTGAAATTGAATTTGAAAGACTGTTTTTGAATCAAAGAGCTTTGGATATTTGGATATCTAAATATTTTTGGAAGTATTTGGACACTAGCACGTGGTAGGCCCTCAAAAAAATTGTTGTTGAGTGCACAGTGTGTTTGTGTACAAAATAATTAGCATATATAAATTCATTTTATATGAGTACATGCCAACAAAAATTATTGAAAAAAAAGTAAATATGTAAACATAACCTTTGTCTTCTTTTTTACTACTTTAGTATTTACTATTGTTTGGTTGTCTTTTTTTAGTACTCATGGTTAGTTTGAAAGAAACTATTGAGAAAAATTCCATCTAAGAGTTTAAAAATGTACCATGAGCTACTGACAAACCATCCCATAAAATATTTTTATGTCACTATTAAGAAGGTTTCATCAAAGAATATATACTAAAATCTCTTGGGGAAAAAAAGTTATGGGAGAGACTAATAAGTGTTTTTTGATGGAGCTATACCAAGTATTACCTTGTGATATGAAGAGAGCTATTTTTCATGCTTCGAGAGTAGAAATTATCACATCTTAAATTTTATTAAAGTGTCAAGTTCCTGGCAGTGCTTGTCAGGTTGTTACAGTGGGTAGCTTATTCTTGAAAGAATCAATATTGATATCTTTAAAGATCCTAATTTAGGAATCCAAAGTGCCATTAAAATTTTTCTTCTGTGAACTGGAGCAAGAAATTAATTAAAGATTGAATATGGGTTCATGGATTTGAAATGCTTTTTTTTTTTTTGTATGTGTGTGCTCTTTGGTTCTCCCAATATGGCAACAAGGTTTTTTAACTTGGCCTTGCTTTTCAGTTTTGTTGCTTGTTCGTTTGAATCTCTCTCATGCATGAACTAGTTACTAGGCATTCAGGTAGCTTTTTAAGATAATGGCTAAATAAAAGGTTCAAATCTTTAATCCCAAATGATCATTCAGCAGGCAGCAGCTATAAGTGATAAATATGTTTACTTATATATATATTTATTACACTTAAAACAGGCAAAAAATATAAAAATCAAGATAATTAAAATGAAAGTGCACTAATTTTTCAAAAATTTCAGAAATCTGAGCAAAAGAAGAAATGGCATTATATAAATTTTCATTGATTAATGAGAGATTGGTCTTTAAAAAGGAGGCATCTACCTTTATAAGTTCTTTATTTAGGATAGCAAAAAGGGGATCTGTGATTTCTTGGTAATATCCCTTAGTGATCAAATTTGTTTTTCAGTGGACAAACACCCATGCATTTACTCAGCATTCTGGCAGCCCATTCAGGGTAAGATTGAGTTATTAAGCAGAAGGTATTCTCATTGTTCTAAATAGTATATTCCACGTAAGAAGGATAAATTCATCTAGTTTGGGACAGAGCCACAGAAGTCATTCACTTATGTGCTAGTTAAATGAGAAGTTAATTTACTGCAAACCAAGCTATTAGCAAACAGCATGAGCAAGCCCAAAGTTATAAAACATTCATCTTTAGCAGATTTTCGGGGGAAATTTTTATTTTACTGTAAACAACAAAACAATACCAGAAGTTGATTAATGAACTACTGTGTAATAAATTTATCCATTTAACTATGTTAAAATTATAGAGGTTTAACATTCTATATGCAAGATTAGTCAGTTCAGGGATGTTAAGCTAGACAAATTCTTGCCCGTTCTAGAAATGTCAAAGTTGAATGAAATAGCAGCACTCACTTTTTTACTTTGTTGCAAAAGGATGCCAAACTCGTATTACTGCCATGAGCTACTTCAACCAGCTGAATGGAACAACCTGTCAGCTTAAAATAAAAACTGTTAAAATAGTTTTGTGCGGAGAAAAGGTAAATACAATTCTAAAATTTTTATTTTGTTTTAAAAAGCCATTCTGCTTTTAATTTTATTTTTAAAACTTTACTGAAAAAATACAAATGGAAAAATACATAAATCTGAAATATATTTGAACTTTGAGGAATATATGCAACTGTGAATATTAATATCCAATCAAAATATACATTTCTATCACTTTAGAAAGTTCCCCCATATCTCCTTCTATCAGTCTCAACATCTATTTGGTAACTATTAATTCACATTTCTGTCACCATAGATTAAGTGTATATGCTCTTGTGTTTCTGTCTTCTTTCATTTAAATCATACATATTTTAAAATTTATGCTGTCATACATGATCAATAGTTCATCTTTTTTATTGCCTATTAGTAGTCTTTTTCATTACTATTCCACAGTTTGTTTACCCATTTTCTTTTTGATGGACAGGTGTGTTGTTTGTAGTTTTGGAGTATTGTAAAGAAAAATATTAATTTTCATATGCAAGTGTTTTTTGGACATGTGTTCCACTTCTTGTGAATAAGTGCATAAATGACTTAGTCAGAGGGTAGGTATATGATTAACTTAAAAAAAATATCTTTGCTTTATGTATTTTGAAGCTGTTACTAGGTACATATGCATTTAAATTTATTATGTCTTCCTGATTGACCCTTTTAATATTATGAAATGACCCTTTTCTTTCTCTAGTAGTGTCTTGCCTTGAACTGTACTTTTTCTGATATTTGTAATGGCACAAGGCTTTATTTTGCTGGTTGAATGTTAAATATTTTGATTTTTTTACTTTCAAACTATCTGTACCTATGCTTTTCAAATCTGACTCTTGTGAATAATGCTTGTCTTTCTTATCTAGTTTGGAATGGATTTAGTATATTTCTGGATGTGGTTGGGTTTAAGACTGCCATGTTCACAAATACTTCTTTCTATTTGTTTCTTCTATTTTGTCCCTGACTTTTTCAGTCTATTTGATTTTTCTCCTGTTTCATTTAATTCCTCTGTTGGATTTTTAGTTTTTCTTTCTTTCTTTCTTTTTTTTTTTTTTACTGTTCTTGTAGTGGTTATACTAGCTTAGAAATTAAAATATGCATCCTAAATATTCCACAGTTTACTTAAATACTATACTATTGCATTTAAAATGTGAGAACTTTCAAGAGCAAATAACATTTACCCCCTTCATCTTTTATGCTCTTGTTGTCTTTTACTTTTTGTTTACATATACAGTAATTCTATATTTACCATTTGTTCTGTTCTTTTCTAGATTCCATCTGATATAATTTTCTTTGCATATAAAGCACTTTGGTGTTTTTGGTGTGTATGTGAACTAAGTTTTCTCTACATTTGTTTATATGATAATATTTTTATTTCATTTAAAATTTCAAGCATGTACTCAATGGGTATAGAAGTATGAATTCTTTTCTTTTTTTTAAATAAAGCATTAAAAATGCCATTCCATTGTCATTTGGCTTCCATTGTTTCTGAAAAGATAATGCTTTAATTCAAAATGTTTCATTGCAGGAAATATTTCTTCCCCCCTCTCTGCTGCCTTTTATGATCTTTTCAAATTTGGTCTTCATATGTTTTAGTATAATTTGTCTACATGTGGTTGACTTTGCATTTATAGTTTGAGATGTATTGATTTTCTTATATCTGTAATTTAATATTTTGTACCCAATTTGATAAAATTCAGAGCATTATTTCTTGAAATGAATTTTTCTATCTTTCCTCTCCTGTTAGCTTTCCAAATTATCCATATGTTAAACTGTTTATCTCATAAGTTTCTTAGTCTTGCTCACTTTTATAACGTTCTTTTTTTTTCTCTTTTTTAGTTTGGATAATTTCTATTATTTTTCTTTCAAGTATTGTTTTTTCCCTCTATCATCCTTTATCTGCTTTTAAGCATACCAACTGACTTTTTCTTTGCAGGTATACTTTTATTACTAAATTTTCCATTAGTTTTTGTTTTTTCATAGTTTTCTTGTTTCCTCCTGAGATTCCTTGTCTATTTATTATGTTCACATTTACTCCATCTACTTGAATATCCTTTTAATAACTTCCTTCGAGTCACTGTCTGTTAATTCCAACATCTGTTCTATCTCAGAATTTATTCACTGAGTTATTTTCTTGATTATGGTTCAGAATTCCCTATTCTTTACACATCTTATGCATTTGTTATTAAATATTGGATATTGTAGATGACACATTAGGAATTGTTTCTACAAACTACAGTTTTTCTCTGGCAGGCAGTTGAGATCCTTTTGGTCTTGTCTGCCTTGATTTTATTTTTTGGGAGGCCACATCTAATTTGGTATGTAGAGCATTTACTATAGAGCACAACTTTTGCTTTTAAGAGATAGTTTTGTGTGATCTCAATCGAATACCAGAAGTGCCCTGCTCAGTCTTCTCTTGCTGGATCAGAACTTGTGGCCTGCGTAACTTCTATGTGTGTGTGGTGCATACGATCTCTTGGCCAACAATCTGCAGCATAAATCCCATTCATTGCATAGCTCCTTCTGTGGTCTGCTCTGCAAATCACAGCTTCCTTTGCAGCCTAGAACTGCAGCCTCTGCCTCCTCAGTTTAGTGATGCTGTTGTCGTTCAGTCGCTCAGTTGTGTCCAGGTCTTTGCGACCCCATGGACAGCAGGCTTTCTGTCCTATCTTCTGGAGTTTGCTTAAACTCATGTCCATTGAATCGGTGATAGCATCCAACCATCTCATCCTCTGTCATCCCCTCCTCCTCCTGCCCTTAATCTTTCCCAGCATCAGGGTCTTTTCCCATGAGTTGGCCCTCTGCATGAGGTGGCTAGAGTATTGGAGCTTCAGTTTCAGTGTCGGTTCTTCCAGTGAATATTCAGGATGGTTTCCTTTATGATTGACTGATTTGATCTCTCGGTGTCCAAGGGAATCTCAAGAGTCTTCTCCAACACCACAGTTTGAAAACATCAGTTCTTTGGCGCTCAGCCTTCTTTAGGTACTGCGCTCAAATTAGGCTCCACTAGCCTACCTAGCACCAGGAAAAAGCCCTGCAGAAACCGGAATGACCATAACAACACTTGGGTGTTTCTCTTCTCTCAAGGATCACTGTCTTGACTGATTCTTCAGTCTTGAAAGCAGTAGTTTCATGTATTTCGTCTAATTTCATAGTTGTTTTCAGTGGTGAGAGAAAGTTTAGTACTTGTTACACCATTATGATTAAAAGTAGAGGTTCCTAAAATTCATCCACTTTTATTTCAAATCCCTTGAGGTGTTATTTCTTCTTCAAGTGCCTCACACAGTTGTGTCTTCTCTAATGAACTCATCCTCTGTGTTATTTTACTGTGTTGCCATTATACATTTGCATGTAAATTTGAACAATATGCTATTCCTAAAATCAGGTATCATGCATTTTTCTTCTTTGTATTTGTTATGCCTAGTATGTCATATATAACTTAAGAATAATGATAAATAATTGTCAAATAAATGAAGAATTCTTTTGTCTAACCCTGAATATTACAGCTGAAATAGTATTTCTTCTTTTAATTGTTTACTTCTGGTTTACCTTGTGTCTAGATTCTGTATAGCAGAGAAATGTTGAAATATTATGCAAGAAGCTTTGTGGTTACCAAAATGATTGGAAAACTACTAATGAACCCATCAGGATGAATTGCACAATGATTACTTAATTTCCTACTCTTGAAATGTTCCCAATAGATGGTGCCTGCCAACAGGGTAATTTAGAAGCCTCTGAGTAAAGGGCCATTTTTCCTACCAATAATATGACGTTTTAATTCATGGTAATGTAACTCAAAATATAAATGTAATGAAATGCATTTGTGTTTCTGTGTGTGCATAATAACACAATAAGAATGAAAAATACAGTCATATAAAACTCCAACTATGATTTTTTTATCTAATAAAATGTAAATACTATACCACACAATTTAATTTTGATGAAACAAGAACTTTAAAAATATTATAAAAACTCTTTCTTTAGAAAAAATCATTAATTCATGAAAATGGAATTTGTGAATAATAAGCATTTTTTCAAGAGTAGTAGTAGTAATACTTTCCCCTACTGAATATTAGTTACTCTTGTTACCAAATTCACCCAGCACATTATTGATTGATTCTTTCAGATTCGTATTTTTAGGTTGACAAATATGGTACATACCTCAGTGTTCTTTGGGCATGTGCTTTCCCATGTCCTGGGTAGAGAAGAACCTTTAAAGGGCATCAGAGAAGACTCTACAATGTTCATATTTATACTGCTTTTATTTTCTTCTTTTGGCATCAAGTTAGTTGACAAGAATGGGTATATAGGAAGAACGCTGCTTTCAAATCCTATACGGTAGTTATGATTTTCATTTTCCAGTTGACTCTGTGAATTAGTTTTTTCCAGACTGGTAGATGATAGAGGCAAAATATTGAATCCGTAATCATCAGCATCATGGTATTTTCCTATGGGATTTCCCCAAGAGCTTCCTGCATTGATGTTTTGAGGATTTGGTAGCACAGAATGCCTACTGAAACCAATTACTGGCACTTCACTAACTTGGTGACAGGAGAATTCTGAGCTTTTAAAAGTGAATTCATTCAAGGATGTTTGGTGTGTTTCATCTAATGAATGTTTTCTTGAGTCCCAGTGTGGTGCACTGGGCAGAAAAAAGGCATTTTCTTCAATTTCTCTCTGACAGAGTGGGATTTTGTTACAGATCTCATCTACTACATTATCAAAACCCAGACTGACTGTGCTAGGAAAAAGAGGTTGATTCAAGGAGGGGAATTCTTGGTGCTCCTGCTGCTTTGCATGTGATTCACTGGAATTTAGATCTGTTTTCCAGTAATATGCCATTCTTTATTTTATGTAACTGAGAGGGTTGACTCAGGTCCAAATATCTCTTCAATGATATTATGAAAGATGATAGAAATTTTCCTAGACAAATGATAAAAGGAAATTTAAAAATGTGATTAATTAGAAATAAAAGAGCTTTCAAGAAAGAAACATGTTGAATAAATACAGACAATTGTTTTAGTGTTTCCCCAGAGCAAATGAGATAAGCTCATGAGTTATATAAAAATCCATCAGAGCTCACATAATTAAAGTCCAAGGGGGAGTACTGACTTCAGAGACATGCATGAAACTCCTGTAGTAGAAAACTAAGTCCACTTCAGTCATGACGGTGTTTTCATGAATGAAAGCTGGTATTCCCCTTTGGATACCTTTTCTACTGAAAATCCACTGGCCCATAGCAGCATTATCTCCTCCTATATTTAATCATCTATCAGCATGCTAGTATGCTAAAGTATCTTAACAGTCTCTTCATGATCAGCAGTGATTCCATTCCTAGATACAGTCTTAACTTCTTTCAGGTCTCCATAACCAGTCATCTTGTAGGTTGGCTAGACCCTTTCATATACTCCCCAAAACTTCTTTAAATAATTGCAAACTTCTCTCATCACTTCTCCAAAGCAAGTTTCATTATGTTCACTGATGAGAAAATTCAACTGATGTTTATCAGTCTATATTTTAACTTATCTCTCTGCAAAACTTGATCCCTTTTGTTCACTATACTTATTACAGTTTTTCTTGTTGTGTCTTACATTAGTCAATGTGTAGCACAGTGTCTGTGACTGTACTCTTTCTCAAGAATCCTCTGCCATATTGTTCGTTAACTACTGGACCCCTTGTCAGAGCTTTTCTTCTCATTCATTCTCTGTGTGTAAATTATTTCATACCTCCTATGGCTTAAATTATCATCTACATATTAATAACCCTAACACAGGACCATTCTTATTATTGTCTCCACTTGGAATTTTTTTTAACCTCTAAGAGAAAGTCCAAAACTTAAATCGAAATTCACCCCAAAACCTGATTTTATTCCAATGTCTTCTGTGACAGAAAATGGCCCAGCAATTCACTCAGTTTCTTAGACCAGAAGCCAGGGTTTTATTTTTGAGTCTTCCCACACCTTCATTCTTCTACCTCCGGTAAGTCACCAGTTCCTATAGGAGAGCTTGCTTCCTTTTTTGTCTACCACTGTCACAATCCTAGTCTAAAGTTTTCTAATCCTCTCATCTGCAATGTTGCACTTTCTCTGAAACTGCTTCCACATTTTCTACAATTCATTCTTGAGTCTTGTAATCCATTTTTTTATGTTATACTGTTATATTTAGTAGACTAACCATATATCACCTTTGTTTATAACAGTGGTTTCCTACTGTCTCAGGGTAACAAGTATAAATGTTATATATATGTAATATTTTTCTTTCCCATTGAATCATTAGGCCATGTTAGTCTTTTCATTTATAACTCAGTACTTAGTGCTTTGCTTCACTTAGAGTAGTTGCTCATTTGCGTTTATTGATCAAATGATTTAAATGTTGGAAAAATTGTAGTTGAATTATAAGAAAATGACACTGAAAAGTATTTCTGTCATTTTGTGGATTTATTTGGAGGAGGAGGTAGCAATCCACTCCAGTATTCTTGCCTGGAGAGTCCCATGAACAGCAGAGCTGGACAGGCTATAGTCCATGGGGGTCACAAAGGGTTGGACATGACTGACTGAGTGACTAAACAGCAACAACAACAACGTGGATTTATTAATTGCCTTAACAATTACATGTGTGTTAAGGACAAAAAACATTTTAAAAGGTGATTATAATAGTCATTACCTATCAAATACCATTTTCTATCAATGTGTTTTGCAATGGCAAATGATTTTTATTATATTGGCACTAAGAGTCTACTTGAAACTCACAACCACCTGAGACATAAACGAGTTAGATTTATTATGTTTCACTCAAGAAATTGTACTGATTTGAGAAAGATTTTCAGGAGATATAAATAAAATGGAACTTCAGAAGATATACATAAAATGTGTATAGAAGGATATGTGAAATAGAAAATTAATCTATAAAATTTATTCAAAACTATTCAAATTGATGGGTCACATGGATACATTATCTAGCCATAATCCCTTTTGCAGAAATTGCCATTTTTTTTCATTTCCACAGTAGTAGTGAAAGGTATGTTTCATTAAAGCAACTTATACACTAACAAAAGCAGAAGATATTAAGAAGAGGTAGCAAGAATACATGGAAGAACTATACAAAAAAGATCTTTACGACCCAGATAATCACAATGGTGTGATCATTCACCTAGAGCCAGACATCCTGGAATGCAAAGTCAAGTGGGCCTTAGGAAGCATCACTATGGACAAAGCTAGTGGAGGAGATGGAATTCCAGTTGAGCTACTTCAAATCCTAAAAGATGATGCTGTGAAAGTGCTGCACTCAATAGACCTGCAAATTTGGAAAACTCAACAGTGGCCACGGGACTAGAAAAGGTCAGTTTCCATTCCAATCCCAAAGAAAGGCAATGCCAAAGAATGCTCAAACTACTGCACAATTGCACTCATCTCATATGCTAGTAAAATAATGCTCAAAATTCTCCAAGCCAGGCTTCTACAGTATGTGAACCGTGAACTTGCAGATGTTCAAGCTGGATTTGGAAAAGGTAGAGAAACCAGAGATCAAATTGCCAACATCCGCTGGATCATGGAAAAAGCAAGAGAGTTCCAGAAAAATGTCTACTTCTACTTTATTGACTATGCCAAAGTCTTTGACTGTGTGGATCACAACAAACTATGGAAAATTCTTAAAGAAATGAGAATACCAGATCACCTGACCTGCCTCCTGAGAAATCTGTATGCAAGTCAGGAAGCAACAATTAGAACTAGACATGGAACAGCAGACTGGTTCCCAATAGGAAAAGGAGTCCGTCAAGGCTGTATATTGTTATCCTGCTTATTTAACTTATATGCAGAGTACATCATGAGAAACATTGGGCTGGATGAAGCACAAGCTAGAATCAAGATTGCTGGGAGAAATATCAATAATCTCATTTATGCAGACGACACCACCCTTATGGCAGAAGGTGAAGAACTCAAGAGCCTCTTGATGAAACTGAAAGAGAAGAGTGAAAAAGTTGGCTTAAAACCTAACATGCAGAAAACTAAGATCATGGCATCTGGTCCCATAACTTCATGGCAAATAGATGGAGAAACAGTGGAAACAGTGTCAGACTTTATTTTTTTGGGCTCCAAAATCACTGCAGACAGTGATTGCAGCCATGAAATTAAAAGATGCCTACTCCTTGGAAGAAAAGTCATGACCAACCTAGGCAGCATATTGAAAAGCAGAGACATAACTTTTGTCAACAACATCCGTCTAGTCAATGTTATAGTTTTTCCATTAGTTATGTATGGATGTGAGAGCTGGACTATAAATAAAGCTGAGAGCCAAAGAATTGTTGCTTTTGCACTGTGGTATTGAAGAAGACTCTGGAGAGTCCCTTGGACTGCCAAGGAGATCCAACCAGTCCATCGTAAGGGAAATCAGTTCTGAATATTCATTGGAAGGATTGATGCTGAAGCTGAAACTCCAATACTTTGGCCACCTGATGGGAAGAACTAACTAATTTGAAAAGACCCTGCTGTTGGGAAAGATTGAATGTGGGAGGAGAAGGGGATGACAGAGGATGAGATGGTTGGATGTCATCACCGACTCAGTGGACATGAGTTTGGGTGAACTCCGGGAGTTGGCGATGGACAGGGAGATGTGGTGTGCTGCAATCCATGGGGTTGCAAAGAGTCAGACACAACTGAGTGACTGAGTGAACTGAACTGATACACTTTCTTCTGTCTCTGTCATGGAAGTCAGAATTTTCCAGCAAGTGTGACTTTTCTCTGACAACCATAGTTAATATCCTGTTCTAGTCTTCTGTAGTCTAGCCTACTTGTGTCTTGTCTTAGCTTAAATGTGCTAAATATGCCAAATCATATTGACTTTTTAAATTTTGGGGTATTTCAAGTGAACTGAGTGTTTTTTAATTTTTTTTAAATTTTTTCTACAGCCACAGGGGAAGTCTTTAAATGAAGTATCAGTGGTATAATGCTGAAATTAAAGATTCAGGTAAGCTGTACCACCTGGTTGTTACTAATAATAATGATTTTGAACATCTTTTGAGCACCCACTCTAACGCAGTACTCAGTAGACTGCTTTGTTTACATGAATTAACATATCCTCTCAACCTGTGATATTATTACTGCCATTTAACAAATGTGACAACTGAGGCACAGAAGGATGAATCAACTTACCCAATGTCTAAGAGCTTGTGTTCATAGATTTGCTTTAAATGGGAATTAAAAAAAGCAAGTGAGTGATAATTTCATACTAATATAACATCTAGAGCATGCTGGAATTTAGGCACTGAAAGACAGCATTAACTTAATTCAAACTATCTTTGCTGAAAAGAGTTGAAAATGTAAACATTTTTATTAATAATAATATTTTCCATCCATTTCTCACAGCACTGAAACTTGAGTGAGAGGCCCTCTTTGAAAAAAATCTCATTATAGTGAGATAAAGGAGAATGATAAATTCTTATTCGTATTGAAAATGTAATAAAACAGAAACCATATCCAGATCCACTTTTATAATATTAAATTTGGTGGTTTTAAGAAATTCCTAATAATTTTATGTCTCCTCTTTACCATTACAGTCCAGAAGATAGACTATATCTTAGTTTATAAATAAATAAAAATGTGATTGAGTGCCAGCTGGTAAATGTATGCAGTCTGCATTAGGAAGTAATGCATAAAATAACTAAAAGTCATATACCTTGACTTTGAGGCAGAATTATACATACTGTGTGCTAGCATGTGTGCTCAATTGCTCAGTCATGTCAAATTCATTGCAACCCCATGGACTGTAGCCTGCCAGACTACTCTGTCCATGGGGTTTCTGAGGCAAGAGTACTGGAGTAGATTGCCATTTCCTATTCCAGGGGATCTTTCTGACCCAGGGATCAAACCCTCATCTCCATGTTAGCAGGTGGGTTCTTTACCACTGCGCCACCTGGGAAGCTCTACTATATATTTACTACATGATATAAAATATGTGATAATAGGGATGACATGGCTGTTGGTTCCTGATTTAAATAACACTCTGTTAAATTATAGGAAAAAGCTCTGTGGTAGGCAAAATAATGCCCCCCTCTGGCCATATTCCCATCTTAATCCCTGGAACATGTTGATATGTTAGGTTACATGATGAAAAAGAATCAAGGCTTTAAATGGAGTTAAGTTTCCTAGTCATCTAACCTTAAATTAGGAAATTATCTGAATAGGATCAGTACAATCACGAGAGGGCTTACCACTTGGCACACTGGTAAAGAATCTGCCTGCCAGTGCAGGAGACCCAGGTTCAATCCGTGGATCGGGAAGATCCCCTGGAGGAGGAAATGGCAACCCACTCCCGTATTCTTGCCTGGGAAATCCCATGGATAGAGAAGCCTGGTGGGCTACAGTCCATGGGGTTGCAAAGAGTCAGACATGACTGAGGGACTGAGCATGCACACACACACACACACACACACACACACACACTCACACACACACACACACACACACACACACACATACAATCACAAGGGTACTTAAAGGAAGAAGAGGTCAGAGTGATACTCAGGAAGGACTGAACCTGATTTTGTTGGCTTTGAAGATGGAGTAAGGGGTCCATGAACCAAGCAATGTGAGCAACCTCTAGAAGCTAGAAAGGGGAAGGGAATGGATTTCCCCCAGATGCCTCCAGAACGGAGCACATCCCTTATAACACCTTGATTTTTGCACAGTGATACTTGCGTTGTATTTCCTACCTATAAAATTGTATGATAATAATTTGTGTGATTTTTAAGTCACTTAAGTTTGTGATCATTTGTTACACTTGCAACAGAAAATCGATACAACATGAAAACTGGAATGTGATTAATGAGTGGATTGCAAATCGGGGACCTGAAGAAGGATAGCAGACCACACAAAAACGTCTCCCCAGTCTTTGTTGGTAAGTCCAGCTAAATTCAAACAGGAAAGTTCAAAAGTGTTAATCATGACAAATCAGTATTCTTCAAGAGCTTATAACTTTCTATTCGGTTTGACTTTCAAGAGATCTGTTTTTATTGAAGATTAAATGCTCAATTGCCCTCAAAGAGCAAGTAGAGACAAAACTTGGGTATCTCTCAGAGAAAGGGCAGCCCCTGCCAGCAGCTTCCACTCTGTAAATCTCCTAAGATGCAAATATCATCCAAATAGCCCCAGTGTTCAGAAGGGGAACAAAAAGATGTCTATTTTACAAAAGAACAAAGAACCTTTCTGAAAATTGTCTGTTCTTGATCCAAAAAGTTCTGGCTGCATTACTGAATCACTATATCTGCAGGGACAAGATGAGAAGAGGGTGAAGGGAGTAAATTATGAGATTGAAGAAACATGATTTTTGTTTCAGATAGCAAGTTGTAACGTGTTGAAAATTTAGCAGTTTTTAAAATATGTATTAATGTCTTGGGAGATAAAGATCGTGCCAGCATAAGGCATGTCAAAGCATAATCAAGCTAAACCATCTGTATTTCAGCAAGGTGGAGGGAAAGTCCACATTATTTGTAGCAGCAAACCTGGGCTCTGTGAAAAGTCTGAGTTGGCCACATGGTCTGAAATTTCCATCTCTCCATCTTATGAGCCAATTTTATATGTCATGCAGACACTATTTTAGATAGACGTAAGTATGATCTTTCTCAGCTCAATTTTCTGAATGAATACAGAGAAGACTGTAACTATTTATATATAATTTAATGATATATATAATTAAAGCATATTACATATAAAATTTGCATTACCTTACTTTTTCCATTTCCAATTTGTAATTGAGTGCTAAGGTAAACATACTATTTTCACGAGCTCTGATTATTTTCCTATAAGCACAGACAGGAGATACTTAGGAAAAACATTAATTTCCAAGGAGTCTCTATCAGGTTCCTTTTTATGTGAATAATTGACATTTTCGTAACAATGTATAATCCTACAGAAGACACTTCCTATTAGATTGCCTCAAGCACTCTTATGTGGAAAATTTGAAGCTGTCACTTATGCTTATTTATGAGGGATATTGACTTGAAAATATCAATTCACTTATTCACACCTCTATTTACTCATTTGCACATTTATTTATTCAGTATGTGTTTTAAAATACATTGTGTCAAGTACTGTGCAAAGCACTGGGAATATAAAAAAGATAAAGCACAGCTCTTGCCCTCAAGTATTTCACAGACATAAATTTATAATACAGATGTATGAGAATGACTTTAATAGACAAATTCTTCATTTTGTTTGGTGAAATTTCATATAGAATATCATTAAGATTATTTTGCTTTAGAAAGTGCAGAAGTAAAATTCATAAAGGATATAGTTAAGGTTTATATATTGGGTATGTTTTGTTCAGGTCACTGAGACCTGGTTTCAAGAATACTTCGATTCCTAAGTATTGTTAAGGTTTTAGTCTCAAACGTGATAAAGCAGTTGAAGCAGTAATTCATTCAATTCCTCTGAGTGTGTCTTAAGGATAAACATGACAATGGAAAGTCAGCCTCCAGCTCTGAGTAACAGCTTTGGGGGAAATTACCTAGTGGGAATGAAGCCTGTTTCAGGGGTGGACAGAGACAGGGAATATGACACCAACTCTGAAGGGAGGAAATCTTCAGACCCAATCTGGTTAACCCTTGAAATATGACACTCAGTAGGGGCTCCATAAACACAGCCTAGTGGTATTTGGGAAGAAATAACGGGAGAGCCTGGTGGGCTGCCGTCTATGGGGTCGCACAGAGTCGGACACGACTGAAGCGACTTAGCAGCAGCAGCAGCAACAGTGTTTCGCCTATTAGACAAATCTATTCTGAAAAATTAGGACTAAGAAATTTTATGTGATTGAAGCAGTAGTTGCTGCTGTTTCCTTTGCCTACTTTTGCAACTAATATGTAGGTCCCCATCCCTTATTTAAGAGTGTTTGGCCAATGCAAGAGGCACGGGTTTGATTCCTGAGTCAGGAAGATCCTCTGGAGAAGGAAATGGCAACTCACTCCAGTTATTCTTGCCTAGGAAATCCCATGAACAGAGGAGCCTGCAGGGCTATATTCCATGGGGTTGCAAAAGAGCCAGACACAACTGAGCGACTAAACACCAACATTGAGTGTTCTATTAGTAATGAATGAGTAAATTAGAGGGTTCTGTCAATAATTTACTTGGTTTCCAGAGAAATACTTTACATTAAATTTTAAGTAACAACATTAGGAAAAGACAATTGCAGTTTATCAAAGTGGATTGAGAAAGGTTTCAGGAAGAGATGATTCCTAAACTAAGAGAAAAAAGCAGCGATTTTCCAGACAGGTTTGGCAAAAGGAAGAGGAAGTCCTTGGTTTTCCAGACAGAGACTATTATTTTTGAAAAGTCAAGGAGAAAAATAGGAAGAAAGAAAAATAAAACTAGGAAAGAGGGGATAAAGAAACTGTGAAATGCAAAAGAAGGATGAAAGATGGAAGAAAATGAAGATGTGAAAAGATACTCTGTTGAAACAGAGTACTAGCTGGTGTGTTAGAGCATGAGAAAGACTAATACAGTCTTGTAACCTAAATGGAAAGAGAATTGTCATTAGGTTTTATGGCAGGAACACCTGTGCCAAGTGGATAATTGACTCATGTTTAAGAGATACAAGCAAAGAAATTGGGAACCAAAAATATGTCTTCACTTAACTGATTTCCAAATTAAAATTCCACAAAGTGTCATGGCCACATGAGAGCTTAGGGAGTATTGTTTTTATGGACTATTTATTTATAAGCTACTGAAGAATAAACTTCAGGTTAATCATAAAGATGAAGGTACATCGACGTTGAGACTACTGATGAGCATTAAATATACACATACTATCTTGAAGGATTTGGATAGATGAGGGATATAGGAGGTAGTTTAATATGGCCACACTGAAAATATAGATAGAGTTCAGCTTTAGTAAAAGGTAGGGAAAATGAAGAGAACATGTACACGTTTTTGGAAGAGTCTTTATTAACCATATGGTGACTGTGTTAGAATTATTATCCTTATAATACTTTGTGTGTAATGCTTGGTAAAACAAGCAGTATTCTCAGCAGTATAGAATTATAACTGAAAGCATCAGAATGAACTCATCAGATTTTTTTTTCCAAAAGAAATCACATTTATTTATCTATAGTTTTCTTCATTGGAAAAGTCTAGAAATAAAGCCCATCCTAACAGCAGTGAGCATCTCTACCATCCAGGCTGTGATATAAAAATACCACTTCCTATGAAAAGAAACAAAGCTACTTGAAGCACCACCTGTCTTTGAGCAAAGGGTAGCTAATGTAACATGAGCCTGCTGCTGCTGCTGCTAGGTCGCTTCAGTCATGTCTGACTCTGTGAGACCCCATAGACGGCAGCCCACCAGGCTCCCCCGTCCCTGGGATTCTCCAGGCAAGAACACTGGAGTGGGTTGCCATTTCCTTCTCCAATGCATGAAAGTGAAAAGTGAAAGTCAAGTCGCTCAGTCGTGTCCGACTCTTAGCGACCCCATGGACTACAGCCTACCAGGCTCCTCTGTCCATGGGATTTTCCAGGCAGGAGTACTGGAGTGGGTTGCCATCGCTTTCTCCAAACATGAGCCTAGGAAATCCTATTATTCTAGTTAATAAGGAGGTTGTCACAGAATATAAGGATGCACCAATAGAAGTTGAGAGCCAACTTGAAAAGGCTTACATTGTCCAAAATGTATAATATACTGAAATGGATGAAAGCATATCAAACATCTTAGATGCCTGAATTCATAATGATACACATTCATACCTACAACTAATTGATTGCCTTTGTATGACACAGGGCTAATAAACTACATAATAAAACATGTTTTGTCCTTTTTTATATGAAATGATCTAAGCAATAATATGAAATGATTTGAAATAATATGAAATGTTATGAATAATATGAAGTGATCTAAGTAATAAATGAGGCAAAGTTTCTCTTTGTACAAGTACTGCAAAAGATAAGTGAAGAAAGAATGATGAAGCCAGGTTATCAATATTTTTTAGTAAGTCGTGAATTATAAAATCTAGGCATCTAGCATTGATCGGAGAGGACAATGGCACCCCACTCCAGTATTCTTGCCTGGAAAATCCCACGGACGGAGGAGCCTGGAAGGCTGCCGTCTATGGGGTCACACAGAGTCAGGCACGACTGAGCGACTTCACTTTCACTTTTCACTTTCATGCATTGGAGAGGGAAATGGCAACCCACTCCGGTGTTCTTGCCTGGAGAATCCCAGGGACGGGGGAGCCTGGTGGGCTGCCGTCCATGGGGTCGCACAGAGTCAGACACACTGAAGCGACTTAGCAGCAGCAGCAGCATTGACGGCTGCTAACCTCACGAAAAGAGGAGCAGCTAGTGTTTTGTGCTTTCTTTAAGAGTTAAAANTGGAGAAAGAAATGGCAACCCACTCCTGTGTTCTTGCCTGGAGAATCCCAGGGACGGGGGAGCCTGGTGGGCTGCCGTCCATGGGGTCGCACAGAGTCAGACACACTGAAGCGACTTAGCAGCAGCAGCAGCATTGACGGCTGCTAACCTCACGAAAAGAGGAGCAGCTAGTGTTTTGTGCTTTCTTTAAGAGTTAAAAACTACCATGAAGTCTTGCCAACAAAATCTAATCTTAATCTATCTACGTATGCTTCTAGATCCAGTCACCATGCACAGGGGTACAGGCTAGAACTAAATCAGGATGGAAACTGATATAGAAAATTAAGCTAGATTCTTCTGCAAATAAGTTAGAAGACAAAAAAGAGAGATGAAATACATCAATTGAAAAAGACTGTGAAAACCCATTCCTGCACCCTTCCAAAGAAATAGAGAATGTAAAACAAAGCCATACACTTTAGGGATACACATTTCAATGATGAAACTACTTAGAAAAGTACAGATGTGACATCAGAAGAGCTTTTTTCTTGGGGGAGGAAGGGTATTGTAAGAAGGGTTGGAGAGGTTTTTGGGGTGGCAAAAATGCTTATTTCTTGACATATAGGGTGGTTAGAAGGTTGTTCAATTTATTTATAATAGTACATTAAGCTATACATTTTGTTTATGTAGTTGGTAATATCATACATTAAAAAAAAAAAAGGAATGGGCAGCCAGATTTTTTGGCCATATGGAACTCGAAGACTTCTACAAATCTAAGTGAAGATGCTGATTGCTGTTGCTGCTACGTCACTTCAGTCGTGTCCGACTCTGTGCGACCCCATAGATGGCAGCCCACCAGGCTCCGCCGTCCCTAGGATTCTCCAGGCAAGAACACCGGAGTGGGTTGCCATTTCCCTCTCCAATGCATGAAAGTGAAAAGTGAAAGTGAAGTCGCTCAGTCGTGTCCGACCCTCAGCGACCCCATGGACTGCAGCCTTCCAGGCTCCTCCGTCCATGGGATTTTCCAGGCAAGAGTAGTGGAGTGGGGTGCCATTGCCTTCTCCGGAAGATGCTGAATAAGCATTTGCATATGTAATTTTCAATTCAGGAGACAAATTTTGTAGCTGGAATGAGCCTTGTTTAAGGAGCAGTCGAGGAGTAAAATAGGTATAAATGAATCTGAGAATGGAATCCCATTGTGGGGGAAAACCAATATCTAATAAATGAATCTAAAAAGAAAAGGTACAGAATAGTCTGAAGGGTAGGATGAGGAACTGTAAGCCACTGTCACTTCACTTTCTCCACTTTTGATCCTGATAAGAGAGAAAGAAGTGAAAGGCAAGTGACTTCCTTTCAGGAACCTTATTATGAAGTTGCACATGTCACTTCTGCTCTCATCCATTGGCCTGAATATATATCTGCAAGGAAGCCTGGGAAATGCAGTTCCTTACTGTGTTGCCAGGAGACCAGAAGAAGCACAGATAATGTCTTACTAGAAAGAGAAATGATGGAGGAAATTGAAGTTCTCTGGACAGCCTGGAGTTAGAATGCAAAATGAAGATACTGAACCAGCTGCAATTAGGAGCAAAAGTCTTTAATGGATGTGGAAAAACAAGGTCAGGGGATGGCAGTAAGTAGAAGGGACATTAGTAGGAGAGCAAAATGTTACGGGATCCTGGTTGTACTTGTCTCCTCTTCTTGATACAATGGCCATGGGAGAATGAACAACTTCCACAGAACTGCAAAGAAGCAGAGTACTTGGAGAGCCAGGGTTACTGTTTGGAAAAGGATGTGAAGAGGCTAAGAAATCAACAGTGCATCTTGCACAGATTAAATCTCAACCTACATATTCTATAAGTATGGATTTCTGCTACTCCTCTTACTTTGAGGGGATATGGAATACAAAACATTAGTTAATTATTCAACTCCAGTTCTTAAAATTTGGCTTCCCTGGTGGTTCAGGTGGTAAAGAATCTGCCTGCAATGCAGAAGACCTGTGTTTGATCCATGGGTTTGGAAGATCCCCTGGAAGAGGGCATGACAACCCACTCCAGTATTCTTGCCTTGAAAACCCCCAGGGATAGAGGAGCCTGGCAGGCTACATGGGATCTCAAAGAGTCAGACATGACTGAATGATGAAAAAAAGCACAGTTCTTAAAATTATCTGTTTAATTTAATTTTAATTAAAGTTTAAAATTTACACTTTTAATTTTTAAAATTTAGTTTTTAATTGGAGTATCATGAATATTTATTTTTTTAATAATGGCAAATACTGCTGTTTCTAGTAAAGAACTTGAAGCATATTGAAGTTACATATCTAGAATACAAGACAATTCTCTGTCTCTTATACACATCTAATGCGAAGTCAAGTGGGCCTCAGGAAGCATCATTACGAACAAAGGTAGTGGAGGTGATGGAATTCCAGCTGAGCTATTTCAAACCCTGAAAGATGACGCTATAAAAGTGCTGCACTC
>SJYT01050473.1:156146-226183 GCA_006410635.1 Cephalophus harveyi | reverse complement strand
TGGAGCCCATTCTTTAAAGGGATTTGTATTTATGAAACATTATATATTTTCATCATAAAATACCAACAATAGATTGTTCTCTGTTCTTTCAGACTATTTAGAACTAAAGTATAAACAGTTGTATGAAAGTGAAAGTGCAGTCGTGTCTGACTCTTTGTGACCCCATAGACTATAGCCCACCAGGCTCCTCTGTCCATGGTATTTTCCAGGCAAGAATCCTGGAGTGAGTAGCCATTCCCTTCACGAGGGGATCTTCCTGACACAGGGATCGAACCCAGGTCTCCTACATTGCAGGCAGATTATTTGCCGTCAGAGCCGCCAGGGAAACTACCCACATATAATTAGGCCACATTTCACAGAATCCTGGTCCAAAGTAATTTGGACTACTGTAAGTTTTACCTGACCCATGAACTTAATCCTTAAATATTAATATTTTCTTGGAAAACAACAATAGTCCCTAGGGCCATTCTAGGGGCTAAACATGTTTGATGAACCTACAGCAAAGAGCTATTCTACTATAACCTCGAATAAATAACTTTTTTCTATTTTGCCTTTTCCTAAACCTGAATCTAGGTTTTTTAATATTTTAAATGTAAAAAAGCAAAAATTGTCATATTTGCTGTCTCATCTAGCTTAAGCTTCATTGTTATATACTAATATAATTTATATTTTTTTCTCTACATGCAAATGGTTTTTCTTTTGGCTGTGAATGGAAAGTAGCAGAAACAAGTCAATAACAATTTCTTCTTTGGGGTAACCCTAATAAGGATCTGAAACTGAAGTGGTAAATAGTTTTATCTCCTAAGTAAAATCTCATCACATGGTAGTGGCTTTTCAGGACATGCTTTGAGAATTGTGAGACTGAACAGAACTCAGGAAGCAAGATGCTCCATTACTGCAGCCTGTGTGGATGCAGCAGAAGGGGAGGAGGAGGGAGGCACACCATGTGGTACCCATCAACTGTTCTAATAGCTAGAAACATGTCTGTGTTTTTCAGTAGGTAAATTAAACTTCCAGGTGAATTAAATATTCAAAATATCATAGATATTGAAGAGATTTCTGCGAAGGATACTTAGTAATCATTAGCACAAGATATAAGAAATCTAAATTTTAACTGAATCTTTGACAAAATTATTGATATGATGAATTTTTGCTTCTGTTGTGGCTCAGACTGTAAAAAGCCCACCTGCAATGCAGGGGACCTGGGTTCAATCTCTGGGTTGGGAAGATCTGTTGGAGAAAGAAATGGCAAGCCATTCCAGTATTCTTGCCCGGAGAATCCCATGAACAGAGGAGCCTGGTGGGCTACAGTCCATGGGGTCACAAAGAGTCGGACACGATTGAATGACTAAGCACAGCACAGCACATGATGAATTTTATTTGAATAATAGTTCAGAGAAAGATCTCAGAAATATTTTATAAGCCAAGTGTAGGAGAAACCAATAATAATAATATAATATAAATATATTGTTACCTTTAATGCTTCTAAGGACTTGTTTATTGTGCCAGCTCATACAGTGAGCTATAACATAAGGCATTCCTCTGAGATGTATGTTAATATATACATATGGTTGAAATAACCATATTTTATTTTAATCATTTAAAACATATATCTGTGGTACAGCCTCTATGGAGACCAATATGGAGGTTCCTTAAAAAACTAAAAATTGAGTTACCATATGATCCAGTCATCCAACTACTGGACATATATCCAGAAAAAAGACAAAAACTCTAACTTGAAAAGATACAGGCACCCCAGTGTTCATAGCCACACAATTTAAAATAACCAGGACATGGAAGTAACCTAAGTGTCCATCAAGAGAGGAATGAATCAAGAAAATGTGGTGTGTGTATGCATGCTGCTGCTGCTGCTGCTGCTAAGTCGCTTCAGTCGTGTCCGACTCTGTGCGACCCCACAGACGGCAACCCAACAGGCTCCCCCATCCCTGGGATTCTCCAGGCAAGAACACTGGAGTGGGTTGCCATTTCCTTCTCCATTGTGTGAAAGCGAAAAGTGAAAGTGAAGTCGCTCACTCGCGACCGACTCCTAGCGACCCCATGGACTGCAGCCTACCAGGCTCCTCCATCCATGGGATTTTCTAGGCAAGAATACTGGAGTGGCTTGCTATTGCCTTCTCCGGTGTGTATGCATACATGCACACAAAGGAATACTGTTGTTTAGTCACTAAATTGTGTCCAACTCTTCGAGACCCTGTGGAATATAGCCCATCAGACCCCCCTGTCCATGAAAATTCCCAAGCAAGAATACCAGATTGGGTTGTCATTTCCTTCTCCATGGGATCTTCCCAACTAAGGTATCAAACTCACATCTCCTGCGTTGGCAGGGAGATTCTTTACTGCTGAATCACCAGGGAAGCCCCAAAGGGATATTACTCAGCCATAAAAAAAGAATAAAATGATACTATCTCCAGCAACATAGGTGGAGCTAAAGATGATCATACTAAGTGAAGTAAGTCAGACAGAAGAAGACAAATCACATGACATCACTTATATATGGAATAAAAAAATGATACACATGAATTTAGTTACAAAACAGAAATAGACTCACAGACATAGAAAACAAATTTATGGTTACCAAAGGGGGAGGAGGGGGAGGGATAAATTATGAGTCTGTGATTGACATATACACACACTATATATATATACACACACACACTATGTATATATAAAATAGATAAACAAGGACCTACTGTATAGCACAGGGAACTATATTCAATATCTCGTAATAACTTATAATGGAAAAGAATCTAAGAGAGAATGTAGAAATTTAAAAATCAATCCAGTTGACTTTCTGTAGAGTGGCATCTGGCTGGTAGTGTGTGACTTAAAAAATTAACCAAATATTTTTAAAACTAAAAAGACAAAGTCTATTCATCGTACAGCATTACCAGCAACAAAGACTGGCAACCATTCACTTGGTTACCAAGATTTTCACCATATGTGAAACCAAATAGATCAATCTGAAGTAGAAGGGAAAAAATTGGCTGGCACTTTCTTAATTATCTTTAGAATATGACTTGCTTTATTATCTGAAGGAGAATAAATCTACCAGTCTAACTAATGGGAAAGAAATGACCAATTTCCCTAGTGCTGCCTGACTTGGAGATTCAGAGTCTGAACAACTCTCCCAAACTGACCAAAGAGAGTATCTGTACTCAGGACCACTTTACAATCCTCCTTTCTATGGCTAAAATTTGTAGAGTCTACAGTGGCTAAACATTTGGTTTGCTGAACCTGAGAATATGAGAAAAGAAAGTGTCATAAGAAAGAACAAAGATAGACCACTTCTGGTATAAGAACTATATATACATTGATTAGAATTACCTAGAAAAATGATTACCTTCTCAAAGTAGTCAACCAGACCATGATAGCAAGATTGATGAAGTCCAGAATTTAGAGAAATCAAGTGACTGCCAGAGACCGGTAGTTAAACTAAGTCTGTTCACATTTACCATTTCTATAGTTGAAAATCTGAGAAACGTGTTCTAACAGCAACCAAGAAAACATTGAGAGTAATCAGAAGAGTCTACAAACATTATTTATGAGTAATCAGGGGAGAGGATCTTTATTCCTCAAGGATGAGTAACTGGAAAAAAATCGACAGAGGAGATATGATAATATTCTGCAAGAAGTAAAACGACTAACAAACAAGACACTAGAGGATAAGTTATTTTTGAAAAATATACACTGCAGTGCCATGCCGTGCTAAGTCACTTCAGTCATGTCTGACTCTTTGCGACCCTATGGACTGTACCCTGCCAGATTCATCTATCCCTGGGATTCTCCAGGCAAGAATACTGGAATGGGTTGCCATTTCCTCCTCCAGCATATCTTCTCAACCCAAGGATCAGTAGTCCACCAGGCTCCTCTATTCCTGGGATTCTCCAGGCAAGAGTACTGGAGTGAGTAGCCGTTTCCTCCACCAAGAGATTTTCCCAACCTAGGGATCCAACCCACGTCTCCTGCATTGGAGGCTGATTTTTGACCACTGAGCTATATGCTATAATATCCCTAAGTAAATTTTATAAAAACGTAAGCTTTTTTGTTTTTTATAAAAGTAAGAAATGTGTTAAATGAAATAAGATAAAAATAAAATTTTAAGTAATATAACAATAAAATGAAGAAGAAAGATATGGAAGAAAATGGAAAAAAGAGATATGTTAAAAGCAAAACAATGAACTATTGACATGCAAAGAAACTAAATATTCAAGCATTTAAAATATTCATTAAAAGCAGAATGACAAAAAAGAAAATGAAATTTTGAGATAAACTTTGAGAACCATTCTATGAGTACAGAGGAAAAGGAGCTAGTGATAGAAATGAATGAGAGGTACCCTTGCGATTGCAAAAGGCAGAGAAAGGATATCTAACATCATATTATTGAAATGAAATAGAGGTAACATTGAAAATTGCCCAAAAAAAAATCTTACTGAACTGAATAAAGCTCTGAATATGCATATCAAACCTAAATACTTGTGTGGCACACATACAACCAGGAAAAACTGAGGATATATGTAAAATATTTAAACTTTTTAAAGGACAAGGGGAAGAGGCGGGGAGGAAAGGAAGAGGAGGAGGGAAGAAGGTTAACCTGCACGTTGTTGTTCAGTCACTAAGTCATGTCTGACTCTTTGCAACCCCATGGACTGGAGCCTACAGTGTTCCTTTGTGCTTCACTGTCTGCTGGAGTTTGCTCAGATTCGTGTTCAGTGAGTTAGTGATGCTGTCTAACCATCCAGGCATAGACTTCAACTTTAAACACTAGCTGTCCTAAAACAAAGGAACAGAAGCTACATAATGTTGAGAGTAACTATGTTTTGTGTCATTCAGTTTGGCATTTATATGTGAAAATAGTTAAAGCATATATTTGCATGTATGTAAGTGCTCAGAAATCTTTATACACTTCTAATGGAAAAGGTGTGCTGCTGCTGCTGCTAAGTCGCTTCAGTCGTGTCTGACTCTGTGCGACCCCACAGATGGCAGCCCACCAGGCTTCCCCATCCCTGGGATTCTCCAGGCAAGAACACTGGAGTGGGTTGCCATTTCCTTCTCCAATGCATGAAAGTGAAAAGTGAAAGTGAAGTCGCTCAGTCGTGTCTGAAATGGAAAAGGTGTACTAGTTGACAAAATTTTAATCAAAATAAAAACTCAGGATTAGAGACCTAAGAGTAGATAGTAAAGATCAGTTAATGCTGACTTACTAAATAATTATAAACAAATTTTAAATATAATAAGAGATTAAATTTGGAGATTTAAATAAATCTCAGAAATTATTTGGTATTAATAAGTTAGGTGAGAAACCATAGACTTATTTCAAAACTGAAAGGCATGCTTGAATTCTATTTAATGCAATAAGATCAATGAGGATATAACTGCTAGAAAAGAGAATAGCATTATTATGCATAGATTATGTGTTTATGTAGACTATGAAGACTAAATTAACTCCTTAGGATATATGAGACATAATATTTCAACATGAGAAGGTTTAAAATTATAAAAATATAAATAAACTTTGGAAGAATTTGTAAATTAATTCAAAACCTTTAATTAGGAAATTGACAAGCTGATCCCATGGTACTTTTGGTACAAGTAAAGCAAAGGATAGAAAAATCACTGGTGAGATTTGAAAAATAATAATTACACCTTTTAAAGATTCAATGATTAAAGCAATGTAGAAATTAAGTAATTTTAGACTTAGGCAGCAAGGAAGCAGGAAGGAAAATGCATGAACAGAACCCGGCATATATCAATTTTAGTTTAAGTTAGACATGAAGGAAAATGGGTTAGACATGAAGGAAATGTTGGGTCTCTTATTAGATGGGGTAGGCACACCTGGTTAATTATTTGAATAAAAAATAATCTTAGCACCATTAAGTATGGATTACAGTTGTAAAATAAATTCTATAAGGAGTAAAGATCTATAATGTGGAATCATGAGACTTTCAATACTACTGTGAAGCACACATTTATTCTCCATGACTCAGGTTTGTCATGTGTTACAAGAAGCTGTCAGAAAAAATGTCCAGATATGTTTGAGAAATGCTATTATGTTAAGGTAGGGATGCTGTTTTTCAAATAAAATTTTAAAATAAAATTCTTATAAAGGTATATAGAGGCTTTTGTGATAGCATAGTATTGGAGTAGGGAATGGCAACCCATTACAGTATTCTTGTCTGGAGAATCCCACGGACAGAGGATCCTGGCAGATTCAGGCATGACTGAGCATGCACAAGAGCATAGTTTACTTTTTAAAATTTCAGTAAAGGGCTAGAGTTTGCAATACTTTAAAAACTAATCTACTTAGAGTACTTTTCAGGAGCAGTTTTGTTCTGGTCAAGACTCTTGGTCACAGTGGCAGAAGTCAATACAGAAGGAAATGTGATGTGATTTGAGGACAGTCACAACTAAGCCTCTCTTTCTCTCCCTTGGATCTCTCAGTATATTGGCTTCTGTGTTTTCTAAGCAAATGAACTTTTCCTCCAGGATGGGGAATATGGATAGAGGCTTCCTGGAGACATGTACTTTCTGCATAACAAATGGCATCAAGTTAAACATTTGAAGTAGGGATTTGATTGACCAGGCTTGGGTCTTGGTCATAGGGCTCAGAGGTAGACAGAGGATGAAGTACTAGGGTTAGTGCAGACAGAAACTCAAACCTAACTTTATGTCCTGTTCACAGGAGGATGAAAACCCAGACATGGCCACACCTCTTCCAGTCACACTCATTAATATTTTCTGGAAGATAGTCCTTTAGCATATGTTCTGGGAAATGCTGAATAGGAAGAAAAATGTAATTTAATAATTACATTTGCAAACATTGAAGAATGCTAACTTAGTATGTGTTAGGTATTAGTCTAAGTGTTCTACTTTTAACCTCTTTAATCCTCATACAAATATGAGCCTCATGAGAGTCTTTTGAGTAGGCATTATTACTGTCTTCATTTTAGAGGAAATGGAAGCACAAAGAATGTAAACATCTTGCAGAGTTCCTATATAAATAGAAAGTGGGAAAAAGGGAATACTTTTTTTTTCATGAAAAAAGATTATTATATTTAAATCACTCCTATTCAAAGTTGTGCATTTGTAAGAAGTAATCAGAATGATACCTAAGCCAAAATATCAAAACAGGAATCCGGTATGATCAGGAAAATAAATCGGATGAGGAACATATGCATGTGTTTCAAGAAATACAGCAAAAAAAGATCATGTTTTCTGAAAGGAATGATGGATACAGATTGTAGTAAACATATGGATAATTCTAAACTAACGGTTGTATACATAGTAGTGATTTCTAATACAGAGATCGAAATATATCTAATTAAACACTAGCATTAGTCACTGAGTCACGTACGACACTTTGTGACCCCATCTAATGTAGTCCACCAGGCCCCTCTGACCATGAAATTCTCCAGGCAAGAATACTGAGGTAGATTGCCATTGCCTTCTCTAGGGGATCTTCCTGACCCAGGGATCAAACCTGAGTCCCCTGCATTGCAGGCAGATACTTTACCATCTGAGCCACCGGGGAAGATCAAAATAGATATAATTAAACACTAGACCACAAGACTTTATAAATTTGGAATGGGTTATCTAAATTTTAAATGTTCCTTATAATATCCAGGAAGAAGTACAGATATAGGTAACTAGGTTTTTAAAGAAAGCATGTATAACTTTTGAAAATTGACCATATATTCAGCTACTTTTAACCTAACTCAAAGTCAGTATTACATAGACTAATCTTTCTGACTCTGAAGTAGTTAAATATTGGTTAAAAGAAAGAGAGTTTACAAAAGAACTCATATTTTTAACTTTAAAAACATTTCTGAATAACTCAAGAAAAAGAATCACAATAAAGTTGGAAGACATTTAGAAATATGAAATAAAGTTGTCAAGAAAAGAAGTATTTTGTGTAAGAGAATTTCAGAGATACACATCATGCTGATTCTGCAGCTCTAAATAATTCTTGAAAATATTCCATCCAACAAAAAAATAAATGATAATAACTTGAAATGGAAAAGTGTCATAAAAGGACTATTGCTAATGGCTAGGTGTGTGCTACATTGCTTCAGTTGTGTCTGACTCTGTGTGACCCCATAGACTGTAGTTCATGGGAATTCTCCAGGCAAGAATACTGGAGTGGGTTGCCATTTCCTTCCCCAGGGGATCTTCCTGACACAGGGATTGAACTTGCCTATCTTAAGTCTCCTGCATTACTAATGGTTTATAATTGATTTATGATAGTTATAATTGATTTATGCATAAATAATTATAGTGGTTCATTTCTGCTATGGTTATCTATGTATCACTTTATCAGATCATACATTTAAAGAAAAAGGTAATAATTGTTAGAAATACAATACTGTACTTTTCTAGATAGAAAATGATTATTGCATCAGTTTTTCTAAGCACCAAGAGAATTATATTGCTTTTTTGCTTCCTTGAAGAGGACTTTCTTATGACCAAAGAATCTCAGCTCTGACAGAAAAAGAAAAAACAAAACATGAAACCGGGGACTGAAGTTTCATCCTGGCAACATATGAGCTTGTTCATTTCATCTGTGAACTCACCTACTTACTATGATCCTTTTCTTTAGGAAGCGGATGAAGCTATGTCATTGTTTTTCCAGCTCAGTCAAGATGATGTTCTTTCCTTATGCTCATTCCACAGACTTGCTTTCTACATAGTACAAATGGCAGGTACACATGTATGAAGTTAAGTCACATGCCATGGAAAGAGCCCCTAAGATTGAGTAAGAAAACCTTGATTCAAATCCAAGCTCTTGATACTATTAATGACGTGTGTGTGTAGCATGTGCGTGCTCAATTGTGTCTGACTCTTTGTTAGCCTGTGGACTAGAGCCTGCCGGGCTCCTCTATCTGTGAAATACTGGAGTGGGTTATCATTTCTTTCTCCAGATTAATGACATGCTTCTGCTGCTGCTGCTAAGTTGCTTCAGTCGTGTCCGACTCTGTGCGACCCCATAGACGGCAGCCCACCAGGCTCTGCAGTCCCTGGGATTCTCCAGGCAAGAACACTGGAGTGGGTTGCCATTTCCTTCTCCAATTCATGAAAGTGAAAACTGAAAGTGAAGTCACTGAGTCGTGTCCAACTCTCAGCGACCCCATGGACTGCAGCCTACCAGGTTCCTCCATCTATGGGATTTTTCCAGGCAAGAGTACTGGAGTGGGGTGCCATTGCCTTCTTCGGATTAATGACATAGATGATGTTATTTATAATGTAGGCAACATGCTCTTGAACCCCTCTCTGTTATTTGATATGCAATATTGCAATTTGACAATGCATTTTAACAGTATCACATGTATATTATGATTTTTAAGTGGGATATATCATTTCTGTCATCAGACTCAAGTATCAGAAATATAATTGCCAGGCAAGAATGTGGGGGAATAACTTGTTACTATACCCTGTTCATATCAGCCTTCAGTGAGCTACCAATACATAGACAGACAGAACAGGACAGGAGCCCAGCATGGAGTGACAGAACAGAAACAAAACAGCTGCTTCCTGCAGCAGGAACTCTTGTTAATTTGGAGCCCATATGTTAAGAATATCCACCCTTCATTAAGAGTTTCTTTATGAAGTCATTATCAACACACAGCCTATAGACCACAGACACTGATTCAAGACACAGAAGAAAGGGTGCACAAGAAAGGAATCTACCGGCAGACGTGACTGAAATTGGCTCAAGACTTTGACAGACATGAAATTGAGCAGGTAAGAGATGAAACAAAAGAAATAATATCAGTGCCATTTATGGGGTCATTCGGAGAGAGGGAAAAAGGGAAGAGGAGAGGGAGAGAAGAGATCAACAAGGTGCAGTTTTTCAGGAAAGATCTATATCTTCTGGAGAATATTTACAAACCTACTCAGAATTGAAACTCATCTACCATTTAATTTCACAATATAATTAAAGAGCTACTTGGCTTTAGCAGTACATTTGAATTCAAATATTTTCCTATGTATTTAGTTAACTATAGAAAGTTGATTTGTTTCAATCTCTTACCTGAAACATATATCTTCCTGAAACGAAACATGATCTCATTTCTGTCCAAGAGTGAAATACACTCATACAAGCTACAACACTCCTATTTCAAGGGAGCATTATGCTTCCACTGGAAGCTTTTATTCCTGTTTGACAGGTTGAACATGTTTAGGAATCTATTTTTCATCAAACCTTGGAGGGTTATGTGGAAAACAAAAGAAGGAGTTTACATAATGAATACAGGATTTAAGCCAAACACTTAACAATGAATTAGCTTCTCTGTGCTGAACAGAATTTGTGCCAGAAGATTTTGAATGGCAATATGCAAACAAAGTACTTATTTGAAAAAAAAAAAATATATATATATATAAGGTGAACCTATTTCCCCTCAAGTCTTTCCCCTGATGTGATCCTGTATTTGAATGCGGGAGTGAATGGGGACGGAGGCACTGGTGATTTCAATTCCCAGAAGCAGAGTTAAGCCCTTGAAAATGTTACTCTAAGCATTCTATGAGTTTAACTGTCAAGTTTTTTTTTTTTAATTAAGATTTAATATGTTCCTTTTTTTTTATTCAACCTCAGGATCCAAAGTAAATTTCCAACATAAAAATAATTTTATTATTTAATCATGTTTGAAAGAAACAGAAATAGAAAAGAATATTTACAGGATTAGCCAGAAAGCTGATGTGGATAGTTCTTTTCTTTTCTTTTTTTTTGGTTTATTGCTATTGAAAATGAACAATGTGTGGAGATTTGGAGTCAACACATAACATATCTAGTTGGATCCAGGAACTATGTCCAGTTAGGAGTATGTTTGGTTTATTGAGGAAAGTTTTAGGAACTAAAATATATTATAGAATCCTCATCCTTTTCTCTTTTATCCTTTTAATTTTATATTAGTGTTTTTCTAAGATTGATATCTTGAATGGAACGATAGAAACAGAAAATTAAAAATTACATTCACATTGGAACACCTGATGAAAAGATATTTGTAAGAATGAAAGTCACAAAATTGTACATCCCTCTCACATTCTTTTCCTTATAGAGTAACACAGGTTGTGCGATGTTAAAGACAGAGTAGAAGCTTAAGTAGAAATAGAAGGTGGTGATACAGGGAAATGTTTTCACTTTCACATTTTAATAATAGCCTAGATTGCAATTCTAAACATTGGGACTCTGGAGAGGTAGAGAGACTTAAAAACCACTTTACATGTAGTGATTTTTACTCAGTACATTTATGCTCAACATTTACTTTCTCTTTAAAGTAACTCCTAAAATATACTGCTAATTTTTAAGAAAATAAATCCTTGAAAAATTGGAAATTTTTAAACCTACAAATCTCTTTTGTTATGGTAGACATGAATTTTGAAGGAAAAGCCAAGCGATCTGGACTGATTTGAAAAGTCCAGCTGTTTGGACAGTCTAATCTTGGCAAAACTGAAAGAGTAAGGTTAACACAGTTTGATATTGGTTATTTATTAACAGGAAAAGGATACCAAAATGTACCTTGTGCTTTGTTTCCTCTGTGAATATGTCCTTCAACACCATCTATTTCCTTTACATAATGCTAACCCCTTTTAAGTAGAACATTTAAGTAAAAATAAAATCAGATGGAAAACCATGCCATTTTTACTGTTTATTTTTTCATGACGTTGTTCTGTGCCCACTACTTAAACAAGTAAAGCCTTCTCTTTAACATAATAGTCTACTCATTTTGCAGGCAAAGTATTTAAGACAAAGTGATCAGCCTTCAAAATGGAAATTACACATCTTTTAGGGGAAAAAAAAGAAAAGCTTTATGGGGTCAGTTTATTACCTTTTCTGTATATTCTGTGTATATGCTGTTAGTATTACTGTACGTTGTTTTGTCTATTCATTATAAGAGACAACATTAAATGAAATTGTGCAGGCCAGAATACAGGAGTGGGTAGCCTTTCGCTTCTCCAGGGGATCTTCCCAACCCAGGGACGTGAGCCCAGGTCTCCCACCAGGCAGGCAAATCCTTTACCAACTGAGCTGTCAGGGAAGCTCCCTGAAAGATGTTAGAAACATGTGATTTAAGTGCCTTGGTGAATAGCCTCCTAAAACTTTCCTGCTTGTTGGATTAAAAAATCAAAATCTAAGTGCCTATAACTGATTAATTTTTTTATGTATTTTCCCTACTCTAAAGATAATTTTTTTTTTGCGGAGAAGGCAATAGCAAGCCACTCCAGTACTCTTGCCTAGAAAATCCCATGGATGGAGGAGCCTGGTAGGCTGCAGTCCATGGGGTCGCTGGAAGTCAGATGCGACTGAGCGACTTCACTTCACTTTTCGCTTTCACACAATGGAGAAGGAAATGGCAACCCACTCCAGTGTTCTTGCCTGGAGAATCCCAGGGACAGGGGAGCCTGTTGGGCTCCTGTCTATGGGGTCGCACAGAGTCGGACACGACTGAAGCGACTTAGCAGCAGTAGCAGCAGCAGCAGCATTTTCCTTACCCTTCATTATCTTCTTAATATTATTTTTATAAACTGTTTTAAAAGTTTAAGTTGCTCTGTCATGTCTGACTCTTTGTGATCCCATGGGCTATATACAGCCCATGGAATTCTCCAGGCCAAAATACTGGAGTGGGTAGCCTTTCCTTTCTCCAGGGGATCTTGCCAACCCAGGGATCGAATACAGGTCTCCCGCTTTGCAGGTGGGTTCTTTACCAGCTGAGCCACAAGGGAAGCCCAAGAGTACTGGAGTGGGTAGCCTATCCCTTCTCTAGAGGATCTTCCAGACCTAGGAATTGAACTGGGGTCTCCTGCATTGCAGGCGGATTCTTTAGGGCCTTACTTATTAAGTGAAGTGGAGAAGGCAATGGCACCCCACTCCAGTACTCTTGCCTGGAAAAGCCCCATGGACAGAGGAGCCTGGTAGGCTGCAGTCCATGGGGTCGCTCCAGTATTTTTGCCTGGAGAATCCCAGGGACAAGGGAGCCTGGTGGGCTGCCGTCTATGGGGTCACACAGAGTCGGACACGACTGAAGTGACTTAGCAGTAGCAGTACTAAGTGAAGAATTCTTAGAAGGTTATCTAGTGGGTGCTTAGCAGTACTTGGTTCTGGGTCCACTATGATGAATGAGACAGGCAAGGTCCCTGCTATCATGCAGGGGACAGTACAACTTTCTACCCCTGCCTTATTTTCTAGTTGAGTGACCTGAACCTACTTATCACCTCTTTGAAAAACAATTAAAGGCAGTTGCAGATAAGATAAAGTTATTTGCCTATTCCTATTTCAAATATCAGGAAACTGACAAATAAAGGGAAATATCTTGATCAAGTTATTTTGAAATTAAGTGCTAGCTGTATTGCTACTATATTAAAAGTAAATTGCTTATTCTTTCATTCACTGTAGCTTGGGAGAAGGAAAAAAGTGAGTTAATAGAATATGAAGTCTCGATAGAGACAGAACTTTCAGACCTTTAAAAATAGTATTTGTTTAAAGTCTAGTATAGTATAAAGGAGGGAGAAATTAATAATGATGTGTCCAAATCTCATACAAACTTAGTTTCTTGACTCTTATTTTGGTGAAGTGAATACAATTATTTTGTTTTAAATGATAATTCAATTACTAAAGCATAAATACAGACGAAAAGTTCATTTAGAGTATTCAGTTGAATAAAATGATACTTCAACAATATCTGCTTTGCTGAGGTGCCCGTTGTTGATTAATAACACTGATGATGCTATAGATTGGCTCATTAAACACCATTCCAAGCTTCTTCTTCCTGTGTGTTTCTGGCTGAAGATTCTGAAAAGCTTAAAGTGACACTTCCCCTATGCCTTTGCAGTAAAGAGTCAGGAAGAGAATTAGACTCTACCGATAAAATGTATTTGCACAGACTTTAGAAGGTGGAAGCAAAGAATAGTTGCGTTGCTTTAGATTTTTTTTTTTCCTACCAGCAGACAAGATCTTGGTTT
The DNA here is from genome assembly GCA_006410635.1 of Cephalophus harveyi. Classification (NCBI taxonomy): domain Eukaryota; kingdom Metazoa; phylum Chordata; class Mammalia; order Artiodactyla; family Bovidae; genus Cephalophus; species Cephalophus harveyi. Next base: position 212,212 of record SJYT01050473.1, on the reverse strand, counting down.
CTAAAGCAGTACTCCAGTGTATGTTATCCGCTTCCTTTCATGTTGAGAGGCAGCTGTTGCAAAAGCAGTGATGACAGCTAATTCCCAGCTTTCTGATTATGGAAATGCTTTTAAAGTGGAATGTCTGTACTCAGCCGTTCCTGTGGTAGCTTCAGTCCCTGGCTGTGTTAGTTCTACAGTGTTGTGTTCAAGTCCAGAGCCCACAACTTTGGCTCTTTCTTCTATTAATTTTTGAAAGTACTTTATTCTCTGTATTAAATCTTTCTTGCTTGCTTTAAATATTTAGATTTGTTTCTGAAGAACACAGCAGCGTGTCAGACTGTGAGTTGCCAATACCTTGTGTTAACCTCTTTCTAATAATAGAGTTTCAACTGGTCACATACCTATATAATGAAAGACTGCCTTGCTCAGCCACTCTTACTGAGAGGTATAACAATGTGTCTTAAGTTTCAGATAATAAAATTTAAACAGGTATTATATTTGGTATTACTGGGTTTTGTCTTTAAAAGGATGGAGCATACAATACTCTGATACTTTCTAGTTGCTATGTGATGGCAAAGGTTGACTATCTTCCCTGAATCCAGGGACAGAAGCCACAAAATGAGAGAATAGTGTTCAGTCAATAGTGAACCACTTACACCTGAATTATTTTATGAAACACACAGTTCTATCCTGTTTTGTTGTTGTTGTTCAGTCGCTAAGTCATGTCCGACTCTTGAGACTCAATGGGCTGCAGCCCGCCAGGCTTCCCTGTCCTTCACTATCTCCCAGAGTTTGCTCAAACTCATGTCCGTGGAATCAGTGATGCCATCCAACCATCTCATCCTCTATCGCCTCCTTTTCCTCTTGTCCTCAATTTTTCCCAGCATCAGGGTCGTTTCCAGTGAGTCAGTTCTTCCCATCAGGTGGCCAAAGGATTGGAGCTTCAGCTTCAGCATCAGTCCTTCCAGTGACTATTCAAGATTGTGTTCCTTTAGGATTGACTGGTTTGATCTTGCAGTCCAAGTACTCTCAAGAGTCTTCTCCAAAACCACAGTTCAAAAGCATCATTACTTCAGCATTCAGCCTTCTTTAATGCTGGATTTTAGACTCTCTCTTGCTTTTGAAAAATAACATCTTATTCTTAAATAAAATATATTTGGGTTGTTAGAAGTAGAATTTGAACATAATTTTTAAAATGAGGCATGGGTCTAATAGTTGGGTACTGGGTGGCAAGAACCCTACTACTGCAGCCTGAAAAGCCAGTGATTCTTCTTATATCATCATAAAACATTTGACAAAACTGTCACTTGTAATCCTTATAAAGATAGACTACTTGCCAAAAGAGTGTGCAACCTCTGTAAATTGCTTGGAAAACCTCAGGACATTAAAAAACTCAGAATGTTTATGGGTGTTAGCTCTTTCTTGCCATGCACAATTCTGTGACAAGATGTACTTGGACTGGTTATAAGATACGATTTTAAAGAAGCAGCGTTCACAGTAAATAACCTCTGGTGTCCTCAAGTGCCTCCATTAAAACCTCTCAGTTAATTGGGATCCATTCTAGTTTCAAAGGTTAGATTAAGGGTGATGCTTTCTTGCCTCAACAAATATTTTCAGAGAGCATCAAAGTAGACATCATTAAATTGAGGGGAAGCCAAAATATTCTGAACAAAGAAACCAGAAAATATGAGGACAGCCTGCAAGCTTGGAAAGCTTTTCTCGATTAGATCTCTGGTTATGATTATTTGCCTGTGGATCTGACTTTCAGTAGAACAAAAGCATACTGAGTTTTTTTTAGGGATTGTATCGATCTGCAAAAGCCAATGTATGCTTGACCTTTAAAGCAGCTCCTGAAGCCTCCCAAGTGGCCTTGAAGAACATAACCCAGAAATTTGTACAGTCTTCAAGGAGAGAATAGAGTCCAATTCTCTCTTAAGGAGGAAATTATAAGGTATTCAGATATTTTCAAGAATGAAAGAGACCCACATTTAAAACAAAAAATTCATTCATTCAATATTGATGTGACACCAGGACAGTCCATGTAAGTCAGGACGATCACGAGCAAACCAGTAATTATGGTAATGAAATTATGGACAAAGAACAACATCCCAAAGTAAAGAAAACAGGAACTGTAAATGACAAGGGACAATGAAATTTCTTCTGGGTAATATAATCAGGATCTAGTCAAGGAAATGATTTTAGCACCAGAATGGGGAATGTTTATAATTCCTGTGCAGTAGGATTTGATCATTGCTTTGAAAATGACAGCTGTTTCTTTTTCAATTCTTCCATTTTTTGGAAGGCAGCTGTGCTTGCCACTATATCTCCAACACTGCACTCTTCCATTTTTTTTGAATGGGACTTTATTATGTTGGGTATACATGTGTGTAGAGGGAGGGTAGGTCAGTGGGAAGAAGTGCACACCTAGATTTTTGGCGGCAGGCTGCAAGTTGTGTCCCAGTGTCTTTTCCCCTCCTATGGTAATGGCCAGCCAATCAAAAGCCACATTTCTCAGCCTCCACTTCAATGAGATTTGGGCAAGTAACTAGTTAGTTCTACTCAATGAAATGTGAAAAGAAATATGCAGTTCTCTTCAGTTGTGCCCTTAAAGGGATGACATGTACACCTTCCTCTCTGCTCCTCCTCCTTCACACACACACACACACACACACAGATGCACACCTGAAGAGTAGCGATGACTAGAGTGGCCACCTTGGACACGGATGCCTGCTGCTGACAATGGCTCAACCTGAATTGCCTGTTATCATTCTTACCTTAGCTATAAAGAAGAGTGAGAAAACACGAGAGAGAACGGACTATCATGTTTATACTGCTGTATTTTGAGTCTTTGTTATAGAGTTTATGTTAAAACCACATTAACTACCACAGTATGCATAGACTGAAATGATTATTTTTCCTAAAATTTTATTCATAATACATTACTTACAAAAATTTAATCAGAGATCCAAACTGCCTATTTCAAAGTGCATGTTTAAATTAAAAATTGTATGAAGTATTCATGTTCCATAAATTTAGAATAAAAACTTAATTGTTCTCAAACAATTATCTCCAGAGAATATTTACAATGAAAAATTCATCCACTGACTATTACTGGAGTGGATTGCCATTTCCTTCTCCAGGGGATCTTCCCGACCCAGGGATCGAACCTGGGTCTCCCACATTGGAGGCAGACGCTTTAACCTCTGAGCCACCAGGGAAGTCCGACTATTGATGCCAGCAATCATTAAATTAATGCTGATAAACATTCTGTGAAAGGTTTACATATTAGACTATTACTGCTTTTCACATAGTTTGGTATAAAGTTAAGAAATATGGTCCATACAGGGACTACTTGAAATGAGAGTTTTATGAAGTCTAACATCCATTCTGGAAAATAACAAAACAATAACAATTGAAAGATTATCTTGACTCATCAAATGTAAAGTACAGAGTATGTATAGAGTGCACAAAAACAGTGCATTGATTTTAAAAGGAATTCAGCTTTTTTTCCTGCTTATAATGACATGATGAGAAAATTGCTCTACATTAAAGAAAAAAACACGTATAAACATATCTATTCCCAAATTTGTCAATTAAAGTGAATTGCTTGTGTTTCTTAATCCAAGACCAAAGAGCTTAATATTCATTTTTCTTTCTTCCTGAGGTTTGTCTCCTTGGAGCGTGTGAGAGAGTTCGCATTGCCTTATGGCTTATGGGGCTGCCAGGGTTGAGAACAAAGCTGAGGAGTGAAGAGTGGGGAGAGGGAAGAGCGGAGAGAGGAGAAAATTTGTTGAAACTGTTTTATTTTAAAAGAAAGGAAATTAGTTGAAGCTGTCAGATTGGTTTTGGCTAATTTTACTTACTGATTGCATTTTAGTATATTGTAGATAACTAGAATTTGAATGGAAGAGACAGTAAGAATCAAACTGAAGTTATACTGTGGATACTTTCAGGCCTTGCAGGATACCATTGTGCCACAATTACAGAGGACAACAGCCATGGGCATCAGGGTGGCTAGTTTCCTGAATGAGTCTATTTTTACCCATTTGAAGAAGACTCTTGAGAGTCCCTTGGAAAGCAAGAAGATCAAACCAGTCAATCCTAAAAATAAACCCAGAATATTCATTGGAAGAACTGAAGCTGAAGCTCCAATACTCTGGCCACCTGATGCTAAGAGCTGACTCATTGGAAAAGACCCTAATGCTGGGAAAGATTGAGCACAGGAGGAGAAGGGAACCTGAAGGATGAGATGGCTGGATGGCAACACCAACTCAGTGGACATGAATTTGAGCAGACTCCGGGAGATAGTGAAGGACAGAGAAGCCTGGTATGCTGCGCTCCATGGCCTCACAGAATCAGACATGACTGAGCAACTAAATAACAACAACTTCTAAATAAAATCCTTCTCTCTTGTTCTTCTGAAATTGCATTGCTCCCATTTCATCAACTTTGGAGGCACTTACTACTCACTGTCTTGTATTATAATGGGTATATATATATTTACTCTCCTTTTTTATTATAGAGTCTGTGTTTTATTCTCATCTTTTTGCTTTCTGAACATAATAGGCACCAAAACATTTATTATAAGAAGTCATTGTTAACAGATCTTGATCCTGCTTCTGGGCCTTCCTGTATTTTATTGTATTGTTTCTACTAACTTCATACATTCATAAAAGAGATTCTTTTTTTTAGTTACTTACATTTTTTCCTTTATTCATTCTGTTACCTTCTGACCAAAATTAATATAGTAATGCAGGAAATTCCTCTTCCAACCCATAAAACTTTTTAGAAACTTTAAAAATTGTCCTATCTTTCTATATTACCTTATTTAATATAATTTTTGAGACATAATTTAAATACAGTGAAACGTGTAGATATTAAGTGCACAGTTTGATGAGATAGACCAGCTCTGCTCCTAAGCTCTGGCAGTTCTGGAGTTTCACCTGAATTTCTGGCATGTTTGACAGTCTCTCCCCTCAGGCTGATGAGATCCACAATATATCTATCACTTCCAGGCCCAATCTCAGCTGGGTTTATAGCTCTATAGTAGCAGTCTGTCAGGTCTATGGAATCTCTTCCCTATGCACATACAGCTTAGAATTTGCACAGAAACTCAAGAGAACACTTACTCAGATTGTGAAGTTCTCTGTCCAGCTACCTTCTCTCTGGTACCCTTTCCCTGAAAATAACAGCTACCTTGGTGGCCCAGAATTCCAATATTTATTTCTTCTATTCAAGGAGATTATTGTTCTGTGTTTGGCTCTACTTCTTAAATTGGAAAGTGATCCCCAGCAAAAAGCCAGGATGAATGTAGACCTCATTTTATATATTATTTTCTTTCCTTCAATTATCATAGCCCTGAGTACTCTGTATTCCAGTTTTGTCCAGTTTCATAGTTACTTGCAGCAGAATTGTGATTCTGATGGACATTATGATAGCCAGAATTGAAAATCCCATATCAGGTTAATTTTTAGTTACTTTTTTTTGACACTTTATCTTGGTTGATTTGCCTTTCTTTAGAGTAAGAATAATGCATTTCATATCAACCTTCTGTAGTTGTTTGAGGATCAAATAAAATAAGTTTTGAAAAAAAAAAACTCTAGAAATGATAAAACCTAAGAGTATTTAAGATCTAAGTCTTAGTGTAACTCTTTAATATAATTAATGTCATCATTTTATAAATGTACACACTGTATGTTAAACTGTTAAACAGTTAGAACTGGTCATGGAACAACAGACTGGTTCCAAATAGGAAAAGGACTTATGTCAAGGCTGTATGTTGTCACCCTGCTTATTTAATTTATATGGAGGGTACATCATGAGAAACACTGGGCTGGAAGAAGCACAAGCTGGAATCAAGATTGCTGGGAGAAATATGAATAACCTCAGATATGCAGAGGATTACCACCCGTATAGCAGAAAGTGAAGAAGAACTAAAGAACCTTTTCATGTAAGTGAAAGAGGAGAGTGGAAAAGTTGGCTTACAGAAAACTAAGATCATGGCATCCGGTCCAGTCACTTCATGGCAAATAGATGGGAAAACAATGGAAACAGTGACAGAGTTTATTTTTTGGGATTCCAAAATCACTGCAGATGGTGACTGCAGCCATGAAATTAAAAGACGCTTACTCCTTGGAAGGAAAGTTATGACCAACCTAGACAGCATATTAAAAAGCAGAGACATTACTTTGCCAACAAAGGTCCATCTAGTCAAAGCTATGGTTTTTTTGCAGTAGTCATGTATAGATGTGACAGTTGGACTATAAAGAAAGCTGAGCACCAAAGAATTGATGCTTTTGAACTGTGGTATTGGAGAAGACTTTTGAGAGTCCCTTGGACTGCAAGGAGATCCAACTAGTCCATCCTAAAGGAAATCAGTCCTGAATATTCATTGGAAGGACTGATGTTGAAGCTGAAACTCCAATACTTTGGCCACCTGATGTGAGGAACTGACTGATGTGAAAAGACCCTGATGCTGGGAAAGATTGAGGGTGGGAAGAGAAGGGGATGACGGAGGATGAGGTGGTTGGATGGCATCACCGACTCAATGGACATGAGTTTGAGAAAACTCTGGGAATTGGTGATGGATAGGGAGGCCCGGCATGCTGCAGTCCATGGAGTCACAAATAGCCGAACACGACTGAGTGACTGAACTGAACTGAACTGAACTGTATGTTAAACTGATTTAAGTAAAGGAAGAGAATCCAGTTCTAAAAAAATAATACAATTTAGGGAATAAAATATACTCATCAGTTTCTCTCAAATTTTTCCAATAAAATTCCTTATTAACAAAGGGAATCTATACTGGTCTATACAAAATTTATTTAAGGTTTTTACATTTTATCTTAAAATTGTGTATATATGGTGTATAATTATGTTAAACTTAATGAAAATATAACGTTCTCTCCTCACCTCAGTCTTGGAGCAAAACAGAATCAGAACTGTGTATTTCACAATGAGTTCTGTAGCTTCAGTTGTAGCCACATAAATAGTTGTACTCTGCTGAGAGATTTGTGATAATGTGTGTCCATATTTGTCTGAAAACTTTGAGTCTACTATTTGGTACACTTAATTCCAAACGTTAATATTTGAATGAGTTGTGTCTCATAGTCTTTTATCTGAATGTTTCTTGCATCCATTTTCTGAGAACAACTCTATTTTAAGGCAAAGTAGAGTTTATCATATTCAGAGATGGATTATTAGTAGAGTTGTAGAGTTTTATATATATGTGTGTGTGTGTGTGTCTGTGTATATATATATTTACTTTTTTAGCTGTGCTGCATGGCATGTGAGATCTTAGTTCCCCAACCCACACCCCCTGCATTGGAAGGCAGATTCTTAACCAGTAGACCACCAGGGAAGTCCTAGTAAAGATGTTAATATTGCCAAATATCACATGCAATTTTGGTACCCTCGATCTTTTTCCTTAAGATAAATTACTGATTTAATTTGCAGACATCCTCCCAAATCTTTACAAATGAGTGTGGTGTATATACTTCTATAATGCATTGTGATATTAAGTGATGTACTAAATATATTTTACATGATGTATTTCAAATATGCTTTCCAGTCAGTCTATATTATGGTCACATGCAGCTGTGTTAGGGACCCACTTGTGGCTTATTATAACAACTGGCAAACAGCAATACTCAAATAGACAAATAGATCTTAGGATACAAATGATTATGACTAAAACTTCCAACTCTTACAGAAAAATTATTAGCTGACTTTTTTAATGGTCTTTGACATTCTAAACAGTTTCCCTTTGATCACTGAAAAAATTCTTATTGCTGATAGAAATAAATAAAACTGCTAAAAATATTCATAATCTGTGGCCAGATCACAATGTTCTCAAATTGTCTCTGAAGAGAAAATGGATCAGTTTACTATAGTCAAACTTTATTACTTCTTTGGTGCCACACACATTCTCACAGGATAAAGATTTCTAAAAACTCTGTTTAGAAAACTCAAGAATTAACCTTTCCTGAAGAAATTTTTTTTAATGTCTCTTCTAATTTTTTAACTCTCTTTCAGCTTTTCTGTATGCTTATTACAGGCCAAAAATTTTGTAATCTCAAGTACATTTTAAGTAATCCATGAGAAATCAAAATTTTCCATAACTGTATAATTTTGCATATATTTTTATATAACATAATTGTATGGCATCAAATATTATTCAAATACACTTACAAATGAACTTTATTAAAAGTCAAAACAGAAACTGGTATACTTTTATGTAAAACTGGCCAAGTTTTCTAACATTGTCTGTTATATTTTATGTCTATTTTTTCCAGTTTTATTGAGATATAAATAGCCTATAGTCCCATGTAAGTCTAAGATACACAGCCTAATGATTTGATTTACGTTCATAATGAAATGGTTATCACAAGTTCAGTACACATCTGTCATCTCATTTGTATACAAATTTGAAGAAATAGACAAAAAATTTTCTTGTGATGAAAACTCTTTGGATTCACTCTTTTAACCACTTTGACATATAACGTACAGCAGTGTTAATTATTTATCAGTCATGCCATACGCCACATCCCCAGTACTCACCCATCTTATAACTGGGAAGTTGTACCTTTGGACCGCCTTTGTTCATTTCCCCCTTCCCCACCCCCTGTCTCTAGTAACCACAAATCTGATCTGTTTTTCTATGAATTTGTTTTGTTTTTAAAGTATACTTGACCTATAAAGCTGTGTTAGTTCCTGTTACACAACATAATAATTTGATACTTCTGTACATTTCAAAGTGATCACCACAGTAAGCCTCCTTAGCATCTGTCACCATACATAAGCATCTCATAGTTATTGACTATATTCTCCACCTTGTTCATTTCATACTTGTGACTCATTTACCTCTTGATTTTTCTCACCAATTTCTTTTCTCCTCCAGCTCCGCCTCTCCTTTGGCAACTACTTGTTTTTTCTCTGTATTTGTAACTCTGTTTTGTAATGTTTGTTCTTTCATTTTGTTTAAATGCTGCAATATCTAAACTGTCATGTTGCTAGTTTTCCCAAGAAAATAAGTTAGATTGTGGACAAAAATATTTGAACTTTACAATGCTATCAATAAGAGGACAGCAGGACTTTCTTCTTCTTTTTTTGGTTTGAATAGCCACTCTGTGTTTCCAGATTTTCAGTTAACCTGAATAGTAATTTAATGTGTCTCTGCTTAGTTTCAAACAGAAGCAAACCCATTTCCAACTATTCTAGAACGCCACCTTCTGGAAATGAAATGCTTCTCTAAATGTCAGGAAGCAGTTCATTGTGATTGTGGTAGATTTAGGACTTGGTAATGAGAAAACTCATGCTTCATCAAGAACATATGTTCCTTTCAACCAAATATTCTCCTCCTCCAGCCCTGGGGAATTAAAGAAGACACTGGTGTGTAACAGTTGCAGAATAAGTGAAAGTTTTTGATTGCTTATATTAGGTATAAAATTCTGTTATATTTACCTTCCCTGCCCCTTTTTAGAACCATAAAGTTGTTCTACTTCTATAATATATAACATTTTTACATCTAATAATAGTACATAGAAATAAGTAACACCATTGTTCGCACCATTAAGAATGAGCTAAGCCTCTGCAGTTCCAGTTAATCATTCTGTTCTAAAGGCTAGTTGATGAATATACATTTTGTTTGACATAAGACATGAGACAATCAGGATTTTTCTGACCAATTCTAACTACGTCAAGCTAGTTAAACTCAGTAGTAGTTCACATTCAAGTATGGGGTAACCCACATTTGCCACCTCTGTGGAACGCTTGTTTTCACTGTGATAGCGTTAGAACTTAAACAAACAAACAAACTATTGGTATTTCTTTGTTGGAAACTTATGGGGTGAAGATGAGTATGTATAAACATATTTTTTAATGATATTTTATTTCTAAAATGTGAACTTTGTAAAATATGTTTCTGAGGTTTCATTTTTTTAAGTAAAAAAATCTGCTGAAGATTTTAAAATTCATAATTTCTGTGTTAATTTTTAATTCTGGTCACTTGAGGACTATGTAGATATATACTCGTCAGTTAATCTTGGTGGTTTCATACAAACCTTGGCTATATCTGGAAGAGCAAATGTATTGTAAATGAGTAACCACTCATGCCCACAGCAGAGATTACTAAATAAACTTGCCTCTGTTTTTCTATGAATCCAGGAAGCAGTATATACAATGTTTTACTCCAGTTCATTTATAAGATGAAACTTAACTGAGTACTGAGGCCCTAGAGGAACCCGATGGCGCTAGTGGTAAAGAACCAACGTGCCAATGCAGGAGACACAAGAGATGTGGCTTCAATCCCTGGCTTGGGAAGATCCCCTGGAGGAAGGAAATGGCAGCCCACTCCAGTATACTTGCTTGGAGAATCCCATGGACAGAGGAGCCTGGTGGGCTATAGTCCATGGGGTCGCAGAGAGTCAAACATGACTGAAGTGTGCATGACACGTAGAGGAGCCACAAGAAGGATGAAAAGTAAAATGCTTGCAGTTGGAATGGGAGAAAAACATGAGCAAGAGAAATATCAGTTTTAAGGAAAATGTGGAAAGATAGGTCCTTTAATGATATAATTTGAGTAGGCAAATAGTACTAATAGTCTCATACTATCTCCAATTAAATTCCACCATTAGATATTCATTCTTTTGAAAGTAGTTCTTATCCAATAGCAATGACTAACAGAAGGTCAGAAACATAAAACCATGCCAGTCATTAACAGTTTTACTATATTTATTTCTTAAAAGCATCAGTCATCAGAGGACCATCTGTTTTGGGGGTGGGGGAGGAAAAGATAGACCCAATTTTTGAGCACATGTGCAGTCCAAAGAGAGCAGAACCCCAAACAAGAGAAAATAGTAGATTGATTACTTTGTCTAGGAAGAAGTCCAACAATCTTCAAGCCTATTAAGCACTAGATACTGGTTATGATGCTAAAGATATAGAGAATGTATGCTAGAGTCCTAAAGTACTGTAAAGAGTCAGAGAGACTGATATAAAAGGAGATAGTTGGAAGTATTTCATTTGAATTCATTATTATGCCTACAAGTAGTATGGAGGGAGAAGCTGAGAAGAACTAGCAAGTAAAATTCCCTTGAGAAATACATTTAAAACCAAGATAATGAATCAGAGAGGAGATAAATCATATCAAAGAGATATTAATCTCTTTGTTATTAAACAAGGGCAAGACGTCCCCCAAGTATTATCTTTTATATAATGTATGACCTTGATATATATAAAGAATATAATCTTAAGAGTGATTGAACAGTAATGGAAACATACAAAAAGCAGTCATGGAATCAGAGTTGAAGGAATCTAACCAGATAATTTTGGTTGCAGTTTTGATTTAGAAGGGAGAGAGGGGGAGAAGGGCTTCCCAGGTGGCGCTAATGGTAAAGAACCCTCTTGCCAATGCAGGAGACATAAGAGACATGAGTTGGATCCCTGGGTTGGGAAGATCCCCTAGGGAAGGGAATGGCAACCACTCTAGTATTTTCGCCTAAAAAAATTTCATGAACAGAGGAACCTGGCAGGCTACAGTTCACGGGGTCACAAAAGAGTTGGATAGGACTGAGCAACTGAGCACAACACACTACATCTATAGCTCACAATCAGGAAGTTAATTTTTGCTTCCTACAAGTTCTGGCAAATTGAAATCTCACTGATTCTGATTGCCCTGGATCTCCCTCCTTATAGATGCTGGACATGCCACAAAAGAGATGTGCACACATTGGTGAGAAGAAGCTGGACCTTTTGCAGTATTATAATTCCATAGTCTGAACCTGGGTTTCCTGGATCTCTATTTCTGGGAGATATCAGAGTTCATACTCCACCACCAAAAAAACTCTTTTTGCGAAAATAGGGCTTATGATATTTCCCTCTGAAACATTAATGATGAGCACTGGCATATTAAAAGCTGTGAGAAACCCTACAGGGAGGAAGCAACTTTCATTGAGTACACATTGTGTTTTATAGAGCATATCATTTTTCTTTATTAGCCCATTGTGATATGATTTGGAAAGTTTTCGATAGACAGTCTCCAACATGAAAATAAATGATTCTCATCACCTTAGTCTATTGCCATTAAAGATTCAAATTATAATATTCCTCTTTGCTTCAGAGTTTGCCAAACAAACAATTGATTATAATCATAATTTGGGATTCTATATAGGTCAGCCTGTAGGGAGACAATGTCCTAGTTTTGACCATTAGAGAATTCCAGTCTGCATAACAGTCATATTGCTAATGATGAATTACTAAATTGGACTCCACTTTGTTTATCAGTTATGTAACAGAATGCTGCAACAATTTGATGATATGATATTGAAATGTAAGTAAACATACATACTTTCACACATACATACATACAAACATACTTTTGCCTATAGTCCTGTGAAGTAGGACTCTTCTCATTGTCTAATTATATTGCACTAGCATCAAAAAGTGTAAAATTCTGACGTTAGCTTTGAGTTAAAATGTGAATTCATTGGCAATAAGTGATAATAAAATATAAAGAATGAAGCACTGTGCTTGTTAAGTAATAAATACTCCCAAACTTGAGCATATATTATCGAATACGCCTTTTTTCTTTCTTAAGCTTTTCCCTATTTTGTGGGGGAGGGGCTCAATTGCCTCCTTAATGGAGTACTTTAAAATGCAGATGCCAAATTATTAATATCATGTAGTACAGTTCTCATACTTTTAACACTTGATACAAAAATTCTGGAAAGACTCTGGGCATATGAAAATACATTCCTTTTATAGTTCAAAAATTTGAGAGCCAGAAGGAATGTAGGACTTCCATGACAGCATATGGGAAAATTATAAATCTTGGAATCTCACCCATATCTTTGATTTCAAAATGAATCTTTTATTATAATCATTCTTGCTGTATTAAAAACATACTGTGCTTTTTTCTTCCCAGACACCATCAATAGAATGTATTAATCTATACTACACACTTATACACTTCGAATGTAACTCAATTTGACATACCTCATTTCTGAGTTGTTTTTTTAAATTAATGTTTGTATTAAAAAGCTATAATAAATGTCCTGAGGATGAGACTGTGTCTTCTTAGCTATTCTCCACAGCTCCTATTAATGGCATTAGAGCCGTGCTAAAGATGTACCTTACCCAGTCATGATTGGAAATCCTAGCACTCCTCTGGCTTGGTTAACTCTTTATTGATACTTTAAAACACTTTAGAAAAATAATTTAAGATATCAGAGAAAATACATGATTCATGGGTTTCCTGGATTAAGGTAGTTCTCAGAAACCCAGAAATTAGGTATGAAAAAGGCTCTGAGTTCCACCAAAAGTAATGTAAAATCTCTGCCTACCAAGTGCTCTGTTTTATTATACTCTTTTAGCAATCCACCAAGAACCTGCAGAATCCCGATTTGTTACACTGCCTAACCATTAGAATCTATAATATCTCCTTCTGTTAATACAAAGGGCTTGACCAAGAGCTGATGATACCCAGAATTATCTTAGGTTTCTTTTATTATACTTTTAGATTCTGTTATTAGCTATCTGATTATATTGTTATTGACACTGGTAGGCAGTTAGTTTTCTACTTTATTTTGTATAACGGAATTTGGGGAAAATGTCCTTTTCTTCCAGACATTTTCTTTGGCAGATAAAGTTATTTGGTTTAATTCTATAATTTACTAAGATCACTGAGACAGCTAATATTGTATCACTGTTTTCACTCTAAATTCTTACAGTAGAGCTTCTTGTCTCATCATTACTAGCTCATGATATCTTGAACTGTAATTGTCACTTTGTTCTCTCCTCCTGAACATAAGATCTTGAAAGCAAGGATTCAGTCATAATTTATCAATATTTCTTCTGTCTGTAGTATTAAAAAGACTCAAAATATTACATTAATAAGCTTAGGTGTATGGTCTATGTATTGTTACAATGACAGATTCCGTGTCTGTGTCACATTTAGAGTTTCCAAATTTTCAATTCTATTTGAAAATGCAAGAACTGTAGGAAAAGTGTGTACACATTAAAAATGAAAGCTACTTTCATAAGCAACAGATTTTTAAAAATCCCAAAATGATAGCTCTGTAATGAGAGCTTTATTATCTTGCCACTGGTTTCTTAAGCACTTTTATTAATATTCTTTAACTGCACACTCTTATTTGTGACTAAAATATCTAGAGCGATCTGTGTTTCCAAAGTTTCTATTTTACCTCATTTCTTTGAATTTGAATTCCACCTGGTTCTTTGGATCAAGTGGAAATGAACTACTGACCTTGAACATATCATTTAGCCTTTCTGGGTTTTAGAGTCCTGTCTCCAAAAGAAGAGTTTCACACCAAATCGTCAACAATTAAATGGTTAAACAAAATATTCTTGCCATCTGTTGTTTTATTTTTACCCAGGAAAATTATCCCTGAAATTTGAAAAATATACATTGTCAAAAACTTTGCTTATGGGAATTCTAATGCCATTTATAAATTAATCATTTTTGCAATTATTTAGGTATTTATATCATATAAATACAGTCCATGGAATTATCCAGGGCAGAATACTGGAGTGGGTAGCCTTTCCCTTCTCCAGGGTATCTTCCCAACCCAGGAATTGAACCCAGGTCTCCCACAATGCAGGCAGATTCTTTACCAGCTGAGCCACATATACAGATATTTTATAACACAATGTACATCAGTATTACTTACCTTATTATTTCTTCTTTATTTTAATTGTATTTCTTGCCTCATTAGAAAGCAAACAGGGTGAACTCAGAAGCTCATTTCATGTTTAATGATTCACTACACATTATGAAAGGAGTTTTGTTCACCCTTGATTTTATCTTATCAGTTGCTGTGCAAATAAAATTACATGTTCCCATACTTTGTTTGAGAACCTTCAATGATTGGCATGACCACCATCAAAAATAATTTTCTCCAATCTCTTCCATTAACTCTTACTGTTGACACATTTAATTTATACAATTAAAAAGTTACCAGTAACAATCTAGCTATTTAATGCTCCCTCTTTCCATAAATTCCAAGGCGTGGACAGGGGCTCAAGGCTACAAAAAGACTTTTATAAATTTTTAAAGAAATTTTATTATTCTTTGAGATTCTCACTCTCTTTTTCTGTTACCCATATAAAATTTAAAAGTTTCACTGATAATTTAATGGAATTGGAATTAAAAGTGTGTGTTGTAGCTTTGTTCTTATGTTTCTTCCCTACAAGGAAATTACTGGATTCACTGTCTTTTAAAGAATAGAGTTCAGTCTAATGAATTAATTCTCAAAACTTTTTGCTCCCAATAATATTTTATCCTCTCAAGAACTACTGAATAGCTTTTATTCATATAGTTTATATATATGTATGTATATGTGTATATAAAGACATATTAGAAATCATAATTGAGAAGTACTTAAAAAATATATATGTATTAATTTTCTCTGAGGTTCTTTTCTTCAGCCAGATTGAGATGTAGCTGACATGTAACTTCGGGCAGAGTTAAGGTAGGCCACATGTTGATTTAATACATATATACTAAAAGACACTTGCTCCTTGGAAGAAAAGTTGTGACCAACCTATATAGCATATTAAAAAGCAGAGACATTACTTTGCCAACAAAGATCTGTCTAATCAAAGCTATGGTTTTTCCTGAAGTCATGTGTGGATGTGAGAGTTGGACTATAAAAAAGCTGAGTGCTGAAGAATTGCTGCTTTTGAACTGTGGTGTTGGAGAAGACTCTTGAGAGTCCCTTGGACTGCAAGGAGATCCAACCAGTCAATCATAAGGGAAATCAGTCCTGAATATTCATTAAAAGGACTAATGCTGAAGCTGAAACTTCAGCTAATACTTTGGCCACCTGATGCAAAGGACTGACTCATTGGAAAAGACCCTAATGCAGGGAAAGATTGAAGGCAGGAAGAGAAGGGGACGACAGAGGATGAGATGGTTGGATAAACATCACCAATGCGAGGGACATGAGTTTGAGTAAACTCTGGGAGTTGGTGATGGACAGGGAGGCCTGGTGTGCTGCAGTCCATGGGGTCACAAAGAGTCAGACACAACTGAGTGACTGAATTGTACGGAACTGAAACTGCAAAATGATTACCGCCTGCTGCTGCTGCTGCTGCTAAGTCGCTTCAGTTGTGTCCGACTCTGTGCGACTCCATAGATGGCAGCCTACCAGGCTCCCCCGTCCCTGGGATTCTCCAGGCAAGAACACTGGAGTGGGTTGCCATTTCCTTCCCCAATGCATGAAAGTGAAAAGTGAAAGTGAAGTCGCTCAGTCATGCCCGACTCTTAGCGACTCCATGGACAGCAGCCTACCAGGCTGCTCCGTCCATGGGATTTTCCAGGCGAGAGTACTGGAGTGGGTTGCCACTGCCTTCTCCGGTTTACCGCCTATGGTTAGCTAAAATGTGCATCATGTCACCTAATTGTTCTTTGTTTTCTGTGGTTAGAACATTTGAGATTTGCTCTCTTAGCTACTTTTAAGTATATAATACAGTTCAGTTCAGTTCAGTCGCTCAGTCGTGTCCGACTCTTTGCGACCCCGTGGACTGTAACCTACTAGGCTTCTCCGTCCGTGGGATTTTCCAGGCAAGAATACTGGAGTGGATTGCCATTTCCTTCTCCAGGGGATCTTGCCGACCCAGGGATCGAACCCGGGTCTCCCGCATTAGAGGCGGGACGCTTTAACCTCTGAGCCACCAGGGAAGCCTTAGTTAATAACTATCATGACTTGCTATATATTAGATTTCTAGAACACATGTATCTTATGATCAGAGGTATTTATCTCCCATTCCCTTGTCCTCCCCCTATCCAGAACCTGGTAACTACCACTCTGCTGTCTGTTTTTGTGAGTTCATATTTTTTAAATTCCACATGCAAGTGATGTCATACAGCATTTATATTTTTCTGACTCGTTTCATTTAGCATAATGCCCTCAAGGTTCATCTGTGTTGTCACAAATGACAGAATGTGCTTATTCACAGCTGAATAATATTTCACTGTATATATGTATATACATTATGTATAATATACATGTGTAATATATATCTATATATGTAAACCATGCCTTCTTTCTCTATCCTCCATTGATGGACATGAATGTTGTTTTCCATGTCTTGGCTATTGTGAATAATGCTTTAGTAAACATGAGAGTGTATATATCTCTTTGAGATTTTATTTTCATTTCTTTTGGATATATAGCCAGAAGTAGGATTGCTGAATCATATGGTATTTCTATTTTTAATTTTTTGAGGAACTTCCATACTATTTTCTATAGTGGCTGTACCAACTTCCATTCTCACCAACAATGCACAAAGATTTTCTTTTATTCATATCCTCGTCGACATTTCTTATCCTGTCTTTTGTCCAGTTTTCCCCAAACCATTGTGTATTCTTGGCTTCTTTGTCATAAATTAATTGACCATGTATGTGGGGTTTATTTCTGTGCTCTCTGTTCTATGGATCTCTGTTTTTATAACAGTGTAATATTGTTTTGATTATTACACCTTTGTAATATATTTTGATACTAAGATGTGTGATACCTCCAGCTTTTATTTTCTTTCCAAGATTGCTTAGCTATGTAGGCCCTTTCATGATTCCACATAGATTTTAGACTTTTTGTTCAATTTCTGTAAAAAAGAACATCAAAATTTTGATCGGGATCACATTAAATCTCTAGATTGCTTTGATAGTATAGTCATTTTAGCAGTATTAATTCTTCCAGTCCATGAGAATGGAATATCTTTCCATTTAATTATGCATTCTTCAGTTTGTTCATCAGTGTCTTATTGTGTTAGATCTTTTGCCTTCTTGATTAAATATTTTTCTAAATATTTGGTTCTTTTTGATGTGATTATAAACAGGTTGTTTTTTATCTTCTTGATAGTTGTTGCTGTATAGAAAGACAACTGGTTTTTGTATATTGATATTGTATTCTGCTAAACTACCTATTTTGTTTATTAGTTCTAACAGTTTTTGGTATAGTCTTTTCATATAATCCCAATTCATTTTTCTTATCTAATTGCTCTGAATAGGACTTCTGCTGCTGCTGCTGCTGCTAAGTCACTTCAGTCGTGTCCGACTCTGTGCGACCCCATAGACGGCAGCCCACCAGGCTCCCCCTTCCCTGGGATTCTCCAGGCAAGAACATTGGAATCGGTTGCCATTTCCTTCTCCCATGCATGAAAGTGAAAAGTGAAAGTGAAGTCGCTCAGTCGTGCCCGACTCTTTGCGATCCCATGGACTGCAGCCCACCAGGCTCCTGCATCCATGGGATTTTCCAGGCAAGAGTACTGGAGTGGGGTGCCATTGCTTCTAGGACTATTTTGAATAAAAGTGATAAGAAGGGACATACTTATTTTATTCCTGAACTTAGAGTAAGTCTTTCAGATTTTTTAAACTCTTGACCTCTTAATTTTGGTTGCTTCATTTATGAAATTTATAAAAACTAAGGGGTAAGTGGTTTTTCATGTCCCTCAGAGTACTCAAAATTGCATGAAATTTAGTGTAGTGTGAGTTTGTTATACCTACCTATTGTAGCTATTGTAACTTCATATTGTTTCAATATTGTTATTAGAAATGGGATTACCTTAGGGTGCAATTCTATTTCTCCATTTTTTATTTATTTAAAAAATTAGTTAGGGAAATTTATCCCTAAAATACTTTGAAACCTTCTTTAAAAAGTAGTAATAGCATTTTACTGGACTGGAAAAGGTCAGTTTTCATTCCAATCCCAAAGAAAGGCAAAGCCAAAGAATGCTCAAACTACCACACAGTTGCACTCATCTCACATGCTAGTAAAGTAATGCTCAAAATTCACCAAGCCAGGCTTCAGCAATACGTGAAATGTGAACTCCCTGATGTTCAAGCTGGTTTTAGAAAAGGCAGAGGAACCAGAGATCAAATTGCCAACATCCCCTGGATCTGGAAAAAGCAAGAGAGTTCCAGAAAAACATCTATTTCTGCTTTATTGACTATGCCAAAGTCTTTGACTGTGTGGATCACGATAAACTGTGGAAAATTCTGAAAGAGACTGAAATACCATGGACAGGGAGGCCTGGCGTGCTGTGATTCATGGGGTCGCAAAGAGTCAGACATGACTGAGCAACTGAACTGAACTGAATACCATTTTTGAGCTTATTGAATTATATTACTAAGTAAGGATTTTTTTTATTAAAAAATAATTCTTAAAAATTATCTTTGTTGACAATGCACCTGTACCATTCTTTCATAGATCTGATTAATAATCAGTTTATTTTTCCTTTTGTGGTATATTATAAGATACACATTGATTCAGAAGTATCATTTCAGGGCTTTTTATCAAGTTTAAAACCTATCCTTTGTTCCTATAAAGAATTGAATGTACTGAATAATATGGATTGTTCATCCTACTTCTTAGAAAAGGCAAGAAACCCCCAGTGGTACACTCTGAGAAGGTACAAAAACTAGGCTTTAAAGTTCTAGAGTTATGGTGATCCTATGATTACTTTGGGACGTGAGTTTAAACTGACCTTGGAATAAGAATTGAACCCATTAAAAAAAAAAAAAATCTCCCTGATGAGATGTATTAGATATACTCCGACTGCCAGTCTTGTGAGAAAAGAAATTCAAAACTTTTCCCTTTTAGTTAAGGGAAATGTCTCCTTGTGTGAAATCAAGACCCAAGGTCTATGTCTTAGGTGAAATCAAGTATGATTAAAAGGTGCCAACTGTGTGCCAAAGTCCTCAGTCTGAGATTAGCGAAAATATTTGTCCTGGTCCAGAGATACCCTTGTAAACCTGTAACACTGCTCTAGAGCCACCCTCTTGTAATGTAAGGCTGGGAGGAATTCAGTAGGGAAAAATTACAATCCTCACTACAAAGCAGCTTTAGATTAAAATAAATCACAACACAGGTGAATGAACAAAGTGTCATGAACAAAGTATCAGTTCTAGCAAAAATAAGCCAGAATTTTGAGATAATATGAGTAAATAAAAATAATAAAATGAATCTGATGTGTTTAAAATGATTAAAGCAATAAAGTGTAAAACCTGTAAAGATAGGACAAAATGCTGTAAGGATAGACAAAATATAATAAAAATAGCAATTATGCACAGTACACATAATACAAAAAAAGATTATGTATACATGTATATATATGTACACACATATCTTTTATACACACACACATATATATATGCATATATGTATATATTTGTATTCAAGCCAGTGGCTCAGATGGTAGAGTCTACCTGCAGTGTGGGAGTCCCAGGTTTGATCCCTGGCTAGGAAGATCCCTAGGCTACCCACTCCAGACATGAAGTAGAGACTGAACATCAACAGCAAGAAAACAAAGGAAACAGGGACTCTGGGTTTAGATTAAAATGGAAAAATGTCCAGTTAAATATAAACTATAAATAACATCATGGAATTAGTTTAACAAGTATGTTTTCAGATGCTATTATGCGCCTAGCATTGTTCTAGATATTTCAGTACCTCATTGAGTAAAACATACAAATATTCCTGTGAACATGAAATTCAATTTCTAGTGGGAGAGAGAAAATAAACAGTAAGTACATTGCAAAAAAGGTGAAAAATATGAACAATGAACACAGAGAGTTTTAAGCTAAATAATATAAAAGATATATCAGCAGATACTTAGTGAAAGAAAACTGTGATATCTTTATTAGTATGAGAAAAATGGAAGGCGGGAGAACAAGTGGCAGAGGAGTAGGTGGATGTGGAGTACATCACTCTCCATGGATACATCTGGAATACACCTTTAGACACAGAAGTACATGCAGAACACCAGCTGAGAGCAGAAAGGAGTACTTGACCAATGGAAAAGAATATATAGAACCATGCAAAACTCAGTAGAGCAAAGGAACTAGGGGGAAAAACGGGAGTGTTAGTAGGACTGGACCTGCCCTCGGTGGGTGGGGAATTGATGCAGGAGTTTGATCCCTATATGAGGGCAATTGTCTGAGTCAGAGGAGAAACATTTAAGGCTGAGAGTGAAACAACTGATCTGTAGCAGCCTAAATGGAATGAGAATCAGACAGTCCTTGCCACAGCCATACATAATTATTATTTGCCTAATTTTGTAATTGCCATTGATATGGGATTCATCTTTGGTTTCTTGTTTTGTTTTTTTTTATATTTGTTTTACCCTCCCTTAATGCCATAACAAATTACTTGTGCAATATTCGTTCCTGGCCAGAGATCAAACCCTGAACCTTTGAAGTGGGAGCACTGACTCCAAGAATCTAGATTCCCAGAGCACTAACCCTAGAGAGTGTCAAATAGTGAGGACTCACAAAAAGGAAACCACTTGAATACAAGACCCGGCATCACCCAACCACCAGTAGCACTGTGCAGGATGCCTCATCTAAACAACAAACAAAACAAAAATACAAACCAAATCATCAGCAGACAAGAGTACCGTCTCACTCAGCTTTGCCCATCAGAGGAAAAACAAACAAAAACTCAGCACAAATCTCACCCTATACAAAGCTCACACAAACCACTGGACCAACCTTTGGAGGGCAGAAATCAAAAGAAAGAAAGATTAAACCTTCTTCAAGGAAAGAATTCAACTTTCATTGAAGCCTGGTAAAAGGAGACCTCAAACACAGTAACTTTAAAAAAAATGAAAAGGCAGAGAAATACTGCACAAAAAAAGGAGAAAACTAGAAACACAGAAGTCCAAATAAGAGAAGAGGAAATAGGAAAATTATCTGAAAGAGAATTCAAAATAATGATAGTAAAGATGATCAAAAACCTTGAAAACAAAATGGAGAAAATACAAGAATTAGTTAACAAAGACCTAGAAGAATGAAAGAATAAGCATACAGAGGCAAACAACATAATTACTGAAATTAAAAATATTCTAGTAGGAATCAGTAGCAGAATATCTGAAGCAGAAGAATGAATCAGTGAGCTGGAAGATAAAATGGTGGAAATAACTTCTGAAGAGCAGAATAAAGTAAAAAGAATGAAAAAAGCTGAGGACAGTCTCAGAGACCTCTGGGACCATATCAAATGCACCAACATTTGAATTATAGGGGTCCCAGAAAAAGAAGAGAGGAAGAAAGCATATGAGAAAATTTTTGAAGAGATTATAGTTTAAAATTTCCCTAACATGGAAAAAAATAGCTAATGAAGTCCAAGAGACACAAAGAGTCCCATACAGGATAAACCCAAGGAGAAACATGACAAGACATATACTAATCAAACTAACAAAGACTAAACACAAAGAAATAATATTAAAAGCAGCAAGGGAGAAGCAACAAGTAACACGCAAGGGAAACCCCATATGCTTAACAGCTGATCTTTCAGCAGAAACTCTGCAGCCAGAAGGGAATGGCAGGGTATATTTAAAGTACTGAAAGAGAAAAATCTACAACTAATATTACTGTAGCTGGCAAGGTTCTCATTCAGAACTGATGTAGAAATTAAAAGCTTTTCAGACAAGCAAAAGTTAAGAGAATTCAGTACCACCAAACCAGCTTTACAACAAATGTTAAACAGACTTCTATAGTCATGAAATACAGCAGTAGAAAAAAGATATACAAAATCAACTCCAAACAATTAGAAAATGGCAATAGGAACATATATATGAATAATTGCTTTAAATGTAAATGGATTAAGTGCTCCAACCGAAAGACACAGACTGGCTGAATAGATACAAAATCAAGACCCATATATATGCTGTCTACAAGACACTCACTTCAGACCTCAAGACACATACAGACTGAAAGTGAGAGGATGGAAAAATATATTTCATGCAAATGGGAAGCAAAAGAAACCTGGAGTAGTAATTCTCATATCAGACAAAATAGACTTTAAAATAAAGAAGATTACAAGAGATAAGGAAGGACACTACATAATGATCAAGGGATCAATCCAAGAGGAAAGCATAAGAATTGTAAGTATCTATGCACCCAACATTCAGTTCAGTTCAGTCGCTCAGTCGTGTCCAACTCTTTGTGACCCCATGAACCACAGCACACCAGGCCTCCTGTCCATCACCAACTCCCGGAGTTCACCCAAACTCACGTCCATCGAGTCTGTGGTGCCATCCAGCCATCTCATCCTCTGTTGTCCTCTTCTCCTCCTGCCCCCAAGTCTCTCCCAGCATCAGAGTCTTTTCCAATGAGTCAACTCTTCGCATGAGGTGGCCAAAGTATTGGAGTTTCAGCTTCAGCATCAGTTCTTCCGATGAACACCCAGGACTGATCTGCTTTAGAATGGACTGGTTGGATCTCCTTGCAGTCCAAGGGACTCTCAAGAGTCTTCTCTAACACCACAGTTCCAAAGCATTAATTCTTTGGCACTCAGCTTTCTTCACAGTTCAACTCTCACATCCATACATGACCACTGGAAAAACCATAGCCTTGACTAGATGTTGGCAAAGTAATGTCTCTGTTTTTTAATATGCTATCTAGGTTGGTCATAACTTTACTTCAAAGGAGTAAGTGTCTTTTAATTTCATGGCTGCAATCACCATCTGCAGTGATTTTGGAGCCCCAAAACATAAAGTCTGACACTGTTTCCACTGTTTCCCCATCTATTTGCCATGAAGTAATGGGACTGGATGCCATAATCTTAGTTTTCTGAATGCTGAGCTTTAAGCCAACTGTTTCACTCTCCTCTTTCACTTTCATCAAGAGGCTTTTTAGTTCCTCTTCACTTTCTAGCACCTCAATACATAGGACAAACACGAACAGACTTAAAAGGAGAAATTGACAGTAACACAATAACAGTAGAAGACTTTAACACCCCACTCACACAAATGGACAGATCATCAAAACAGAAAGTTAATAAGGAAACACAAGTCTTAAAAGACAACATTAGATGAGATGGATCTCACTGATATCTTCAGAACATTCCATCCAAATGCAGAAGAACATCTTTTCAAGTGCACATTGAACATTCTCCAGGATAAACCACATTCTGGGTCACAAAACGAAAAGGGAAATAAAAAAGTTTCTAGAAACAAAAGTCAATGAGAACACAACAACTCAAAACCTATGGGAGGCAGCAAAAGCAGTTCTAAGAGGGAGAAAATGAAGTCAGTCAGTCGTGTCTGACTCTTTGCAACCCCATGGACTGTAGCCTACCAGGCTCCTCCATCCATGGAATTCTCCAGGCAAGAGTACTGGTGTGGGTTTCCATTTCCTTCTCCAAGGGATCTTCCTGACCCAGGGATCAAACCCAGGTCTCCTGTATTGCAGGGAGATACTTTACCTTTATTGCAGTACAATACTACCTCAAGAAATACATCAAATAGACAACATAACTTTACACCTAAAGCAACTGGAGAAAGAAGAACAAAAGCATTCCAAAGTTAGTAGAAGGAAAGAAATCATAAAGATCTGAGCAGAAATAAATGAAAAAGAAATGAAAGAAATAAAGTAAAGATTAATAAAACTAAAATCTGGTTCTTTGAGAAGATAAAATTGACAAACTCTTGGCCAGACACATCAAGAAAAAAAGAAGAATCAAATCAACAAAATTAGAAATGAAAAAAAGAGAGGTTACAACAGACAATGCAGAAATACAAAGGATTATGAGACTATCATGAACAACTGTATGGCAATAAAATAGATAACCTGGAAGAAATGGAGAGATTCTTAGAAAAGCTCAGTCTTCCAAGACTGAACCAGGAAGAAATAGAAATTATGAACATCCCAACTACAAGCACTGAAATTGAACCTGTGATCAAAACTCTCCCCCCCCACCAAAAAAAGGCCAGGGCCAGATGGCTTCACAGGAGAATTCTATCAAACATTTAGAGAAGAGCTAATGCTTATCCTTCTAAAGCTCTTTCAAAAAACTGCAGAGGAAGGAACACTGCCAAACTCATTCTACAATGCCACCATCACCCTGATACCAAAACCAGACAAAGACAACACGAAATAAGAAAACTAAAGCAAGAGAGTTCCAGAAAAACATCTATTTCTGCTTTATTGACTATGCCAAAGCCTTTGACTTTGTGGATCAAATAAATTGTGGAAAATTCTGAAAGAGATGGAAATACCAGACCACCTGACCTGCCTCTTGAGAATCCTGTATGCAGATCAGGAAGCAATAGTTAGAACTGGACATGGGACAACAGACTGGTTCCAAATAGGAAAAGGAGTATGTCAAGGCTGTATATTGTCACCCTGCTTATTTAACTTCTATGCAGAGTACATCATGAGAAACGCTGGGCTGGAAGAAGCACAAGCTGGAATCAAGATTGCTGGGAGAAATATCAATAACCTCAGATATGCAGATGACATCACCCTTATGGCAGAAAGTGAACAGGAACTAAAAAGCCTCTTGATGAAAGTGAAAGAGGAGAGTGAAAATGTTGGCTTAAAGCTCAACATTCAAAAACTAAGATCATGGCATCTGATCCCATCACTTCATGGGAAATAGATGGGAAAACAGTGGAAACAGTGTCAGACTTTATGTTTTGGGGCTCCAAAATCACTGCAGATGGTGATTGCAGCCATGAAATTAAAAGATGCTTACTGCTTGGAAGGAAAGTTATGACCAACCTAGACAGCATATTCAAAAGCAGAGACATTACTTTGCCAACAAAGGTCCATCTAGTCAAGGCTATGGTTTTTCCAGTAGTCATATATGGATGTGAGAGTTGGACTATAAAGAAAGCTGAGCGCCAAAGAACTGATGCTTTGAACTGTGGTGTTGGAGAAGACTCTTGAGAGCCCCTTGGACTGCAAGGAGATCCAACCAGCCCATCCTAAAGGAGATCAGTCCTGGGTGTTCATTGGAAGGACTGATAATGAAGCTGAAATTCCAATACTTTGGCCACCAGATGCAAAGAGCTTTTCATTTGAAAAGACCCTGATGCTGGGAAAGATTGAGGGCAGGAGGAGAGGGGGACCACATAGGATGAGATGGTGGATGGCATCACTGACTCAGTGGACATGGGTTTGGATAGACTCCAGCAGTTGGTGATGGACAGGGAGGCCTGGCATGCTGTGGTTCATGGGGTTGCAGAGTCGGACACAACTGAGTGACTGAAATGATACTGATTCCTATTACCTGTTTCTTACAGTCGTTAAGGTTTTCAACCTTTTCAGTTATGACTGAGAAGGCTGCACCAGTGTCTATGAGAAATTTTATTAAGCGGTCCACCATTTCAATGACCACCCAAGGCTTGGCATTAGTTATGTAGGTGGCGTCTCTAAGGCAGAGCCACTTTAGGCATTGGGTCCCATCAGTCTTTAGATTTGTGGAACCATCAAAGGCAGAGGGGCCCCTGCCATGTTGGCATCTGGGCCATTCCCTCTGCCAATGACCTGGCTGTTTGCAAAGGGAGTATCAATCACAATCTTTACTCCAGTGTCCCTTCTGTCTACACAGGGCACACTGATTTTGCCTGGGTACCCATGGGCCTTGTGGTCGACTGTGGCCAAACTGGCCCAGAAAGCCGGGCCTCTTTGGTGGTCTCTGAGTGGACAAAGACTTCGTCATCATTTGGGTTTTTTATTTTTCTCTCTGTGTTCATTCCACCTTTTTGGCCATATCCCTATTATTGAAAACCAAATAAGCCAATTGTAACAAGTCATTCATAGGGATCTGAGGACCATCAGTAGTTTTTTGAATTTCGTGTCTGATGGCTGGAGCAGACTGAACTGTGAAATGTATGCTCAAAAGGGTCTGTCCTTCGGCTAAGGAGGGATCCACATTTGTATACTTTTTAAAAGTCTTTATGTGTGCAAAGAGCATATGCTAGGGACCATTAACTTACCAAGCTCACTGGGCAGGATGTGGCTCTCATGCCACCATTGTCTGAATGTTTTGGGACATGTCCCATGCTTCTGTTGCATGGTTTTGTTTCTAATCAAGCCTGCTGGGTTTTGTGGTTAAGCGAAGCGATTTTCTTAAGTGATCATTAGCCTATTGAATATAGCTTAAAATATATATGTATCGTTATAAAAATATAGTATAATGTTTTTACTTGCAGTCTCCTAGTGAGATTAACTATTTAATCACCCGCTTTGTCCTTTTACTCTGTCCCTAGTAATATACATAGGAGCCAATGTAACAAAAGATGGGATCTTTACAGAGAAAGCAGTTAGTACTGAAGAACATAAAACAGCACATAGTCACTGGGGCGTTATCACTGTCATGGATGTAAACATTCAGTATCTTAAAGATAGCAGTCCTCCTCGAATTAAACTATCAAGTGAGTGTGATGCTTATTTAAAATTTCAACATATTCTTTTATGAAACTTGATAGGCTCTTCTATAGATCATTGGGATAGGCAAAGGAAGATTGGCTAATATAATTTCAAAAGTAAGAGCAGTATAAGAAAAACTTAACCCTCTAGGTCTCCAGAATCATTATACATGTCAAGAACTTAAAAGATATGCTATTTGAACAGGGTTTAACAAATAAGACAATGGACAGGGAGGCCTGGTGTGCTGCGGCCCATGGGGTCGCAAAGAGTTGGACACGACTGAGGGACTGAACTGAACTGATGTGCATATAGAGGGCTTCCCCGGTGGCACTAGTAGTAAAGAACTGGCCTGCCAATGCAGGAGACATAAGAGACCTGGGTTCAATCCCTGGGTTAGGAAGATCCCATGGAGGAGGGCATGGCAACCCACTCCAGGGTTCTTGCCTGGAGAAACCCCATGGACAGAGGAGCCTGGTGGGCTACAGTCCATAGGGTTGCAGAGTTGGGCAGGACTGAAGTGGCTGAGCACATGCACATGTGCATAAATAATGTAGTGACATTACAAATCCATTTACTTTTAATATGTGTCTTTATACTTAAAGTGAATTTCTTGTCGATAACATACACTGTGTCTTGTTTTCTGATTCACTCAGATAATCTGTCTTTTAATTGACGCATTTAGATCATTGGGCTTCCCTTGTGGCTCAGCTGGTAAAGAATCCACCTGCAGTGCAGGAGACCTGGATTTGATCCCTGGTTGGGAAGATCCCCTGGAGAAGGGAAAGGCTACCCACTCCAGTATTCTGGCCTGGAGAATTCTATGGACTATACAGTCCATGGGGTTGCAGGAGTTGGACACAACTGACTGACTTTCATTAGATCATTGATATTCTGGGTAATTATTGACATAGTTGGGTTTATCTACCATGTTTCTTAGTGTTTTCTTTCTGTTGTCCTTGTGGTTTCTGGTATTAGATTTTAAGAGAAAAATTCAATTCTTTTATAGATGTTTTAGTAAATTACAGAAAAGAATTTGCTTTCTGATTTGTCTTTTCCTCCAAGGTTTCAAATGCAGAAAATAATTATGGTGGTGGCTGACAATGGTGAGTGAGGTAAAAAGCAGTGAAATCATTAAATATGAATTCCCTTTTCCTTGCATTTGCCTCAGTGCCTAGCATGTTAAAATAGTGAAAGCAATTTTGATGATAGTGACAATAAATCATGTGAAATAATCATTATGCATTCTATAAAATTAAGAAAGTATATTTAAATGACAAAAATAAGGCACTTTATTTTTCATTTCCTGTACTTATTACCTGTTTTTAACTTGTTAACATTTTGTGATGTTAAATGGGGCTTACTATCTATATAACCTAGTGCTTTAAAGTCCCCCGTTTCAGTTTGTTTTCAATGATTAATAATGCTTGTTTATAATTTTGCCTCATTTCAGCGATACTAACTTAAGAATATAGCTCTACTTACACTAAATTCCAAAGAATTGCCAAAAGAAATACCACAGAGGAGAAGTAACAATGGTATCACAAGTTTAGATTCCTAATCTCAGTCCTTTATTTGTTCCTGGAATTAAACTTACCTTAAAATAACATATATTTTAATTATCTGGGTAGGATTAATATGTTAACTTACTACAAGTGTGTATTTAAATTCATCATTTTCATATCCTTTCATTTTCCCTATGCCTTTCAAATTCCTGCGAAGTTCCTCTGGAGGGCAGTATTATCATAACTAATACAATTAGCTCCAGCTGGCTGCGACAGGGAACCACTGCATCTTGGTTGCTTCTTGCTTACCTATTTCAGACCTTAATGTTCAGCATGACTTTAACTTTTTCACTTCCTTAAGGGAAAACAGAACGAAAAAACTCTTCCATCTATCTCTTTTGAAGATGATAGAAGTTATCCCCAGTCACATTATACCCTATTCAAAAGCAAACACAATTTCTGCTCTCCTTATTACTTCTTGATAAAACACCCTGGAAAGCGAATGAGGTGTCCCAGGTCTCCCACATTGTAGACAGATGCTTTACCGTCTGAGCCACCAGGGAAGTCCTAATAAGCAGGTAGATATATTTAAAAAACCAAATAATTGCATATAAAGATATGAAATAAAAGTTAAAATCTTAAAGTACCTAATCTTAGTAGATACTTTGCATAGATTTTTAAAATTCAAATTTTCTTTGATCATTATATATTCATACCATTAAATCACTGCCCATCATTCTTTTTCTTTGTAGCTTAATATATGTGGGTCCCTATATTTGGAGAATTAAAAGAATTCTGAATTACTAGCTTCTTTGGATAGCAAACATCCTGTGGAAAAGCCTCTTTTCTCTTTTTCTTCATTAATGCATCAGCGGTAATACTTAGCTCTGGTTAAAGGGTGATGGCATCATAAAATTTTAAGGCTAAGTCTAATCTAGGTTAAGAAATATGGTAATTGTTACCAAGGTATCTGACTTCTATTTCCCTAAATAACCAGGCTTCCTAAATGAAACATTTTTATTTCACTTCCTCTTTTAATAGCTGCCTCCCCTTGGAATCTTTTATCATTTTATTGCATTTGAAGCGCTTTCTTTTTTGGGGAAAAAAAAAAAGAGAGAACTATTTGAACTTTACAAACAGATATAAATGGAAAGAAAGAAGAGGAAGGTCAGATTTTGGGTCTGCTAACCTTGGCAACGTCCTTTGAAAGTAGTCCCCGGGTAGCTTTAACTTCTGTCAGTGCACGTGAGCCTGAGATCACCCCCGGGCCCAGCCTGTTTGGCACACTGACAGAGGTCACATTTTCACACAAATGAACAATTTCCGTGATAAAGTGAAACTGGTACTTAAGCACAAGCTCTAATGAGCAGCCCCTGTCTTTAGCTCCCACTTTAAAGTATCCCCAAGGTTCCCAGTACAATTTCATTTGACCTTTAGCTAAAGACTGTATTTTACTAGATCACCAGTTCCTCCTGATCCCTGGAGTGTCTGCCTGTGTCAGCACTTATGAGAAATCCACTCTGCACACAAGGCCAGTGTTCTCACCCCTCTTTAAGGACAGCTCACCAGACCTCTTTATCCCCTCCCTCTGATCTCCTCTCTCTCTTTTCTTGGGATGATGGCAATGTTCACACTATTTCTTCAGCTTCTACAAACATGAATTGATGTGTTTTGAATTGATATATTTGGCCTGGGAGTAAACCATGATTATGAATTGTCTAAAGTGCTATTATTTTTTGGGCAAACTTAAGGTGGCTCCAGTGGTAAGGAATCCACCTGCTAATGCAGGGGACACAAGAGATTTTCAATCACTGGGTCAAGAAGATCCCCTGGAGGAGGAAATGGCAACCCACCCCAGTATTCTTGCCTGGAAAACAATCCATGGACAGAAGAGCCTGGTGCGCTGCCTGTCTCTTATACACATCTCATTTGCTGCCTAAATTAAAAAAGTTGTTTGAAGATTTCATAAGTTTCTAAATTACAATCAGAAGTTAAATATTACCTTCTAGATAATGAAAGTTTTCAGAAATATTTTCATTTTAATGATGTATTATATGTAAATGTTGCAACTATAAATTTGATGTTAAGAAAAAAAGTAATGCATATAGGAAGTAATTTTATTTTTTTTGCTCTGCCTCTCTATTTTTTTAGATTCTATTTTGTGCTTTTAAGATGGTGAGTCAGCAATTTATTGGTTGTCTGGGTTAATAGAATGGTTAAAAAGAAAAGAAGAAGGAAACTCAAATTCTATTCAGATAGAATCTCCTGGCTAGTACATGATATTAATTTTGCATACATCATATTGTTTTAAATCAAAGTTTTAGAATGTGGTGATAATAGTGAGCCATTATTAAGGTCCACCCAACTGCCCTTCATACTTCTAGCATAATATTTCTCTTCCTTTTGGAGTTGTCTCCACTCTCCACTTGTATCATGTGTTCTTGGTGGAAGTTTGGCATCTTCATAATCCACCCACCTGTCTGGGCATAGGGGTGAGCATAGGCTCCAAGCTGAGCCAGTCTATCCCAGGGTCTAGAAAGTAACTGAGAAAAAAAACCTTATTAATTTTCAAAAAATGTACATTTTACTTGAGTATATTCCACATCAATTAGTATTCATTTCTGAAGTATAGGAAAATATTGATATGTTAATATTTAACAGGGGGGGCTTCCTCGGTGGCTTAGTGGTAAAGAATCTCCTGCAATGCGAGAGACTCAGGAGACCAGGATTCAGTCCCTGGGTTGGGAAGATCCCCTGGAGGAGGGCATGGCAACCCACTCCAGTATTCTTGTCTGGAGAATCCCATGAACAGAAGAGCCCTACAGAGTTGGGCTACAGAGTCGGACATGGCTGAAGTGACATAGCAAGCACGCACACACTCTATCTGAAGCAAATCATTGCATTTTGAAGACATTGATGACATGTAAATTTTTTTTCCTTCAAAGAAAATAACCTTTTTCTTGTTCTCAGCAGATTGTTCAGTTGTATTGATCAGGGGCAAATCTCATTGTGAGCACTTACTCTAAGACAGTAGCATAAGGCGGTGGGCTCCAGGAGCAAATGGACTCTGCTTCCTACCTTTTTGTAGTATTGTACTTTTAGCAGAAAGTCATCCTACATAGTGTAAAAATTCTCCAGAGCCTCTTGTTAAGAATTCATGTAATTTTTGTATTGTACTTATCTAGTTCCATGTCCAAACTACGGTGTGATGTTTATCCCTGACTTTAGTACTCTTGAGTTCCACTGCCAAAGTCATATTTGAGAAGCAAGAGAGGGAAAATGCATTTATAATTAAATATAAGTTCAGATCTTAAGTATATTGCTTACTGGTATTGGCCTTGTACAATTTATTTAATTTCTCTAAACCTCAATTACTCCTTGTAACATGGAAATCATATTTGACTGAACCAAATGAAACTGCCCTTTATGTGGGTTAAAAATAATGGAGCACTGAAGATTTCTTCTGATTTAGACTAAAATAGCCTTGCCTTCCCACATATATATATATAAATTAATTAATTGTATGCAAAGCTCTCAATAAAGTGCTTAATTTGAAGTAATTTTAATTATGCTAGGAAAATTGTTCAGGGCTATATGCTAACAATGTAAACAAAACACTATTACAAATAAACATACCCTCTAAGTGATACATGAGAAGTCTATACAATTAGAAATCATAATTACATTTTTAACCACTTATTAGCTATGAGAGTAAACATTAATATTGTTATTTTTAAGTAACTAATTCATGTGCATGTTAAAATGATCATATATATGAGCATGTCTGTCATGTATTTACTCAATAAAGAAAAAGTAGAAATAGGTATTATTTAGAAACAGTATAAACAAATATGTCAGGTGCTTTTCTAGATGTCAGGAATACAGCAAATAATAAGATAAAATCCATTATCTCTGGAAGAATATATGCTAGTAAGGGGAGACTCATAATAAGCAGGTAAAGTGAAGTCGCTCAGTCGTGTCCTACTCTTTGCGACCCCACGGACTGTAGCCTACCAGGCTCCTCTGTCCATGGGATTTTCCAGGCAACAGTACTGGAGTAGATTGCCATTTCCTTCTCCAGGGGATCTTCCCGACCCAGGGATCGAACCCAGGTCTCCCACATTGTAGACAGATGCTTTACCGTCTGAGCCACCAGGGAAGTCCTAATAAGCAGGTAGATATATTTAAAAAACCAAATAATTGCATATAAAGATATGAAATAAAAGTTAAAATCTTAAAGTACCTAATCTTAGTAGATACTTTGCATAGATTTTTAAAATTCAAATTTTCTTTGATCATTATATATTCATACCATTAAATCACTGCCCATCATTCTTTTTCTTTGTAGCTTAATATATGTGGGTCCCTATATTTGGAGAATTAAAAGAATTCTGAATTACTAGCTTCTTTGGATAGCAAACATCCTGTGGAAAAGCCTCTTTTCTCTTTTTCTTCATTAATGCATCAGCGGTAATACTTAGCTCTGGTTAAAGGGTGATGGCATCATAAAATTTTAAGGCTAAGTCTAATCTAGGTTAAGAAATATGGTAATTGTTACCAAGGTATCTGACTTCTATTTCCCTAAATAACCAGGCTTCCTAAATGAAACATTTTTATTTCACTTCCTCTTTTAATAGCTGCCTCCCCTTGGAATCTTTTATCATTTTATTGCATTTGAAGCGCTTTCTTTTTTGGGGAAAAAAAAAAAGAGAGAACTATTTGAACTTTACAAACAGATATAAATGGAAAGAAAGAAGAGGAAGGTCAGATTTTGGGTCTGCTAACCTTGGCAACGTCCTTTGAAAGTAGTCCCCGGGTAGCTTTAACTTCTGTCAGTGCACGTGAGCCTGAGATCACCCCCGGGCCCAGCCTGTTTGGCACACTGACAGAGGTCACATTTTCACACAAATGAACAATTTCCGTGATAAAGTGAAACTGGTACTTAAGCACAAGCTCTAATGAGCAGCCCCTGTCTTTAGCTCCCACTTTAAAGTATCCCCAAGGTTCCCAGTACAATTTCATTTGACCTTTAGCTAAAGACTGTATTTTACTAGATCACCAGTTCCTCCTGATCCCTGGAGTGTCTGCCTGTGTCAGCACTTATGAGAAATCCACTCTGCACACAAGGCCAGTGTTCTCACCCCTCTTTAAGGACAGCTCACCAGACCTCTTTATCCCCTCCCTCTGATCTCCTCTCTCTCTTTTCTTGGGATGATGGCAATGTTCACACTATTTCTTCAGCTTCTACAAACATGAATTGATGTGTTTTGAATTGATATATTTGGCCTGGGAGTAAACCATGATTATGAATTGTCTAAAGTGCTATTATTTTTTGGGCAAACTTAAGGTGGCTCCAGTGGTAAGGAATCCACCTGCTAATGCAGGGGACACAAGAGATTTTCAATCACTGGGTCAAGAAGATCCCCTGGAGGAGGAAATGGCAACCCACCCCAGTATTCTTGCCTGGAAAACAATCCATGGACAGAAGAGCCTGGTGCGCTGCAGTCTATGGGGTCATGAAGAGTTGGACATGACTGAGTGCACATGAACACACACATACACACAAATATGTGTTAATTTTCTTAACATTATAGTGAGCACAGAGTCATTGTACTATAAGAGCCTCAAAGCATTTGTGAAACTCCTGTTTCCCTATTTTGTTTCATAATTAGGGTTGTATGACAGAGTAAGTAACTGGTCATATGGATTTGTTTGATGTTAGTAACTGGCTTTAATCATACAATATTGTTATTACTAAAAAAGACATCCTTTGTGAATCTCAGTTCAGTTCAGTTCAGTCACTCAGTCATGTCCGATTCTTTGTGACTCCATGAATTGCAGCACGCCAGGCCTCCCTGTCCATCACCAACTCCCGTAGTTCACCCAAACTCACTTCCATTGAGTTGGTGATGCCATCCAGCCATCTCATTCTCTGTTGTCCCGTCTCATCCTGCCCCCTATCCCTCCCAGCATCAGTCTTTTCCAATGAGTCAACTCTTTGCATGAAGTGGCCAAAGACTGGAGTTTCAGTTTTAGCATCAGTCCTTCCAGTGAACACCCAGGACTGATCTCCTTTAGGATGGCCTGGTTGGATCTCCTTGTAGTCCAAGGGACTCTCAAGAGTCTTCTCCAACACTACAGTTCAAAAGCATCAATTCTTCGGCGCTCAGCTTTCTTCACAGTCCAACTCTCACATTCATACATGACCACTGGAAAAACCATAGCCTTGACTAGACGGACTTTTGTTGGCAAAGTAATGTCTCTGCTTTTGAATATGCTATCTAGGCTGGTCATAACTTTCCTTCCAAGGATTAAGCGTCTTTTAATTTCATGGTTGCAATCACCATCTGCAGTGATTTTGGAGTCCCCAAAAATAGTCTGACACTGTTTCCACTGTTTCCCCATCTATTTGCTATGAAGTGATGGGACCGGATGCCATGATCTTCGTTTTCTGAATGTTGAGCTTTAAGCCAACTTTTTCACTCTCCTCTTTCACTTTAATCAAGAGGCTTTTTAGTTCCTCTTCATTTATACAAATAATATCTTAGAGATTACTAGGGACAAACACTTATTCACCACTAATTATATTGTATATGTGGTCGGATAGCATCACCAACTCAATGGACATGAACTTGGGCAAATGGGAGATAGTGAGCAACAGGGAGGCCTGGTGTGCTGTAGTCCATGAGATCACAAAGAGTTGGGCACAACTGAGCAACTGAACAACAATATATCTGCATAAGAGGGTACAATTTCCATTCTGCTTCCATGAGGGAAAAGCTTAGACAGGACACCTTTATCTTTCCCATACTTTCTTACTCCCTCCTGCCAAGGAGAAGACAGTGACTTATTAATTCAGAACCCATGGGCTTCCCTGGTGGTGCAGAGGTTAAAGTGTCTACCTGGAAGATGAGAGACCTGGGTTTGATCCCTGGGTCAGGAAGATCCCCTGGAGAAGGAAATGGCAACCCACTCCAGTATTCTTGCCTGGAGAATCCCATGGACAGAGGAGCTTGGTGGGCTACAATCCACGGGTCGCAAAGAGTCGGACACGTCTGAGCGACTTCACTTTCTGTGGATCCTGAAGTGATATTGTGATTTGCTTTTCTTGTCATATGATAACCATGATAGGTTGGGTTTTGTCCATGTAAGGGTGAAGGCTCCAGTTTGGTAGAGTAAGTGAATTCTAGAATGAAATATTAGGAAGCACATTGTAACCCTACATGAAAGCTATGTACACTGATTCAGTTTTTCTCTAGAAAATTCTATCTTGATCTTCATCTCTATCATTCATGTGTATATATTTCAATCAGTTACAAATGTGTCAGCAAAATTAAAGATGGTATTTGCTGCAACAAATACACCTTTCAATCTGTAAACATGATACATGTTGCTACAATCAACTTCTTAAAAAATTTATTGGAGTATAGTTGATAATACAATGTTGTATTAGTTTCAGGTATACTGCAAAGTGATTCAGTTAAACATATACATATATGTGTGTGTGTGTATATATATGTGTGTGTGTGTGTGTGTTTGTATATATAGCGCACCATTTTTTAGATTCTTTTCTCATTTAGGCCATTAAAGAGTACTGAGTAGAGTTCCCTGTGCTATACAGCAGGTTCTTATTAGTTATCTATTTTATATATAGAAATGTGTATATGTCAATCCCAATCTCCCAATTTATCCCTTACATTTATCCCCTATTAACCATAAGTTTGTTTTCTGAATCTGTGACCTTACTTCTGTTTTGTAAATAAATTCATTTGTACCTGTTTTAGATTCCATATATATGCAATATCATATAATATTTGCCTTTCTGTGTCTGACTTACTTCACTCAATATGACAACCTTTGTTCTTTTT
Organism: Cephalophus harveyi; assembly: GCA_006410635.1. Lineage (NCBI taxonomy): Eukaryota > Metazoa > Chordata > Mammalia > Artiodactyla > Bovidae > Cephalophus > Cephalophus harveyi. The sequence continues at coordinate 175,688 of SJYT01050473.1, read as the reverse complement.
TATGGCTGAGTAATATTCCTTGTATATATGTACCACATCTTTATCCATTATTCTGATGATGGACATTGAATTGCTTCCATGTCCTGACTGTTGTAAATAGTGCTTCTATGAACACTGGTGTGCATGTATCTTTTCAAATTATGGTTTTCTCCAGATTATACCCAGGAGTGGAATTGCTGGGTAGTTTTCTATTTTTAGTCTTTTAGGGAACCTTTGTACTGTTCTCCAGAGTGGTTGTACCAATATACATTCCTACCAACAATATAGGCAGGTTCTGTTTTCTCCACACCCTCTCGAGCATTTAGTGCTTTTTGACTTTTTTATGATGGCTGTACTGACTAGGTGGCTCAGATGGTAAAGCATCTGTCTATAATGCTGGAGACCCAGGGATCGAACCCTGGGTCAGGAAGATTCCCTGGAGAAGGAAATGGCAATCCACTCCAGTAATCTTGCCTGGAAAATCCCATGGACAGAGGAGCCTGGTGAACTACAATCCATGGGGTCGCAAAGAGTCAGACATGACTGAGCAACTTCACTTCACTTCACTTTCACTATGCTGACTAGAGTGAAGTGATACCTCATTATAGTACTGATTTGTATTTCTCTAATAATTAGTGATGTTGGTATCATTTCATGTGTTTTTGGACCATCTGTATGTCTTCTTTGGAGAAATGTCTCTTATTTTGGCTACACCACATGACTTGCAGGATCTACCCTGACAAAGGATTAGGGATTTAACCCAGACCCCAGCCATGGAAGCATTGAGTTTTAACTGCTGGACTACCAGGGAATTCCCCACAATCACCATTGTTAAGTTTATTCATTCTAGTGAATAAACATTTGAAGCTCCTAACTTGTTTTTGAATGGAACAAGTTCAAAAGCAAAATCAAAACTAAATTTGAATGCCCTTAGACATCTTTTTACTCTCTAGCATTTCAATCCCCACTGTTCCCAAGAATCAAATTCATTCCAGCATATAAAATTTGAAGCAACCAGGCTTAGTCAGAATTTAAATGTAAATTGTCAGATATTTTAGATCTGACAATATGTAAGTTATGTCTTTAATGACTCAGATATTTGAAATAGATATAGGAATATGAACATAGTGCACATTTTGTGACCTTTTATTTATATATGCCAATCCAGACATTGGAAATACAAATTCACTTAAAATGACTACATGACTGCTGGAATCTATCAAAAAGCTGCTGTATGTTATTTATGGTACCAAATGCTTAATTAGTGATATCTGATTTAATTCACAGAAATCTATATAGTTAGATGCTATTTCTATTTCACAGGTGAATGGGCTACAGACATGATAACATTTTGAAGGTTGCATTGTTTGTAAGTCTCTAAATTCTCATATATGTCAGGATTATCTCCAGATCTGACTCTTGTGCTATCCTGTCCTCAGAAAAAGGTATGGAAATTTTTCTTTGCCCTCAAACTAAGTTTGACAGGAAAAGATGATTATTGTGCTTCACTGTTAGCTTCAGTATTTCATTAATATTAATATGATGGTACAAATGTTAGTGGGCTTCCCAGGCAGCACTAGTGGTAAAGAATCTGCCTGCGAATGCAGGAGACACAAGAGACATGGGTTTGATCCCTGGGTCAGGAAGATCCCCTGGAGAAGGAAATGGCAACCCACTCCAATATTCTTTACCTGGAGAATTCCATGGACAGAGGAGCCTGGTCGGCCACAGTCCATGGGGATTCAAAGAATCAGACAATGACTGACTGAGCACACACCCAAATTTTGGCAGCTTGAGTTGAATAGATTAGTTTCTCATGATTTTTTTTAAACAAAATGACATATGTGAATTATAAATATATATATATATTTTTTTTTCTCCAAGAATCTTTTCAACAGCTCAACTAATAAACTTACATCATCAGTAATGGAAAAGCATCTAACAATTTGGATACATTATGTGAAGTGTTAGGATGCATAGTTTCTTCTCAGTAAAAGCAAAATTTAATTAATATGTAATACACAGGGAAGAAAGAAGAGTTTATGTATGGCTCATATGTCTAGGGGGATTTTAAAACATTATTTATTTTGTGAGCAGTGATTGTCAGAGTTTTTATGTAGGAGTGTGACACTATTATTTTTGAAGGATAAGTTGAACACAGCATTGCCAATAATTTGAAAAGCGGAGAGGGCAAGAGAGAGCAGTTGAGATGCTATGGCTGTTGTCTCCTAAAATCACCTGGCTGAAGTCAAGGACAGTGGAGTGGAAGAGAAGGGAGTCAAAGACACACAGGAGGTAAAGTTGAGTACTCTTACTTTATACATGACTGAGTACAGTGGCTAAGGAGAAGCAAAATATGAGGATGATTTGAAACCTTCTCACTTGAATGAATGAATAAAGTGTGATTCATTATGAGTGATTTGAAAATGCAGAAAGCGGAACAGATTTGAACTGGTGAGATATCAGGGAATCAAGTCCTAGTCAGTTTAAATATGCATGCGGTTTTATGTTCTCCAATGAAACAGTGAGTTAGAAAGTTGTTGTTTTTTTAATCACTGTTAAAATTATATCATAAGTCCTGAGGTGAGTGTTCTGGTAGAAATCCTATAAACTTGCTAGAATGAGCATGGCTTTACAACAAATCCTGGTATAGAGGCTGGCAAATATCAGAGTGGAACTCTGCCAAATAGGTTAATGGTCCTGAAAAACCATTTTTCCCCAACATTAAAAAAAAAAAAAAAAACCTGTGAGGGATTAACAAGCTACCAGCCTTACTTTAATTTTAGAGCAAGTCATATTTCATAGTCTTTTGGGATGTTATTTACAGAAGGTTTCATCAGGCTAATTCACCAATATTGATTATTATTTATCTCATGTCTACAGAATAAGACATTTTATTACATAATTTGCTAGATATGAAGAAACATAGCTCCTTTCCCCCATGGAGGTTATATTGCAAAAGAGAAATGCCAGAAACCATTATCAGTTATGCATGGCTTTTCAAAATGATAACTTATTGATTTTGACCTACTAGAGTTATAGTCCCCCAGCACTGCACACACACACATACCCTCATTCTCCAGGTCAAAATCACAAGAGAAGACTTCCATAGAGCAAGTGAGTACATAACTCAATTCAAAAAACATTTATTGTCCATTTCTAGTATGCAAAGGTTTGTTCTAGGTACTGTTTCTTGGAAGTAAAGATTAATAATATATTTCGTACTTTAAAAAAGCATGTCATAATTTATCAATACAGAATATGTGTGGCATTTTTATACATATTCTCTCATTTGGTTTTCACAAGTAGTCTCTGAAATAGGTAAGTGAACTATTGTCCCACATTTTATACAAGATGTAGTTGTCTTGTAGTAAGATAATATCATGTCCTTATACTTTGAAATAAAGTTGTTTTTAGTTAGATAAATGAGTCAGTATCACAAATGGCAGATAAAAACTAGGGAAGGATTAAACTGAGGTCTGGAGTGGTCTGGAGTGAAAGGATTGGATGCATGTCAGCAATCATACAGCATTTGCCCCACACTGCCTATTTTCTCAACCACTCCAAGCATCACCAATCAACTCCAGAACTCTATTACACTGGAATTGGTCTTAGAACCATTTCTACAGAGAACTTCAAACAGCCATTACAGTCCACCGCAAGTAGCATTAGTCATGGAATCTGTTTGTCACTGGATTTAGCAAAGACAAGAAGACAATTAAAAAGCTAGGAGATATCAGTAAAGGAAAAATGTAAGACATATCCTTTTATTGTATTCCTGTTCTCATAACAAACCTAAAGAAAGACCCTAAATAAAAAAGACAAGAAAAAATAGACAATAGAGAAAAGGAAAAGAAAAAACTTAGAGAGCAGGGTTATAGCCCTGGTCTCTTAAACTTATCAAGCTGAGGTTGCTGGCCACTTAAGTAATTAAAAGAGTCTTGGTTCTTAATTATGAACAATGGATGAATTTGAAACTGAGACTACTCCACAAAGCTAGACTCTTTCAGATCTCAGTCACTGAAAAGGACTGTGAGAATAAATCTACCTGGTCACAAAATAAGACTACAAGATTTATCTGTCTTGCCCTAGGTTCTGAGTGAGTGAGAACCACCTACCCTTTAACATCAAGTCACTCACTAAGAGCCACACCTGAAAAACACATAGGTATTTCCATCATATTATGATTGGTGATGTAAAAAAGAAGATAGATTTAATAGATACTAAGAAGATTGATATATAAGACCAGTAATGATTGGGAATGGGGAAGTAAGATTCAAAGATGAGTTCGAAGTTTGTGACATAAGTGAACCACTGAGAGGTGATAACACTTAAAGAAATAAAATATAGGGTGAAAATCAGAAGAAAGATATTGAATTCAACACCGGACATTGGAATAGACACTTTCCCTGCCTCAGTGGAACAAGATGCAGAGGTGTGATCTTGACTCCAACAATCTCTTGCAGTGGAATTTGATTCTAAAACAGGTGACACAGGCTCATTCACAGTAGGGTTGATCTTTCTCTCCCCCATCACTCTTCCCTCTCTCAAGCAGTAAGTAGTAGTAACAGCAACAGTAACAGCAACAGTAGTAACAGTTGTAGTCGTCATATAGGGTAAAAACTGCAAAGTCATTTGCCGTTGCAAAAATACTGGCTGGTGTTTAAGTGCTCAGCTGTGTTGGCGAGGAATCATTCTATGCCACAGTTTGGTAACAGTTTTTAGGTGTTTAGCCTTAATCCAGGCTTCCCTGGTTGCTCAGCTGGTAAAGAATCTGCCTGCAATGTAGGAGACCCTGGTTCAATTCCTGGGTTGGGAAGATCCCTTGGAGAAATGATAGCTATCTACTCCAGTATTCTTGGGCTTCCCTGGTGGCTCAGACAGTAAAGAATCCACCCACAATGTGGGAGACCTGGGTTCTATCCCTGGGTTGGGAAGATCCCCTGGAGGAGGGCATGGCAACCTACTCCAGTATTCTTGCCTGGAGAATCCCCCATGGACAGAGGAGCCTGGCAGGCTACAGTCCATGGGATTGCAAAGAGTCGAACATGACTGAGTGACTAAGCACATCACAGCACTTTCTTAATCCAGGTTCTTTGGCCTTTAAAAAATATAATTGGACATTTAAATGAACTAGAGTTGGCTTCTCACCGTCTGCAGTGATTTTGGAGCCCCCCAAAATAAAGTCTGACACTGTTTCCACTGTTTCCCCATCTATTTCACACGAAGTGATGGGACCAGATGCCATGATCTTCGTTTTCTGAATGTTGAGCTTTAAGCCAACTTTTTCACTCTCTTCTTTCAGTTTCATCAAGAGGCTTTTTAGTTCCTCTTCACTTTCTGCCATAAGGGTGGTGTCATCTGCATATCTGAGGATATTGATATTTCTCCCAGCAATCTTGATTTCAGCTTGTGCTTCTTCCAGCCCAGAGTTTCTCATGATGTACTCTGCATATAAGTTAAATAAGCAGGGTGACAACATATAGCCTGATGTACTCCTTTTCCTATTTGGAACCAGTCTGTTGTTCCATGAAATTAAAAGATACTTACTCCTTGAAAGGAAAGATATGACCAACCTAGATAGCATATTCAAAAGCAGAGACATTACTTTGTCAACAAAGGTCCATCTAGTCAAGGCTATGGTTTTTCCAGTGGTCATGTATGGATGCGAGAGTTGGACTGTGAAGAAAGCTCTGAGCACCGAAGAATTGATGCTTTTGAACTGTGGTGTTGGAGAAGACTCTTGAGAGTCCCTTGGACTGCAAGGAGATCCAACCAGTCCATTCTAAAGGATATCAGTCCTGGGTGTTCTTTGAAAGGAATGATGCTAAAGCTGAAACTCCAGTACTTTGGCTACCTCATGAGAAGAGTTGACTCATTGGAAAAGACTCTGATGCTGGGAGGGATTGGGGGCAGGAGGAGAAGGGGATGACAGAGGATGAGATGGCCGGATGGATTCACCAACTAAATGGATGTGAGTTTGGGTAAACTTCGGGAATTGGTGATGGACAGGGAGGCCTGGCGTGCTGCAATTCATTGGGTCACAAAGAGTCGGACACGTTGAGCGACTGAACTGAGGGCTGGCTTCTGTGGCTTGCAACTACTGATTCTTGCTTAAATAATTTAAATTCAGGTGACTGTACGATATATAATTAGAAATGTCAGATTGGAAGTACAGATGTATGGGTACTGGTTCTTGAAAAAATGCTGAGCTGGAGAGGAGATTAGTATTTGACTTTTAAACTACTAGCATTAAGGTCCCTGGGGCAAAAGATGCTCAACACCACTCATTATCAGAGAAATGCAAATCAAGACCACAATGAGATACCATTTCACACCAGTCAGAATGTCTGCGATCCAAAAGTCTACAAGCAATAAATGCTGGAGAGGGTGTGGAGAAAAGGGAACCCTCTTACACTGCTGGTGGGAATGCAAACTAGCACAGCCACTATGGAGAACAGTGTGGAGATTCCTTAAAAAACTGCAAATAGAACTGCCTTATGACCCAGCAATCCCACTGCTGGGCATACACACCGAGGAAACCAGAATTGAAAGAGACACATGAACCCCAATGTTCATTGCAGCACTGTTTATAATAGCCAGGACATGGAAACAACCTAGATGTCCATCAGCAGATGAATGGATAAGAAAGCTGTGGTACATATATACAATGGAGTATTACTCAGCCATCAAAAAGAATTCATTTGAATCTGTTCTAATGAGATGGATGAAACTGGAACCTATTATACAGAGTGAAGTAAGCCAGAAAGAAAAACACCAATACAGTATACTGACACATATATATGGAATTTAAAAAGATGGCAATGATGACCCTGTATGTGAGACAGCAAAAGAGACACAGATGTATAGAATGGACTTTTGGACTCTGTGGGAGAGGGAGAGGGTGGGATGATTTGGGAGAATGGCATTGAAACATGTATACTATCATGTAAGAATGAAGCACCAGCCTATGTTCGATACAGGATACAGGATGCTCGGGGCTGGTACACGGGGATGATCCAGAGAGAGGAAATGGGGTGGGATGTGGGAGGGGGATTCAGGATTGGGATCTCATATACACCCATGGTGGATTCATGTCAATGTATGGTAAAAAAAAAAAAATAAGGTCCCTGGGGCAGCAGGTCACAATGAAATTCCAAACACAGGTGAAGATTGTCCTCAGATGAGTTATAGATACTTCATTCTCCAAGGCAAGAAAAAAGATTCTAGAGGCAATAGCAAAAGTTAAGCACCTGCCTCCCCATAGAATCCTTAATAACCATGATTGATTTCCTTTCCTCCAATGATTAGAGTTTGTAATGAAAACAGAACTCACTCCTACAACCCAATATTTCAACCCAAAGAATTTCCTTTTAACCCAAGCTTTTAAATATACTCTTTACAGTATCTAGTTCATATCTAAGTTATATTTACAATTATTTATTCTACAGGTCTTTTTGATGAGACTATTTGATGTTTTCATAGTTCCTGAACAACTTTTATAATCAGAACTCTCTGCTTTATTACTGAACCTCACTAATACAGTAATATTGGCAAGGTTAAATAAAACAGAAAAAATACCTAATATTAAAGGAAATGCAAGATTTAAAGAAACCCAGGGTTTCCAACACAATTTTCAATAGATATTTCTGTTAATAACAGGAACAAATTAACTAAGATTGAGATAAGTGTAGGATATTAACTGATAGGTTTCAGTAAATTATTTTCTGGATTTTTAGTTTTTCATCATCTATCTAGCTCTGCTATTTATCCTGAGTAAAAATATTGATAGAATTCTAATATTTCAATTCAGTTCAGTTCAGTCACTCCATCGTGTCCAACTCGTTGCAACCCCATGAACCATAGCACGCCAGGCCTCTCTGTCCATCATCAACTCCAAGTTTACCCAAACTCACATTGAGTCACTGATGTCATCCAACCATCTCATCCTCTGTTGTCCCCTCCTCCTCCACCTTCCATCTTTCCTAGCATCAGGGTCTTTTCAAATGAGTCGGCTCTTCTTATCAGATGGCCAAAGATTTGGAGTTTTGGCTTCAACATCAGTCCTTCCAATGAATATTCAGGAATGATTCACTTAGAATGGACGGGCTAGATCTCCTTGCAGTCCAAGGGACTTTCAAGGGTCTTCTCCAACACCGCAGTTCAAAAGCACCAATTCCTCAGCACTCAGCTTTCTTTATAGTCCAACTCTCACATCCATATATGACTACTGGAAAAGACATAGCCTTGACTAGACGGACCTTAGTCGGCAAAGTAATGTCTCTGCTTTTGAATATACTATCTAGGTTGGACATAATTTTGAATGTTGAGCTTTAAGCCCACTTTTTCACTCTCCTCTTTCACTTTCATCAAGAGGCTCTTTAGTTCTTCTTCACTTTCTACCATAAGGGTGGTGTCAACTGCATATCTGAGGTTATTGATGTTTCTCCCAGCAATCTTTATTCCAGCTTGTGCTTCCTCCAGCCCAGTGTTTCTCATGATGTACTCTGCATATAAGTTAAATAAGCATGGTGACAATATACAGCCTTGACATACTCCCTTTCCTATTTGGAACCAGTCTGTTGTTCCATGTCCAGGTCTAACTATTGCTTCCTGATCTGCATACAGATTTCTCAAGGGACAGGTCAGATAGTCTGGTATTTCCATCTCTTTCAGAATTTTCCATAGTTTATTGTGATTCACACAGTCAAAGGCTTTGGCATAGTCAATAAAGCAGAAATAGATGTTTTTCTGGAATTCTCTTGCTTTTTCGATGATCCACCGAATGTTGGCAATTTGATCTCTGTTTTCCCTGCCTTTTCTAAAACCAGCTTGAACATCTGAAAGTTCATGGCTCACATATCTTTGAAGCCTGGGTTGGAGAATTTTGAGCATTAATTTACTAGCATGTTTGATGAGTGAAATTGTGTGGTAGTTTGAGCATTCTTTGGCATTGCCTTTCTTTCAGATTGGAATGAAAAAGGACCTTTTCCAGTCCTGTGGCCACTGCTGAGTTTTCCAAATTTGCTGTCATATTGAGTGCAGGACTGTCACAGCATCATCTTTTAGGATTTGAAATAGCTTAACTGGAATTCCTTCACCTCCACTAGCTTTGTTCGTAGTGATGCTTCCTAAGGCCCACTTCACTTCACATTCCAGGATGTCTGTCTCTAGGTGAGTGATCACACCATTGTGATTATCGGGTCATGAAGATCTTTTTTGTAAACTTTTTCTGTGTATTCTTACAACCTCTTCTTAATATCTTCTGCTTCTGTTTGGTCCATATCATTTCTGTCCTACACTGAGCCTATCTTTACATAAAATATTCCCTTGGTCTCTCTAATTTTCTTGTGGAGATCTCTAGTCTTTCTCATTCTACTGTTTTCCTCTGTTTCTTTGCATTGATCGCTGAAGAAGGCTTTCTTATCTCTCCTTGCTATTCTTTGGAATCCTGCATTCAAATGGTATATCTTTCATTTTTTCCTTTGCTTTTCACTTCTCTTCTTTTCACAGCTATTTGTAAGGCCTCCTTAGACAACCATTTTGCTCTTTTGCATTTCTTTTCCTTGGATGTGGTCTTGATCCCTGTCTCCTGTAGAATGTCACGAACCTCTGTCCATAGTTCATCAGGCACTCTGTCTATCAGATCTAGGCCCTTAAATCTATTTCTCACTTCCACTGTATAATCATAAGTGATTCGATTTAGGTCATACCTTGAATGTGCCTGTGGTTTTCCCTGCTGTCTTCTATTTAAGTCTGAATTTGGCAATAAGGAGTTCATGATCTGAGCCACAGTCAGCTCCCAGTCTTGTTTTTCCTGGCTGTATAGAGCTTCTCTATCTTTGGCTGCAAAGAATGTAATCAATTTGATTTCGGTGTTGGCCATCTGGTGATGTCCATGTGTAGAGTCTTCTCTTGTGGGCTTCTCTCCTAGCTTAGTCGGTAAAGAATCCTCCTTCAATGCAGGAGACCCTGGTTTGATTTCTGGGTTGGGAAGATCCCCTGGAGAGTGGAAAAGCTACCCACTCCGGTATTCTGGCCTGGAGAATTCTATGGACTGTATAGTCCATGGGGTTGCAAAGAGTCGGAGATGATTAACAACCTTCACTTTCACTCTAATATTTAAGAGCTGTATATTTTAAGGATCTGTTTGCTCTTGCCCTAATATATATATTTCTTCTGATATAAAGAATAGGAATCAACAATTTGGAATGAGGACAAATGTATTATCACTTATCATTTTGGTCTTGTGACTTTGCAGATAATTTCTTTATTGGTATTATAAGATTGTATTTTCATGTTTCTCTCTCCAGTATATTTAGGATCCCCTAAAGGAGCAGGTGAGGGCTTCTTCCCTGGTGGCTCAGCGGAAAGAATCCACCTGCAATGCAGGAGATGCAGGCAATGCAGTTTTGATCCCTGGATTGAGAAGATCCTGTGGAGGAGGGCATGACATCCCACTCTAGGATTCTTGCCTGGAGAATCTCATGGCCAGAGGGGCCTGATGGATTATGGTCCATGGATTACAGAATCGGACACGACTAAAGTGACTGAGCATACATGCATCCAAAAGGGCAGATGACATGCCTTAATGATTTTTGTAAATTCACATGCTAACATTGGATCTAACACGTAATAGGTTTTCAATACATATTTGTTGAAGGAAAGATAGAAGGAATCATGAGCCAGTCAAGAGAGAGATTGTACATAAGGATGTTAAAAGATGGAGGTGCAGTATATTAAGAAAAGTATTTCAGGTACAGAATTCATTTTTAATATCACATGTTTATTCAGTTCAGTTCAGTTCAGTCGCTCAGTCGTGTCCGACTCTTTGCGACCCCATGAATCGCAGCACGCCAGGCCTCCCTGTTCATCACCATCTCTCGGAGTTCACTCAGACTCACGTCCATCGAGTCCGTGATGCCATCCAGCCATCTCATCCTCGGTTGTCCCCTTCTCCTCCTGCCCCCAATCCCTCCCAGCATCAGAGTCCTTTCCAATGAGTCAGCTCTTCTCATGAGGTGGCCAAAGTACTGGAGTTTCAGCTTTAGCATCATTCCTTCCAAAGAACACCCAGGACTGATCTCCTTCAGAATGGACTGGTTGGATCTCCTTGCAGTCCAAGGGACTCTCAAGAGTCGTCTCCAACACCACAGTTCAAAAGCATCAATTCTTTGGCTCTCAGCCTTCTTCACAGTCCAACTCTCGCATCCATACATGACCACAGGAAAAACCATAGCCTTGACTAGACGGACCTTAAACACCTAAAAATGATAAACATTTTGGATACATAAAATGACGAACCTTTTTTGTAGGCTACTTATTAGGAAAAGGAACATTTGCGAGATTTTCAGGAAAGTTCAGTACTTACTATCACAGAAGTCTGAAAACTGTACACCTTTTTAGTATTGTTGTTGTTCAGTCTCTAAGTCATGTATGACTCTGTGATCCCATGGACTGCAGCACCCCAGGCCTCCCCGTGCCTCACTATATCCCAGAGTTCAAATTTACGTTCATTGAATTGGTGATGCTATCTAATCATTTCATCCCCTGCTGCCTACTTCTCCTTTTGCCTTCTATCTTTCCCAGCATCAAGGTCTTTTCCATTGAGTCGGCTCTTTCCATCAGGTGACCAAACTATTGGAGCTTCAGCTTCAACATTAGTCCTTCCAATGAATAGTTAAGGTTCCTTTAGGATTGAGTGCTTTGACCTCCTTGCAGTCCCAGAGAGTCTTCTCAGGCACCACAATTTGAAAGCATCATTTCTTCGATGCTCAGCTTTCTTTATGGTCTTAAATGGCAACCCACTCCAGAATTCTTACCTGGAAAATTCCATGGACAGAGGAGTCTGGTATGCTACAGTCCATGGGGTATTAAAGAGTCAGACACGACTGAGCTACTTTTTCTTTCTTTAGTATAACAAGAGCATTTTATTTAATACTTGTGAGAATGCAATGAAAAGACAGAAAAGAAATGTATTCTGACAAGATTTAGCTAAAGGAGTGCTATATTGAGCAATTGAAGATGTCAGTCTTTGGAAGTATTCCTAGTCATAAGAACTAAGGCAAATAACATCTGTTTTGCACAGTATTCACCTTCTTGGTGAGTATGAATTGAAAGTAAATAAACCATGATTCTCTTAATTTCTTTTTGAGAAGTAAGGATTATCTCTTTCAGAACTTTGACCGACTCAAAATGTTGTCACAAGGTTCAGTACGAATTAAGGGTTTGTGTAAGGATGCTTTGAAAAATAATTTCTGTTTATAGGGTCTGTTTGCAATTAGCAGATGACACTAGAATGATTAGATGAAAATGCTAATTTTATGATGCTTGTATCCTGCTGTTTAATGGTTGATTCTGACAATGTTGTAATTAATTTTTTGCATCTATTTTGTTAGAGTTTCCAAAGCCAAGGGCATAATTTATACAATTAAATAAAACCTTGGTGTTTTCAATTGAAAAAGAAAAACACTCAAAATAATTTGGATCAGACCTTGCTTGTAAGATAACCACTTCATTCTGAATAGTTAGTATCTCAGCTCTACATTTCAATTAATGGTACCAATCAAAAGGCTCAGGCTTTGATAATTAGTTTGGACCTGTGTCAAATTCATTTAAGTGAGAAATCAGCTTTCAAAAATAAAACATGCTTTAATTTAGAGGTCAGCTTTGAAATTTTTAAAAGTTTATCTTTTATTCTGGAAAGTTTCAAAGACTCAGAAAAGCTGAATGAAGAGTGAAATGAATATCTATGCATCATCACCAACTTTGACCAATTACTAAGCTCCTATCTGCTCTATTTTCCACTTTCTCTGTCCAAATGGATGCTGGAAACATCAAGACATTTCATTCCTAACTACTTCAACATGAACCATCCAAGACAAGGATATTTTCCTACCAGACAACAATATATTACACTTCAGAAAATTAGCATTAATTCAAAATCATGTTGCAGCATGCAAAATTTCCTTGGTTGTAGCAAAAAATGTCTATTAAGGATCTGTTTTACCCCATTGAGGATTCAGTCAAGTTTGATGAATTATCATTAGTTATGTCCCTTCAAATTCTCACAATCTATAACAATTCTAAAGTTTCTTGTCATCCCTCATACCTGATTCATTGAAGAGTCCAGGCCTTTTGTCTTGTAGAACAACCAAATTTTATATTAAATAGTATGTTTATGACTTGATTTAGGTTAAATATTTTTGATAAAACCGCTGCATGGGTGATGCTGGGTACCTCTTACTATTTGGTATAGTAAACCTTCACAAATCTCCACTGAAAGCCTGAGGTCTTTACCAGTCTCTTGAACTTCACCTTTTGTCTTCCCAGAACTATAAATCTGCTGAAAACTCCTGCTCAGCCCTCTCTTTAGCATTCCAGTTGCTGCTTTCTGGTATTTTGTGTTTGTCTATTTTTCGAGACATGTCCTTCCCATGAGCAGCTTTTTCATCCAAACTTTTCTAAATAAAATTTCATGCAAATTTTTGGCTTTACTTTTCAGCAGTTTTCGCCCCTTCATTTCCATCTCTTTGGAAATTCTTGATTTCATATCTCTGCTTTCTTAGCTCAGTGAGATCAGGGCTTTGTGTTCATATTGTGTTGTCCTTCAATTGGCAAGTGACCTCAAGTTTGAAACAAAGATGAACATAGAACTCATGTCCATGCATTTCCTTCCTCTTGAGGATCACAGATCCCAGAATTCTCTGTTGGCTCTTCTACAAAGCATTCAAATAGGTGTTCCATGTATTTTGCATTGTTTTTAGAGTTGTTTTGGAAGATGGCTTACTTTTACACAATTTATTCTCTAATCACCAGATTTAAAGTCTACTCACTTTTCTTTTAATAATAATCTAGTTATGCAGACTCAGTTTCTGTTCCTTGTAACTTAAAATGTCATCCAACAAAAATGAAAATGAAAGGGAAATGACCATTAATTTCTTTATTGAACTTGGGCAAACAGAGAAATCTGTGGTTTAAAACATGTTCTAAGGGACTTCCCTAGTAGTCTGGTGGTAAGACTCTGCCTTAGAATGCAGGGGTGCCGGTTCCATCCCTGGTTGGGAAACTAAGATCCCACATGCTGCACAGTGTGACCAAAATAATAAGTGTTCTGATTATTCTTCATTTTCCTCTTCGTTCAAACCTGCCATTTTGTGTCATATTCTATGCTCTTAGAGACTATATTCTGTGGACTGCATCATCTGAGCTTCTTCTGTTTTAACTTCTAGTTGGGACCAGGCACTGGGGTCTCTGACAGTAGAATGTGAGTTATTAGGATAGACAGAGTGAGAATTTTTTTTTTTTTTTAACTATGCTTGTGCTAGGATTCATGGTGATTCTGGTAATGCCTGTGTTTCTCTGCCTATGCTTATAGTTCCTAGGGGCCTTACCTCCTTCCACAGCATCAGTCCACACTTACTGTTTCCTGAAACTGTTCTCTTCCTTTGTTTCTTCAGACTTCAAACTAGATTTCCCACTATTGCTTCTCCTGGGTGTTTTACCATTCACAGTTTCCTTAGGCATGCCCTCACAGCTGAAAATAGCTGATTGATTAAATACTCTTTAGTTGAAGACTGAATTAAGCTATCAGTTTCTGAGAAACTTTCACTGACACATTATATTAGCAGTTATTGAGAAATACTCCCAGGGTGGGTGCAGAAGATCAAGTATATAATAGAAGATTTAAAAGAGAATAGACTGAGAAATTTGATGTTTATTTCATAGGTTTTTATAAGTCATGTTATGTTAACACATACTTAAGTAAAAATGACAGGAATGCATTAAAAATTACATATGTTGAGTTATCATTCACAGAATATGTCCCTGAAAGCAGAATGCAACTATGTCATTACTCTTAATGCATCTGCTTAGAATGTGGAACATGCCACTCTCACTTAAATTTCATTGACCAAAGCAAGTCACATGGGCAAACCCGATTATTATGTGTAGAGATAAATAACCCTTCATCAAATGTTGTGAATATTTAGTACACTAAACACAAGGTATTGCAGAGGAAGAAAATGAGAAAAAGAAGTATTTAAACAGACAACTTAGAATCTTCCAGAAGTGAAGGAAATTGTGGGCCCCTAAATCAAATGTATAATCTGTGTACTAAACCAGTTAAATAATGTAAAGCCATGCTCAGCAAATCAGAGTGCAATTGTAAAATACTAAAGGTGAAATGAAAATTTTATAATATGTTGAAGAGAAATGACATTTTCTGTGAAAGTATGACAAGTAGATTAAAAGAGTGTGTGTCATTAACAACTATAAATACCAGAATACTTTACCAAAATATTGTCTAAGTTCCTTAGAACTTAGTATTTTATGATAGCTAAACTATCATCCATGAGGCAGAAAATAAAGGCATTTGTGACTCATAGGCAAACTTTCTGCTCTTAAGACTGTCACAGAAAGAATTAGTAAAGGCATTAACTGAGCATGAGGAAAATGAATCCAAGTCAAAGGAGAGGGTAAACAGAAAAGTATCAACCCAAAACCTTGATACTGTAATATTTATATCAGATAAAAAGATAAAGAAAATACAATTTAGTAATCAAATGAATGTACAAATAAGATATAGTACTGTTGAATTTGCTTACACCTAATAACTTGGCTTTAACATTTATAAAAGAAAACTGAAAAAAATTAGAGAATATAAGTGAACCAGTACAGTTCAAACCCATGTTGTTCAAGGGTCAACTGTAGGGATTTTTTTTTTTTTTACAGTATTTGTTATTCATGCATTTTACACTGTATATTAGGTTTTATGGATTAATATATTTCTGTTGTCTAATATACATTTATTTTTAATGAAAAGTACATTTATATTTACATAAAATTTTTACAAAATGAACATGCACCTTTTCACAATCATGTCTCTAGATATTTAAGGCAATACATATTATAGAGACCTCATTTTCTGAAATAATGCAGTTAAGTGACACATGTATGAATAACAAATGTATATTAAAAAAAATCCCTATAGCTGACCCTTGAACAACATGGGTTTGAATTGCACTGGTTCACTCTCATACACATCTAGATGTGTATAAGAGACAGCAATCATGTCTCTAGATATTTAAGGCAATACATATTATAGAGACCTCATTTTCTGAAATAATGCAGTTAAGTGACACATGTATGAATAACAAATGTATATTAAAAAAAATCCCTATAGCTGACCCTTGAACAACATGGGTTTGAATTGCACTGGTTCACTCTCATGCAGATATTTTTTTTAGTAAATATGACATACTGTAATACTACATGATTCATGGTTGGTTGAATCTGCAGAAGCAGAACCACAGGCCAATTGTAAGGTTATATGCAGGTATTCAACTGTGTGGGGGGTTGGTATGCCTATCCCAATGCTGTTCAAGGGTCAACTGCATATGTTGTAAAATTTAAAATGCCTTGAAAAGAAATACCATGCTTTGGACAGAAAAAAAATACCATGCTTGGACAGAAAAAAAATCAGTTAACACTGCAAAATAAAACTGAATGGATGGATATATCAAAGCCATGGTAGAATTCTGGAATATTTCCTAACATAATTTCAGTTGCATTTTAAATCAAGAAAAACTGAAATTTCGTGACTTAAGAATCTAATGCAGGACACTTAAAAGGATGAGAATGTAGCCTAAAGAAAATAGGAGTGTGAACATGATAAAGATAGCAGAAATTAATAAAATATAAAATAGTGAAATATATGACATACATATGAGGATGACCAGAACAAAGCCAAAGCTGATTCTTTAAAAAGGACAGTATAATAGAAACTTTTTTTAGCAAGATTTTTCAGAAAAATAAAATAATAACAAAAGACAAATTATTAACATATGGAATAAAAAAAGGAGAAACAGCTAGAGATATAATATTTAATATATATATGTATCATGAAAATGTTCAAGTCAATAAATTTAAAAATTTCTATGCAATGAAGCTTATCATATACTAAAATTAATAACCAAATTATTTCAAGAAAAGAGATTTAAAATCCCCTAAGCATTAATAATTTTAATTATTAATCAAGAATTCTCAAAGACACAAGAACCAGACAACATTATAGGTAAAAGGTAAAATATACTAGAGCTTCAAAGAACTGATAATGTCTGGGCTGAGAAGATCCCTTGGAGGATGGTATAACAATCCACTCCAGTCTTCTTGTCTGGAGAATCCAATGAACAGAGGCGCCTGGTGGGCTGCAGTCCATGGGTTCACAGAGTCAGACACAACTGAGCGACTAAGCCCACAAAGATACACAGATGGCTTATAAGCATATGAAAAGATGTTATATGTCATTAAAAGTTATATGTCATTAAAGAATTGCAGGCTAAAACATCAAGATACCACAATACGACACATTTATAAGAATAGCTAAAATTCAAAAACAAACTGACAAAAAAAACAAAACAGAAAACACCAAACCTGAGAAATACTCAATGCTGGCAAGAATATAAAACCATAGGAATTCTCTTCCATTGCTAGCAGGAACGTAAAATGGTCTAGCCACATTGGAAGATAGTTTGGCTGTTTCTGGGCTTCCCTGATGGCTCAGACAGTAAAGAATCTGCC
This sequence comes from Cephalophus harveyi, assembly GCA_006410635.1. NCBI lineage: Eukaryota > Metazoa > Chordata > Mammalia > Artiodactyla > Bovidae > Cephalophus > Cephalophus harveyi. The sequence goes on along the minus strand of SJYT01050473.1, from coordinate 158,129 downwards.
TGCAATGAGAGAGACCTGGGTTCCATCCCTGGGTTGGGAAGATCTCCTGGAGAAGGGAATGGCAACCCACTTCAGTATTCTGGCCTGGAGAATTCCGTGGACTATATAGTCCATGGGGTTACAAAGAGTTGGACACAACCGAGCAACTTCACTTGCTCAGTGAGTTAAATTAAATGTAGTCATACTATATTATCCAACATCCAGTCTGTTAGGTATTTATTTGGTTGAACTGAAAACTATGTTGACACAAAAACCTACACAACAATCTCCAAATGGTTTGATCCATAATTGCAACAAAATTATCCTTCACTAGACAGCTAAATAAACACACTGTGTTGTATTTATACAATAGAATGTTATTCAATGATTTAAAAAATTAACTCTAAAGCCACACAAGAATAAATGAACCTTAAAGGCATATTGCTAAGTGATAGAGGCCAATCTATAAAGGGTACTGTGAAATTCCTGCTGTATGATATTATGAAAAAGAGAAACTCTAGGGACAGTGTTAAAAAGAAAGAAAAAAAAAAGCACTGGTTTCCAGGGGGCTCAGGGATATGCGCATGGATGGAATAGGTGAGGAGGAACTGGGGGGAGAGGGTGTGAGCAGGAGTGAGGGGTGGGGGTTTATAACAGTGAAACTATTCTGTATGACACTATAATGGTGGATACATGATATTATTCATTTATCAAATCCACAGAACATTATAGCACAAGGGTGAACCTTAATGCACATGATGGAATTTAGTGACCAGTAATATATTAATATTGGGCTCATTAAACATAAAAATATGCCTAATATATTAATGTAAAACATTAATATATAGGTGAAACTGTATGCAGGGGAGGGCAATATGTGGGAACTCTCTGTACTATACTGTCTAGTAAATTTTCTGTAAACTCAAAACTATTCTAACAAATAAATCTGCTAAGTGAAAAAAAAAATCTGATGTGCCTTTGTATGAAAAGCATAGAACAGGACAGAGAAAGGTGGAGTGTGATAGTGGAAGGGTAAATGAAATATATCCAGCATTTGAGAAATGATTTGACATCTAGATATCAAGACATACTATAAAGCTGTATCAAATCAGGTAGGCTGATGTTGGTCTAGGAGAATATTTGCCAGAACAATTTACTTGGTGAAACCTCAGAATCAGACTTATGGACAAATGGAACTTTGATCCCATGAAATAAGAAGCTCTGCCGATCAGTGCATGGACTCTTCCATGTGCAGGGAATGTTTTCCTATGCTAGAAAAGAATGTTAAAATCCTATTTTATGGCAAACATACAAAAAAACCAAATTACTGATGGATAAAGGAACGAAATGATAAAAACAAAGTTGTAAAAAATTTAGAAGAAAAATGACTTTCTGGTAGTTAAGCATTTCTTAAATAAGACTCAGTCATAAAAGCTAAAATAAATTTTGTGATAATTTGACTATATTAACAAATGTTTCTAGAAAAGATATCTAGTCCACCTTCAAAAATTAATAGAAAAACTGCAGACTTAGTGAAAATAATCACAACAGTTATCTTTGACTAAGGCTGGATGGCATCACCGACTCAATGGACGTGAGTGTGAGTGAACTCCGGGAGATGGTGATGGACAGGCCTGGCGTGCTGCGATTCATGGGGTCGCAAAGAGTCGGACACGACTGAGCGAATGAACTGAACTGAACTGAACTGAAGGACTAGTAATCATTGCTTCTAAATTATTCAGAAAAAAATAGCAACAGAATAGAAGAATGGGCAAAATATGTAGTAGAAGATTTTGGTGAACCATATAAATAAATGTTCAATTGCATAATTTACATATTTGGGAAAGTGCAAAATTAAGCAATTTTGGGATACTATTTTATACTTATTAGAATGGAAAAAAGAGAATATTTTCTAAGATCAAGCTTTTGGTTCATTGTGGAGAAACAAACATTTCTAAACCATGATAATTGGAGTATAATCAGAGTAACTTGGTAAGGAATTTG